>VXBJ01001550.1:401003-417311 GCA_013400055.1 Nycticryphes semicollaris
ATGCATTTTATTTTTTTTTTATTTATTATTATTAAATTTTACTGGTTTATTTTATGGTTAAATCCATATTTCAATTCTACAAAACACATTGCTAAAAAAAAAAAAAGAGGAAAAAAGATGACTCTAACCAATATCCTCTGCCAGTTTTGTGTGTATATTCAGGGAATAAAGTTTACATAACTTCATTTTATGAGTCATACATCATGACTATTCTATCAGTATCGGTATTCTAGCTGAAGTTTTCAGGCTCAGTGGCAAAATTTGGGAAACTTAATTAAGAACTTTTCCATTAAAAGAGAAAAAAAATAAAAATCTGATCGTTGATCGCAGTAATGGAAGAAGTGAAACCCGAGTTACTTAAGAAACTGATAAAGTTCATGTCATTTTCAAAGAGGAATTAACAAATTCATTTGCTGAAAGACTGGTTTAGATTTGTACAACAGAAAAAATCCTGAAGAAGGTCAAAGGAAGCTGGGACTAACATTGAATGTGCATCCAGTTCATGAATGTATTTCTTGGTTGCATAACTGTGAGTTAGTTCAGCAAGGAAGATGGCAACACACCTGTACCCATGCAGGTCATTTTGTAGCAACTAGCCCAGGGAATCACATTTAACATCATCACAGCAGGTTTCAATGGCATAGGAGGAGACTGAAGGGTGACCTCATTATGTGTATAAATATGTAAAGGGTGAGTGTCAGGAGGATGGAGCCAGGCTTTTCTCAGTGACAGGCAATGATAGGACAAGGGGCAATGGGTGCAAGCTGGAACACAAAAGGTTCCACTTAAATATGAGGAAAAACTTCTTCACGGTGAGGGTGACAGAACACTGGAACAGGCTCCCCAGAGAGGTTGTGGAGTCCCCTTCTTTGGAGACATTCAAAACCCACCTGGTCGCGTTCCTGTGTGACCTAATCTAGGTGTTCCTGCTCCAGCAGGGTGATTGGACTAGATGATCTTTCAAGGTCCCTTCCAATTCCTGATATTCTGTGATTCTGTGACTCCATTGTGTGTTTTCAAAACACATGAAGATTTCTGGTGGAAGGAGACTTATGTCTTGCAGAGAAGAGAACATCAAGGTCACTGAAATCATCAGAGCGACTTGGCTGAATTCACAAAATTTATATTGCATTAAGACTTAGCTCTCTAGTCTGTTCTCTTCTGATGCCTCTCTGCTGGGTAACATGCTATGCAGTGCCTATGTCCTATCCTTGTCTTCCCTTCTTTGGGATTTACACAGAACTGACAGCAATGATTTCCTGCTGGATGCCCTCAGGATTCACTGCGTGTTTTGGACGTTGCAAAGAGAGAGCACAGTCAAGAAAATTTGAGACTTTTACGGGAGAGGGAGTTGTGGCCTTTGGCTACATAATCTTAATGAGCTTCCTGTTCCTTTTTTCCTTAGCTCTCTACAACAGGAGGTGGCAAGCATAATGAAGACTAGAGTTGTGCATCCCTCCTTGCCAAAGATTTGTCATCCAGCATTTTTAAATTTAGAAACTTAGCTTGGCTGGCATTTCTTCTACCGCACGAATGTGAAATAAGTGAGGTTAACATAGCGTGAAAGAGAAATGTGGGGGAGACCCACTTCTCATTTGTTCTGTTTGAAAACTCATACTTTATTTCATGACAAGCAATAAGATTCACTGAAAAAGGCATTCTACATTGAAAGATACTGGGCATTCTACAGTATATGAGAGTATTTCTGAATGAAGACTTTTTGTATTGTTTTCCATTTCCTTAATAAGGCCTCAGTCTGTCCCAGCTGTCTAAACATATTTACAGTATCTCCACACTGCTGCAAGATCACTGTAGTGGAACTTGTGTAAGAGTCAAGGTAGCATAGTTGAAGAGGTTTTGTTTTGGTTTATTAAAGACACAAGAAGACAGCCATGCATTTTTTGCAAACATAGCTACAAGTTCGTTACAAGTATAGCTGGTTCATTATAAAAAGATTTGTTAATCTAATTTAGAGATACAACCTTTCTGAGTGCCTGCTAGCCACTTGACAATCTTTTTTTTTTTTTAATTTGTTGGTACATTCTGTAGTTTGCTTTTGACTTACCTACTTTGTTCTCTACTGCCTTCTTTTTCCATTTTTTTTCCTCTGTAAGATGCTAGTTGAGCCACAAAAGCAAACCCTTTTTCTCCCAGTGTATTTGCCAAGTTGATTTTACATTTACTTGTTTAAGTTGGGGAAAAAAACCAAACCAAACCAACAATCCACATTTTGGATCAGATGATACATCCACATCCTAAGCCAAGAGTTAAGGTGAGATTAGATCAAGCTTAGCTAAAAGCAGATAAACAATTATTGAATAACCAATAGAGCATATTTATCACTTGAATCAATTGCTCAAAATTTGACAGTTAATATCTTTTCTGAAATTGCTATTGGAAGATCCCTCCCCCATCCTCCAGGAAAGACATCTGGCTAGCATTGAATGGAGTTTAGTGTTTGAACATTCCATCTGGTTTCATCATGTTAACACATGATTCCAAGTTATTCAAGAAGTATGAACAATGGATATTGTGTTCCATATAGTGCCATGTGGATTTAATCTTTAAAAGATAGTGGCACTGTAGAACTCAACCTTTTAGTTAAAAGTCAAAACATTTCATGTACTGAAATCTTATTTCCCATAGCCTCAGAAAAATCTTACATTTTATTCTACTTTAAAAACGACAAGAAGACATCTCGCTCATACAGTGTCATTCCCAAACCTATCATAATACCTATCTTGATAAATCAAGAACACACTTCTTCATGAGAATACTCATTATTTTCATTCTCAAATTACTTCCAGATTGCTTAAAAACAAATGCACAAGTTTGCTATGAGGTAAATGGAAGTTGGGCACCTTTGTCTTCCAGAGGTGGTAACTCCACCTTTCACTGAGATTAGCAAAATCTGCAGTCTCTCTTAAAAAAAAAAAAAAAAAAGATGAGTAAGCGTTTTCTTCAATGGACCAGCACTAATCTGTCTCAGCAATGTTGAAAGAACATCTCATTTCTCGCTCTCCTCTTTAATGAAAATTCAAATTTCAGTTAATAGAATTTCTTATTCAAACACTTATTTTCCATTTAATTCTTCATAAGGGTGTTTGACCCATTGTCCTGTAACACTGATCTTAACAGGTATTTTTATTAAAGGATCCCTAGTGGGAGCAAATATTCAATAAGTGACTTATTATGAAAGCTTAATAGAACTGACTTCAGACTGAGAAAGAAACATAGCAGCTTCAAATAAAAACAAGTATTTAAGTATTGTCTAGCTGTCTTTTAAGCCACCTAATAAAATTAGATTGCTTCATTTGAGCACTTTGGAAAGTGAACAGATTTTACTTCCTAGGACAAGAAGATGGGGAAGTAAATGCAAAGATTTGGGGGAGAAACATCTTTTTAGTGGAATGAAGCAGAGTACGCATGGTTTCAAATTTATACAATGTCTGTGACTGTGCCATTTTTAAATCAGATTGCTGAATCTCAACTCACATTTTATTTTTTGGCTTAAGATTTAATTTCTCATTAAAAAACCCTAGAAGTGGGCCAGGAAGAGGGTCTACTTTATATTCAAAACTGTGAAGTCAGAGTCAGAGCTATGTAATGGACATTATAGATTTGGCTGATGAGAAAAGACAAAAAGAATTCTGTGGAGGCTGATGAAGGAGATTAAACTACACCATCCAACCTTTTCTGAACTCTGTTGAAAAGTATTCTTTCTTTAGTGTCACCATAATTACCAGCCAGCTCAAAGGCTGAAGTAAGTTAGGTAGAAATGAGCAAGAAAGCAAAGCATCCCCACTGTTTCTACCATCCTTAAAAATTAAATCATTAATATATTAACTGCTATGTTCATTGATTACCACCTTGGTTTTACAGAACTAAAAGAGAATTGTTCACTTCATTTGGCAACACTTCTATCAACTCTCTCCAAGTCACTCTGGTTGAGTGCTCATTCAACTCAGATTCATGCAAGCTGCAGCAGGCAGCCCATGTCAGAGTGTCTTCAGAGTCCGTTTGTCTAATTCAAGTAGCCTGTCTAGAAAGCATTACTTTTGAGTACTCAAAACCTATTCATTCAGTTCCCTGTGGTGGCAGGCACAGAGTCTCCAAAATACACAATGCTTTTCTGTCTGTAATTATTAACATAGAAAGTGTTAGGTACCCTCCCCGCCCCCACCCCCTCATCATCCGTAACACCTGAATCACTACGAGTGCTTGCCATGCACTAAACAGAAAAAGGGACACTGAAATAAGGGACTTCAGGAAATGGAAGTCTTAAACTGAAAATGCCTGAAAACACTTTCAAAATATTTTAGATTTTTGTGGCCTTAAGACATGAAAAGCACGTAAGATCCTTGCTTAGTAAGAACAACTAAAAAAACCACTATCTTCAAGAATTTCAGCAGTTGGTTATATCTTGTTGGTTCCATGCAAGCATTTTGCACACTTTGTTTTTTTATAGTATTGTCTGACTTCTCAGACAAGATTGAGAGTTACAATTGGTTCTAATCACAATTTATTTTATTTAAGATGTACCAAAAGAAATTCAAAGATATAGGAAGAGTTTCCAAAGGAGACAGAATTAATTCAAATGCTTTACTGCAAGTTAGACCATGCTGGCCTAGCTAGACAACACAAACATGGTGTCGAATAGTCCTCAAGATTACCAATACATCCATTTAAGAGGGCAGTAATACAGTGCCTGATGGAAGCCTTTTTACTAAATTAGTTGGCTCTCTGATTTGCAAGAAAGTCTGAGGTATTAATGGTAATTTTGTAGTTCTTGAATGAAGTAAGGATCAAATTAAGGCTATGTAGGACATTGCTATAAAATAAGAATGAATCTAGGCAATTCTATATGGTAAATCATACACATGGTTGTATGTAACACTCAAAATCTGGCAGTAGTAATCTAAATGAGGATACTGAGGAAAACATGAAGTTAACAATAATAACAAACCCTATATATTCTCTTTCTATCTGTATTTTCTGTCCAGGTACTGTAAGTATCTTGACCATATAGAACATCACCATATTTATTAACCCTGCTAAAATAAAAATATAACTATATTTTATTCATCATCCTCTCTAGTCAAGAACGAGAGACTTAGCATAACTAAATTTTGTGGGCTGTAATTTCCACATGACTGTGCTGCATTCTCTTCTCATGAAATGCTTGGCATCTTCTTGTGCCACACTACTCAGCATAAGCTGCTTTTCTGTAATTCATAGACCACTTCAGTACAGAACTGCTGCCATTTTTCATTTGCAAAAGGAACTATATGAAGTGATAGAACTTTCAGAAATGGAAAAAAAAATGTGTCCTACTTTTAACTTAACAGAAAGTGGCATTTCATCTTATAGCCTTGCCAGTGCACTTGTTAGTAATGTGATGTGATGTGTCATGTAGGTTGAAGTGAAGTTGTTTGCCTCAAGGATCAAGTGCCACTTCTCACCGAAAACGTAAGAAGATTTCACTTCATGTTTGACTCCTAATTCACAAGTAGTGCAGTCTTTGAATATCAGCTTTTCTGTCAAGCTGGAAGATGGTGATTCATTAAGTTAAACTTCATGTGGGGTTGTGCTATTTTTAAAGAAAACTCCTTCAGAAAACATTTCTAAGAATTAAAAGGGAATTTATGGTCAAAACCAGACACATTTACTCCAAAATAGCTGTTTCCCATTCAGCAGCTAATTGAGTATTTTAGACAGATCTCTTCATTCTTCCTAAGTTTCACTGAAATTTAGTATGGAACAGAACTAGTTTTGAACTCAAAGTTTTGTGGGCTGGAAAAAGTGAGTTTTCTGCTTACCTGTGGTCATGAAATATTTATCGGTTCACCAGTTAAAAACGTAGGAATGAATGGCATACAGTGATTCATTTCCATATGTGAAGGACTTCATATAAATTAACAATCTAGCATTCAGTTGTCACAGGTATTCAACATATTGAGTCACGTTACTTTATCTCACTCTGGCACAGGCATAACAACAATGTGGCTTCCCATCGTTATTTACTGTTCAATGCAATGAGCCAGAAGTACCTCAAAGCTGTGTGTCATTATTAACAACTCAAGAACTAAATGCACAATTTGTGGGAAACTTTGCAAGAAACCCTACATGCAACAGTATCTAATGCATAATTTCTAGTAAAAAGCTTTTAGTCCATTTTGGACAAGTGCAACTACTTATGCGAAATTTTCAAGTTAAATAACCAATAAAGCCATATAATAAAACATGAAAGTGCCCTAACCAGTTCTCCAGACTAATTAATTAATTTTAATAATAGAACTATCACATCCCAGATCCATATCCGATTCTTCAGTATTTTGGAAGAGAACTGCAATTACTAAGGGTTACGCAATTTTAGTCAGGGGAGTGGAAGGATGACTTTTGGACTTTTATTAGTGCAATTTGGGGGCGAAGAGGAAAAGGAATGAGAGTCATCTCTGTATTTAAATCAATTCTTTCACTGCCAGAAGATTTTGCCATCAAAAAATAGGCAATGCCTGGAACAAACCAGACATGATAAAGGTCTCCTCAGCCTCTGCTTATGACCATAGCTAAGCAAATGCATAGTTGACAAAGAGCACTTGATAGCCTCTTCCCTTGTCTTTGAAACCTTCTTCATAGCATTATAGATAACAAGTCTTAAGAGATGTTACTCTCATTGAAAAGCATCTTCAATAATTAAGTTATGGCAGGCTGCCATTTTCCTAGTCATGGAAAAGTGCTGTTTGGATGTCAGGCATTGCAGATGACTTCTCACAAAGAAAACCTCCAGGTTTCACAGGAATTTGGCAGAATAACCTAGCTATTACCAAAGTCTTCACTTTCTATTTTAAATCTTTTTAAGGGGGCTAGATATACATTTGGAAAAATATAACGGGAAAGTCTTGAGAGGATCTGCAAAGATTGGTCTATTTGAGGTGTAGAATGAAGAAAAAAAAAATCTAGGAACTACAAACTCTGTATGTATACTGAGCTATCTTATTATTTAAGATAGATCCCTTAGAAGAAATTTCACTGTAAATCATGTACCGAACTTTTTTAAATTGTTTTTTAATCTCAGAAGATAAAAGTATGCTGGTTGTTTATTAGAGTATCATTAAAAAAATGCTATTGTCCAAGAAAAGATTATGGTTCCTTCTTTACAAAGACAACCCCCCATAAAATTAGAAATGTTTCTATGATTAAAAGAGAGCTATGCAAATATTTAAAACACAAATATCTTCCTCTATCAACTGCAAGCCAAGCATATGGAATTATTCTTGGGAGTAAAAGGTGGAGATTGACTAAAATTTATTCTGGGCCCAATTTTGATTTGACAGGAGTCTTATCATGATTAGACATCTCCAGATAAAGAAGAAAAGTCAAACAAAACCCTCAAAAAATGGTAAAACTTGAACACACTCTCCTTTTTATAAACTTCTAATCATTCTGGTCACTTATGTTGTTGATTTTTTTTATGACATGGATTTTTATAGAAAGTTCTCTATGTATTTTAAGGCAGGAGGATCAGCATAACAGTTTTAAAGAATTAATCAATAAAAAGCTTAGTCACACAATTAAGAGGAAAAATGTTATTAACAGTGAATCAAAGCGATAAAAAGGACACAGACTGGGTCTCAGTTCTCTACGTGTTTTTACAGAGACAAATTTTGTATAGAAGCATGCAAAATGCAGAGTCATAACACTCTTCTGCAATGTCAGAACTCAATATTGTGACGCAGTTATTTAAAACTGTTTTTTGAATTACAAGAATTACAAGAAATTGTTGAACCTCTTCAGTGCACCAATGTCACTACAGTAGGCTACAATATCTGCAGTGGCAGTAACATTTGCCAGGGCATGCCCTGTTCTATCACCATTGTCAGAGTGACTTGTGATGGAGGAACAGAACTAAAGGCCTAATTCTTTCAACCAACCAAGACTCAGTGTACAACAATAGGTGCCCCCATAGGATTTTATTCCCCTCCCAACTATAACTCTATTGCAGGTGAAAAGCAGATTTAAATTCTGGTAGTGAAACAAGATGGAGAAAAAACACTGAAAAGTATTTCATGTCTAAACTTGAAGGCATGGAGGATTTACATGTTGATGTCTATAGATGCTAATTTAATTAGTAAAATGAAGGTATTGTGTACCACACAACTCAAAAACAACACATGCACAAAAAATATTGTTAGACATACTGTGAAGAAAGTGATTTACTAAAAATATCTTTTGAAGTAGTGCGACTCATCTACTCATGAAACAAGTTTGCCATATCAGTTCTACTTCCTAGACAAACTTTAGTCAAGGAAAAAGTATTGTGGAGAAAAAATAAAATTGTAAAGCCTATGGTTTTCTTATTTAACAACCCTCCCTTCCTGTATCATAAATGAAGGCTTCTGCCGCACCTCCATCAGGTATACAAGTTAATGCAAGATGAGAATTTTCAAAAAAGAAAAGAAGAAAAAGCGCTGGCTTACTACAAATGGAAATAGAACTTGCTTTTGTGAGAATGGGAAATTATCTCCACTGCAGAAAAAAATTGCAGTGGAATAGGAATGTACCCTTGACCTTTATTCCGTCTTCCTAGACGCTTTACTATAAAAAAGCCCCCAAACCAATAAATCCACTTATTTAACTGGTCACATTGTATTTAGGTTACCTGTGAGAAATAGTGTTTTTGGAAAGAAGAGTCCAAGGTAGTTATAAAAAAAGCTTTATGAGAACATTTAAGCAAACAACTATGTGATGATATTTATCACATCGTTCTATCTCCCATTTTTTCAAAACTACAGGTAGTTGTGTTTAAAGGAGTAAGAACATCATATGTATTGATTTGATGAGTCTGACCTTAAACTAGGACGTTACTCTTCTGATGCAAAGAAAAGGTGTAACTTCCTACTACATGTTATAACTTCCTCCTCTGAATGACTGTGAGTCATGTCACTTTGAGTCTCTGATGGCTGGGTATTGCAAGAAATTTTACTTTTGTTTTTACTGTGTATTCTTGTATGTAAAGCAAAAGTCTTCCTTCCAGAATTAGTATTAGGAGTATTTGCAAAGCAAAAAAGTATTTTGCTTTTTTGATACTATCATGGTAGCAAGACCATGGTGAGGACTTCCAGGGCATTGCCCCTCCTTCTCATGCCCTTTTAGGTCTTATGGGAGAGGGAAAGATTTCAGAGAGCCAGAATCCTTCTCCACTCTATAGCATCAGCCAGCTCTTTCTGCTGAAATAAACGCAGCAATAAGCGTCTGCCACTTTACAAAAAATAATATTTTTTTAAAATCTTTTAATGTTAAGCAAACATCTTCTGTTGCATATTTTACAAAGAAACCAAGAGTTTAAAGCTTGCTTTTTTTTTTTTTCTTTTTAAATTGACTCTCTAAAGTGAACACCTTTGAAATGTAAATGCCTGAACTCACATACCCTATTGGCAACCCATAGTTTTTATTACCTGCTGGTAGCCTGGAACATTTTTAATTTTGCACTGCTTACTGGCAGCCTGGAGAGCTCCTGCACACAGTCCAATATTAGTCATGCTAAAAGTAACATTTTGGGCAAAGTCTTTAAGTCATAACCCATCTGCATGCATCTACTTTCAGACTTTCACAGTAATTTATAGTATTTTCACCTATACGAACATTATTTAACTTAAAAGGAGGAGGAATATGAATACCTTCTTTAAATTGTGTGCCAAAATTAGATTATTACATATAGAAATAAGCAGAGCTTCCTAATTTCTATGAATTAAAGGGATTTACAAAACAGTTCTTACCCTAATGTGAAGAACTATAAAAAATTAAAATTTAGAATACATAATAATAATAGTCTGGAATGCAATTAGACACTTTTATGTTTGAAGTTAAGTGCAAATACATTTTTCTTCACTATTATTCTAGTTAGGTTGCTTATAAGGAACCTACCACTGAATCAGAAATAAGCTTCTATTTACCCTTGAGTAAATTAGACAGTCAACAATATTTTAAAATGCTGGAGAAAGAATGCATCAGGTCCAATCACAAACACACACAAATTAAAATATGCTCAGTGTAATTAAAAATCTGAGAGGACAGAAAAAAATAGCGTTAAAAGATGTGGTATAATCAGGGTACATACAGTTACTTTGAACCTTGTGACTTTAACAGAGTGGGCTTTGAATAGCACCCTATGAAAAACAGCCTTCATCCTGTTGGAAGAAGGCACAAGATGGTACTTCCAAAAACACTTAAAAACCCCAGTAAATCTAGATAATATTCTGCAAACTCCTAGTTATCAAGAAAGTTTCTCTTGGAAACTACATATCTATAAGTTTTAAGATAACAGAATTGTGCTACCAATATCCAAACCTATTAGGACTGTAGCTTGTCGTATTAGCATCTTTTAGATTAAACTGGGTCTATATAGGAACTTTAATTTACCCTACTCTATTATTTACTATAATTGTTCATCTCTGCAATATGGATGTGATGTATAATCTGACCATTCAAAGAATTCAAACCGTCCACTGATGGATCACCTTTCTAAAAGCATCACCCTAAACATGAAAATTTCCTCCTTAGTTATGCAAAAAGCACATCAAAAGCCGAATACAAAGATTAGGCTTGATATGAAATGTCTCTCTGGGATGTGCAATTGAATATACTCAAACTGTATTGAAAACACTTGTATATTATTTTCTTTTTGGAAAATGGAGAAATTCTAACCCTATATCTATTATGTGCAGCATATAAACACCTGATTTTCAAAGGTCCCAAATAAATGAAAAATTCACACAATTTTCTTCAATGCTTTGCTGTTTGTGGTAAAGAAAATGCACCTTGTCCAATTCCGAAGTAGGGAAAAGCCTTGACATAATACCTTGCAGATATCATGAAAGCATACCTTCAATAGTTGTCTTTTTTCCTTTTTGCTATTCAAATAGCCAGTTGAAGTGACACCTGAGATATTTATTTGCAGTAAGAACCCAAGCCCTTGTGTCAAGTAGCACCATATACCGCAACCTGCCTCATTTAAAAGCTGTAAGTGTAGCTGGATGCTGGCATGTATGATTCAAGGTGACAGAACTCTACACTTATCAGGGGGAAGAGATACATTTAGAAAACAACAGAAGTCCAATTATGAGCTATAGAAATATATAGTCTCATTGAGTTGAACAGAAAAAGCCTGTGCTTAAAGTTAGGTACATGAGCTCAAATTTCTCATTTAATCAGTCAAAAATAAAGGATCATCTGCCAGTAAACAATTTAACCTGATACAGTATTGTAAAGACTGCATCATCGATTTGGGTATAGTCTATACTGCTTTCATAGTATTAGCTACAGTTAGTGGAAAAAATAAGTAAAGCTATGGGATACAATGTTGGGATATCTTCCCTGAATTTACTGAATTCCTTCCAAAATGCCTTATGGATGGACTATTTAGTATTCATCACCATGCTCCTGTACAGCAATGGTTGTTAATCTTCTAAAACATACAGAAAAGGAAAAACATTAGGCTCTACAAACAGGCATATTTTGGCCTATCTTTTCGGTTTTAGTAGATGAGCTGTTGGGCTTTCTTTGGGAAAAAAAAAAAAAAAATTAAATAGCTAAAGTAATCTACTGCCTAGTGTATCTAAGAATCAGTGAAACAAATTCACTTTTCTACTCTTTTCAAGGTCAGCACTAAAATGACATACAGTCTGCATTACAAAGTTGTATCATGTAGTGAACATGCCAGACGATGGACCCATAATTCAACAAGCTCAGATTTCAGGTCCAGCACAAATACAGAGCTAAATGTGCTTATGTGCTTTCCAGTGTTTCTGAGTATTGTATTCGGTCATTGCCGCTCTCTCAGAAAACAACTGCCCTCACAACCATATGTACACAGAAACCTCCTCCTTTTCCTCCCCTCCTCTTNAAAGCCAAAGAAAGTCATAAGTCTGACAGCCAAGGGCAAGACTCAGATTTTGTCTTTACAAGGTAGAGTTACTGAAATGACCTTAGCAGCTCAGTGAGATGAATAACACTGCCTTATTTTTACACTGGTACAGAAGAGATGAGGATCTAACTCTGATTTTGTTGTTAAACTGATTTTAAAAAGAGGAATTGAGGAGGGGGGGGGAAGGGTTTCAACTACTTTCTGCAAAGGTATCTGAAGGGAAAATGCAATCTTCAAAAAGGAAGTTTCCTTTAATTTCTTATCTTCCCAAAATACATATATACAGTTTGTTCCAGGAAATGTCTGAAATGCCTTCTGTTAGCTTTTAAATAAACATGAAAATCTCCTTTTGAGTTCAAAGGGTTTCAAATAATGACAGGGGGAGTGTTCTTGGACTATAACAAGGATGTAAACAGAGGTCAGGAATCACTCTCAATAATTAAAATGCATTACCGTTACTTTTGGACTTTTAGTCTGCTATCACATAACTGAATTAGGCTTGAGCAAAGCTCTAATGCACTTCCACAGCAATCTTTTCCTGTATGTTGAAACCAACAGACCTCAGCTAGATTTCTCAGCTAGGAGCTAATGTTTCTGGGTACATGTTACAGTTGCAGTTTCATTTGTCAGTAAAGCCTTATTTACTTGCTTCCTGTTATTAATTATGGGAAACAGGATCTCTTCAAACTGTAGGAGAGGTTCTTTTAACTCCTGTCTAGACGTTTCAAGACAAAGTATTGATGAGCCCTTTAATGTTTGTGCAGAGACAGAAACTGAGCGAAAAAAAACCATCGTTACCTCAAACAGCTTAAGACTCCTTATCACACATCCACCAAAAAAAAGACCCTTTAAATCACTCGGGCTCACATCCTTATTGTTAGTCACTGAAGTAAGGTTTTCTTTCATAGTTGGATACTTTCTTCATGTGTCACACTGATTAATTAACAGCTCACAGTATGAATCCTAAGCTTAAATAGCCTACTGAAACGAGGAGGAGAGATCAACGTTAATATTCCATAAAAAGCTAAAGAGGAGAAATGCTGCTTTAGTATGATGGGATCTGTCTTCTAATAAAAAAAAAAAGTTAACTATTTTCTGTTTGGTAATATTATACAAGGAGATGAAAGCACACAGCCTGTAAAGGAAGATTGCAGCAGCCTGTAAAGGATGATTGCAGCAGAGGATTAGGACAAAAGTTAGAGAAGACTTTAAATGTTTTAAATTAAGCTGAAACAACCAGGTCTTGAACACAATTGAAATAATTTTCATCACTGTTAAAAAAAAGCCAGTTTATCAACACACAATGAACAAGCTTATAAACACAGCACTGTTGCCTGTACAGATATATGGGGGAAAGGCGTGCAATTGCATGAAGTAGAGAGCTGCTAAAAACCTTAAACCTAAAACTGTTTTTAGCTGAAATATCAGTAGTTTCTCTCTTCCACCCCCCCACCCTATTCTCACCCCCGCCCTGCACACCTTCCCAAATGGTTACAGTCCAGCAATTATTTCAAGAGTTTGACTTTCAACAGCTATGAGCTCTCCCCTTTTCTAAGCCCCTCCAGTACTGCTGAGTGGACAAAAATTACAGATGCAAAAGCTGACAAATGAGTGCAAGGCCCCTCCTCCCCAGTGCCTCGACAGTTGGAGCTCCTGCCAAAACATGCCTGAAAGCTAGTGAAGAGACAAAGACACAAAGATTCCATTTTCTCAGGGAAAATAGATTTCATGTAGAAACTACCAAGGAGAAGAATAGCACACTGGCATGTGTGTCGTTTCAAAAGCAAAGCAGGAATGAACATTTCAAGGAAAAATGAAATCATATTTGATTATTCAGTAACCTCAACAAATGCTGCTTAACACACAGCTCTGTTTAAATTGCAAAGTGCTAAAGGGGTGGGAGGGGGGAATCTCCCATAAATCTGGAAAAACATTTTTAGTCATGGAGAACCTTCAGTTCAACATGATCCAAGCTAAGAGTTCTCCCCTGTTGCTCTAAATCTTTTCCTGGTAATGCTGCAGTACACATGCCACTAAAACAAAGTAAATCCAGCTTTTTTAGCTCAAATCTGTTTGAATGCGTTTACTACTAAAAGATTCTTCCCCTAGGGTGTCATTAATAAAGTTGCAATGAGTTTAAAGCCCTGGCACCTAAGCACTTCCAAGTCAGCAAGATTTTCCTAGCAAGTTTACTACTTTTGGCTTGTTATGCTATCCCGATTGGCACTCATCACTGAACTGGAACGGGTCTGCCTGTGAGCAGGAAGATCGGCAGTGAGGTGAATGCAGGCAACCGTAGCAGAAGGAAAAGCAAGAACATGCTTTCTCTTTGAAACTGGTCAGAAAGTTGGGGAAAAGTGCAACCAGTGGTGGGAAGATTTGAGACAATTCAAGTTTCTCACTAATTTAAAAGTAAAAGTGATATTTACAACAACAGCATATAGGATTAAAAACTATCAATTATAGTAAATGTGATTCCATTCCATTACGACTCAGTGGCAAAAGTAGCTATTATTAAATATAACATGAGCTCCCACAAGACTGGGAATTTGGGAAGCAGAGATGTAAAATGGAGGCTTAGTCATCAGTAAGGATTTCAAAATGCCCCCAGCTCTGGCAATTACTGTTCATCGATGTGTAGGGTTCTTACACTCTTTGCTTATAATAGCCCTTCTTCCTTTTCTTTAGCCTGCTTCTACATACCTGGTGGCAGAGCCGCGTGAACTCAGGTAAAGTCTTCCAGTCTTGCTGCCAACACACTAATACAGTACATAAAACACAGAAGATGCTACTTAATGAAAACACTAAAAATGTGATTAATGCCCTGAATTAATTGCAACTGAGGATAAAATGTAACTGTTGAGAGCTCTCTACAAGAGGATTCCCAAAGACTCTGTGACCTCTAGAGAGCCCCGCTCTCTGCCTCTCCTCACTTCCCTTCAGCCCAGCCACTCACCATGGCATCTCCCCTGCCCACCCAGGCCCATGCCATGAAGATGTGGCACAGTTCTCATTCTGCACCCTTATGCTGCCTCACAGCCCTTGCTCTTCCCTTCTGTCTGCTCTTGAAGACTGCTCTGATCATAGGCTTAAGAAAGAAAGGACTGGTAATCCTTTGACTAACTAATAAAACCACTTCAGGAGATTGATGCTGGTCATTATACAGGGATTCGAGCAGTCAAGAACAACACATGAGAAAACAAAGATTATGCTGAGAAAAAACCCTATTGTCCTTAATTCCATTTGAGGTGAACGGTAGAAAACAGAAGAACAAACCTTAACCATTACACATTTAATTTTCATTTTCAATATTTATCACATCCCTTTGGCTGATCCCACTATCCTCCCACTTGCTAAGTCCAGACAGTATATAAATGCTTTTTATTATTTTTATGCATTTTACTATCCGGCTATTATTCAGTCCCTCCTCATCTCATATTCCTCCTGCCATAAAATCCTCTCATCTGCTCTGATAAAATGCCATCCTCCTCACGCACACCTATCCTCATTTGGTCTCCATTCTCAACCAGACTAAACCCACCATCAAATTTTTGTTTTGCTAGAGCTCAAAGGGTTGCTAAATGATGGCTCACTACAGAGATTTGAAAAAAGTCTGCATCTACCATTTTGATCCCCTTAACTTTTTTTTTTTTTTTTCCCTTCAAAGTCTCATAAAGTGGATCCCAGCCTACTCTTGTACTCCACTTGCAGAAAGTAGAACAGCTGCACTTTTAACACATAGATCAAGAGTGATTTTATTGCCTGATTTCCAGAAATACTGCAAAAGGAGACTTAGTTCTGAGGTCAAACTCTGGAAGGACTACTAGCAGCAGAGATACACTTTTTTTGAAAAAAGGAGGGTGGAGAAGAAGGGCTGCAGTTATTGACTAGGTAAGAGATAGAGAGCAGAGAATGAAATAAGCTTCCTTGCTTTCTCTTATACAGCTGGTAAACTTATTCTTCAGCCTAATATTACAAAGGAATCTTTTGAGAGAAAACTCCAGTCATATCAGATTGTAGAAGCACTGCTGCAGTTAGAAAATATTATCACTTGATTTCACACATATAGTGGCCTGTTCCCTCACTCAGTTAACACTACTCCTATTTGAATGCTTTTCAAGATCACTTGAAGATTGAATCCTAGAATTATTTCATCCTAGAAAAGCTGCTGAATGTTAAAATGAAATCTTACATCTTTGTCTAATTCTTGTCGTTGCGACTGAGTTCGTTTTAATGACCGCATGCCCAGGCACTACGTGGCACAGGGTTTGAAAAAGAAGGAGACTTATGTTTTATTTGGCAATGGTGCAGCATAGGTCTTTAGCATGAAATTTATTAGCATTAATAAGTATTATGTAATTAAAGCACTGTGCTTTAATTCT
>VXBJ01001550.1:417318-535298 GCA_013400055.1 Nycticryphes semicollaris
TGGTGGTGGAGGGGGGGGGGGGGGGGTAGCAGTTTTTTCATGTCTTGAAAAGTAGACAAATAAAAAATGGGAGATTTTTCAAAGTTATTCAAAGAATTCAAACTTGCATATGCCTCCATTAATAGTACTGGAGAAGGTGTAGCTGAACAAGATGGATCCGAAATTCTCAAAATGTCTTCCATGAAACTGCATGAAGGTTCATACTACAGACCAGCCTTTTTAAGAACACGCTGTATAATTACAGTATTTTGCAGACCACAAGCTCTTCAAAAAGTAGTCATTAGACCACTGAAAAATTCAGATTTGAAATTATTTTAGATTTAATATAGCATACTTACTTGATACTAGACTTACTCAGATGAATCCAATTTAATAAAGTGGGTTTAACAAGCAACTCAAATATTTGTTACTTTATCCCTGGCATTTTCAATCCTGAATGCCAAGAATTTAGAAGGCTTTGGGAATCCCATAATCTGACCTACTGCATTTTAGGGACAGACGGTAGTCGTTTATGTATTTCCTCAGGTTCCTTTGAACATTGCAGGCTAAGGATGGAACGATTTTCAGACCTACCGAAAAATTGCACCATTTTTGCAGATTTCATCAAGACTGGTGCATGGCACGAATAAAGATTAAACTATTACCTAGACCCATATTTGAGTATTTAAGTGGAATTATTTTTCCTTAAGACAAAAAATTAATTCAAAGCTACACTACAGAAAGACTTGTGCACGCAGGTATAATATTTGAACTTTCAGTGAAGGATCTTAACAAGGCATTTACAGCACTGAAAAATAAGCCTCAAGCTCATTTGATGGGAAATTTTTTATCGTTTTATATGTCTGAATTATCTCACAAGAACAGCAAACCAGAACAGCATGAAACAAAATACCACAGCCGTATGTATTTATGGTGTTTAAATTATTGAAAATATAAGGCTTATTCACAGCATTGTGTCTCAGTTTAATATTATGAATAATGTAATTTCTGTCAGAACTAACTTGAAGAACAACATATTTTGCCTGAAAATCCAAAGAAAAGGATTGGTGCAAAACCACCCAGACCTTTATAGTAACGCTAGTGATTTTTCTTTGGGTAATGTCAAGACCAATTATTGTCTAATCTATTGAGCATATACTAAGCTATCACACAAAATCTTTTATTTCTTTGTCTTCTAGACAGATCACTACAGAGCTGTAGACCAGCAAATGAAGTGAACTGAGGGCAATCTTACCAACACCATCCATGTCGATTCCCCAGAAGTCGATGAAATGTTATCGGGTCTCTAAGGTACATCCCAGAGATTAGTTGGTTGTGCCATACAATTAGTAAATGATTAAAACAAGCTGTTTACTTTGATTACTTTAAGATACTTGCAGCAATGAGAGCTATTACTTTCCACAGAAGAGAGTACCTTCCCAAATTATGGTGTTTATTAGCACTTAATTAACAATGTGCCACCGTAGCCAAATGATCAGGCAACACAGTGGTCTCAGGTACAAGGAAAAGATTGCTATGAAACTCCACCTGTCTCATTTGGGAAAATCAAGTAAGTACATCTGAACTATAGAATACACAGAAATATCTGAATGTTGGTTTTCATCTCAGGCTTTTTGTGTATTTTGTGCCAAGCCAAACAGATGAGTTTTTAAATGACTAAACATATTTTTTCTTTTTGTATTTTCATAAGAACATAACCCCAGGTAAATGATGCCTCCTAATACAGCATGTGAAAATCTCAATTATGAAAATCATAATTCTAGGCACTGTGTGCCATTTTATATTCCCAGCAGGATGTTTTTCATCTCATCAAGAGTTTCCAAGGCTGTTCACTGTTTCTGTATATGAAAAATACATTTAAGGGCCCCCAAAAAGACCTACTAATTACAAAAGCCTAGTCAAGTGGTCAGACTGACTGGAACTTGAGGATTATACGTTAAGAGGGATGAAATGAAGGCTTGGAAACTATAATTTCTCTTTCTGTGGTAGCTACAGAAGCAGCTGTTATAGACCAGGCAAATTAAAGATGTGGCTGACTAACCCAGCAGTCTGGAAACAAGGCATTGCAAAAACATAACAGCAAGTCATCTGCACCCCATTTTTAAGAGGGCAAGAGTGCTGACCATTTCTTTTTTTCTCTCTCTCTTCCTGTTATTCTTATCTGTCACAAATATCCTCCAGCTGGTACCCTTCCAGCCCTTGCCTACCAGTTCTAATTTCCCACCCCCGTCTTAGGGAGTTAATAGTAATTCCTGGGACTGTGGACAAGTGCTTCATAGTGGGAGTTTTCAGCAAACAAGAAAGGACACTTCTAAAAGAAGAGCAGGTGAAATAACAGAGTTGCAGTTCTACTCCTTTTTTAAAATATTTTTTTAATTTTTTTTTTTTTTTGCATATGAGAATTGTTCACCAAACATGTAAAAACAGTCTGCATATAGTGCACAGTATTTACCATTCCCTGAGAGTAGTTTCATCTGACTAGTAAGATCAGCATCTAGATTCAGAAATTTTTCTGATTAAAGAACAGGCAGATCGCCACCTCATTTTTCAGATACATTGGTTAAGCATCTTCTAATTGACTGTTTTCATAAGAATTTTTTCTTTCTTCAATTGCTAGTCTATTTATAACAAATCTTTTTAAAATAGGTAAACATTGTTGTGCCATGAACTAATGAGACTGTGTAGTTTTCCATATCAGAAAGTTATGAAGAATCTATGAATTATTGCAAAAATAAGTTTCTTAAACAACAAAACCACCCAACCCTTTTTCTTTTCTTGACAGCAGGTATAGGTATATAGACTTCCTGTTAGAAGTAGAAAAAACATTACTTGCTTTGCTCAGACAGCTTTTAGGTCAAACAGTGTTGCAAACCTAGAAATTGTCTCAATTTATATTAGCATAAGCCTATGGAATATTTTTGATCTCAGTTTATACATCATGAATGAATATCACACAATCTGTTTCCCCTATGTTTATTTGTACTCAAAACAAACCAATCATTTCAGATTTGTGGCAGATGCATTTTTTAAGTGGTGCCATTTGGGTAGTACTCTAACAATGTTGCTAATATTGCTGCATTGAAACATTGCATCTGATTTGAGGCACACTCAAGCTCCTTACAAACAATTATTCATTAAATACATTTCAAAAACGTTTATGAGATGCATACCATAATTTTTTAACAGATACAAAATTGATATAGGCAAACAAAGTGCTTCATTTCTTATCAGAAGTTAATCTTAGGTGGCATGTGGCCTCTGTCTGATGCCTTTAACTGAAACGAATCAATTGCCATTTTGCATTTTCATGTTTAAGAATATGAGATAACAGCAAAAGAATTCTAAAGGTTAAAACCTATATTCACTACAGTCCCCTCTCCCTTCCCCCACTGTTAGAGTGGGTATTGGAGGAGGTTCTTTACATCTCCTCCCACAGAGTTTCTCTGCTTAAGCTGAAGCCAGCTGCTGGCTCTTTCAAGTCTAGTGGTTAGTTGACATTTACCATTAGTTTATGGTTTCCATTCTATCTTAGCAAGAAAAAGAGCTAGAAAATTTAAAGAATGAAGATTAAATCTTTATATTTCTAGTTCCCCCCTAACTGGAGGTTTTTTGGTAGGGCATAAGGAAAGGACAAAAAGACAGTGGTGTGCACCAGCACAGAGAATAGGACCAACAAGTCCTGGCTTTACTCTTACTGTTCCTTCCTCTGGGAAACACCTCATTGCAGCTCTTGACCAGCAGTGTTAACTTTGTTGTTTATGCCCTTTTCAATCTCTTTCACCTAACCAATACTGTGTATAGTGTTGATTATATTTCTGACTTGACAAAGTTGGCAGCATTATGTAGCAACTGCCATAAAAAGAAAAAGGAGTCCTGCATATATACCCTTGTTACAGTGACTTGATTGTAGAGATGGGAGAAACAAGAAAGAGGTCTAGGACACACCACAAAAAACACTTTTCCAGAGCAAGGAGAACATTAAACCCATCTGAAACCTATACAAAGCAACCTAACTCCTGCAAACAATGGCATAGTGCACCCATGTGAAAGATTACCACTAGAGTTTAACTCCCCCTTCCAGACACACCCTGTGCTACAGACCTAACATCAGATTTAATTCCCAGATAAGCACACTGATGCAAGTTTGTTTAAGGTTTGTCCTTCTGAAATTTACCTTGAAAAGAAAATCAATTACAAATTTTAAGTACATGAAATTCTTATACAACAGTACAGATACAAAACTGTAGCATCATGGCTACTATTTCAGTGGAATATGCTTTCTAAAATTATTTTAACATTAATAGTTTTTTGTACTCATAATAAGGAAAATACAGTTAGAAGTGGCTGCCCTTTAGGACAAGTTCATACCTGAAGGAAAACAGAGGTGATCTGATAAGCAAAAATACCCCCTTCCCCCCCCCCGCCCCAAGTCAGGAAGTCAAAAAAGCCATACCTGTAGCTGTTAACAGCCCTCTAAAACCCTCACTCAGTAAAACTGAGCTTAAAAGTCAATCAGCTAGTGATACTGTGTTTATTTAATGGACTTTTAGAGAGCAGAAATCCAGAGCATGTAGCCTTTTATCTGATGGTATTTACTAACAAAGAGCTTTAAAAGAAGTAGCATCAACAGGAATGTTGTAGGTATGAAAAGGAATATCCTATGTAGATAGGAAAAAGAATGTGCAGCGATTGGATGGCTCCAAACTTTATCTGATGGCATTTAAGAGCCACAGAAGAAAACCATCTGAGACAGCTCAGTACAGAGAGTGCCAGAAAATACCATACTAGGTTTTTTTCTAGGTCTAGGTCAGGACATTTGAAGATATCCATGACTGAATACGATTTCTTTTTCCTAAATCAAGTCTTCCATGACTGAACATCATAGAAGCAGTTATAAAAATCATAATGGCTCACAACATCTGCAGGTAGTGCAGCTGTTCACTGCACGTGTTAAACAGGTAGCATTAAAATCAGTAAAAGCAGGTCAAAGCAAAACTAAAAAGAACCTGAAATGAAGAATCTCATCTAGATAACTGGAATAAAATGTAGAAACAACCTTTTCTCCAGGTCAGCAAGCGGAAAGCATTAAGAGAAAAGCATTTTGCAGCAATCCACACACAATAGGTCTTGAGCATTACTTCCTTTTATTGTGTATTGCACTTAAGGGCCACTAGATTTTCTAAACAGTATTCAAAGCATACTTTCAAGTCCGGCCAACAAACATCTGAATGTCACAGCAGCCTTTCAAGAGAAAGTTACAGTGCTGTGAGTTTTTAAAGAGAGAGAGACTGAAATATTTCAGAGACATCAAATATATCCCAGTGCTACCACCTTTTGTTCCCTTGAATTAAAAATGAAGGGCAGCTTATCTGGAAAGCATAATCTAATTAAAATGGTCTTTTCTAAAGAATAAACGAGAAAAGCAACAATCTTTAAACAAGGTGGAAACCCATCTGGAGATGGACAGCAACATTTGTTTCTTTTTACAAAGTAACAATTCAGAAGTACACCCAAAACCACATTTAAGTGATGAACATTAAAACATTAAGTTCTAAAAATGAGGTGCATCACGTGGGAGCATGATCCAACCATCACCTTTCTTTACCCACCAACAGAAGCTTTAAAGAAAGTCAGACGTAACTTTATTCAAGTACATAAAAAAAAAATCTGTGATATCTTAGCATACATGCTGAAATTTTTGAAAGACATTTACTCATTTCAATTAGAATTTGTACTTCAAGAGAGATGTTGTAATAGTCAACAATGAAATTCAGCTAAGGTTTTGCATGTTTTTATACGAATGGAAGAGAGGGATTCAGATATATCAGATTATGGAAGAATAAAAAAATATAATCAAAGGGCTTTATGAGCATGGTTTTTTCCCCTTACACTTGTGTTTTGTTTTTTTTTAAAGCATGCCTCACATTGTCAACATCGGTTTTAGTTTTCACTATGTATAAATAACACGCAATATTAAGTACATATACAAGTACACAGACATGCTTCTTTGCAAGACTCAGTGGAATAAATGCAAGAATTTTCCACTGTTCCAAACAGAGTTCTTCAGCCACAGCTACAGCCCCTTTCTCTCTGTATATGTACAGTTGTTTCACTTCATTGCTAAAGGCAAAGTCTATACCATTATTATAGTTTTTTCTTTACTGGAAAACATAGACATCTATGCATGACTGTTAAGAACACAGAGACAAAAAGAGGTTTTGAATTTTTTTATTCTATGTTAGACTAAAGACAAGTATGTTTGAATTATTTTAATTTTCTTTGGGGGAAAGGAGGTCACAGCAAAGGAAAAATAGAAGGAGAAAACCAGGCAGCATGATCACTTTCCAGATAGACAGTAGTCTGATCGTTAAGACTTTCACACAGCGTATAGGAAACCCAGGTTTCCAGGACCTTCTCCAACAACAACAGAGCTCTGATGTTAGGCAGGCACACCAAAAACACCAGACTACCAACCATTCTAGTCAGCAAGGGGTCTTTTTTCCTCTCCTCATGCAAAATACTGTCCCAGAAAAACGTCCTTTGAAAAATATGTTTCTTCAAAACATCTTGCATTTTCCCCATATGGGAAAAAAATAAAATAAAAAATTAAAATTTCCATCAGATATAGTTACAGTTTTGTATATATCTGCAATTGCAGGGAAAAACTCCTAGCAGAAAGAAAAACCTAATTCTTTCCATAAAGTTCCTATAATATCTTTAATCATATTACAAACTTAATGCATTACATTAATTTGTTAAATTAACACAGTTGGACTTTTAGATCAGAGAAAAAAGACAACATTGTGATCCAACAAAAACATGTTAAAAAAACACTGCTATTTAAAACAGGCCAAGTATTTTCTTGCACTTGAACCCTAAAAAAGGAGTTTTTCCTTAAGGCAGGCATTAGTTGTTTTTTCTTTGGTTTTGGGACTATTTTTTAGTGGTAACATATCAGTCATACTGCTTTGTTAAGTGCACTCTAATCTGTTCTTATTCTTGTGAATATAAATTTTCTTAGGACACTTTTTCTTGGTATTAGTAATAGCTGTGATAGGATTGCTTTCTCTCAAGTTTGCATTTCACAGAAGACCACAAGCCTCAGAAGATCGCTGTGTGGAAGAAACACACTTGGGCAAACCCATCATGTCAATATTACACAAAGCACAGCCCAGTTCCAGCACTCTTTCTTCTCTGAAGAATTCTCATGTCACGTAGTGAAAACTATCTCACTTATTTCTTTACTGTTGAATGATTTTTTTTTTTTTTTCCCTAGCATCCCTCCTTTAAGAGCGATTTACATGATAAGATTCTGGAGAGATATCTGCTGCTGCTAAAGGGAGACATACACTATGGGGAAAGAAGAGGGCTGGTTATGTGGAGCCCCAACACCTTCTCTTTCTCACATAGCCAAGTAACCTCCATTATAATTGATGCAGTATGCAGAAAACAGAAGAGAGGGCTAATTGAGTTTAAAGCTATACAGTTGCAGCCTCATTTAGGAAATGCTCAAGCAAGCCTGGAGGCATTTAGTAATAAACCTAGATCACAAAGCAAAGCGAATATTCAACTCCACATGGCCAGAAGGGAGAGAAGATCCTTTTCTCCATTCTCCTAGATTGAAGGGGTTAACATGTTTTTTTTCCAACAAAGTAGGAGTCTAGTACTCCGGGATTCATCATTTTCATTTTTCTTATCCTGAAGGCAGAGCTGTACACGGTTAACAGTTACCATAATACGTCAGCATCACCTCCTGAAATCAAGGCCAAAATCCAGCTAAACATATTAGAAAAATAGAAATGGCCACACAGATTTTGGGGATACAAAAGAAATTCATGTTTCTCTTCTGCTACAAGTGGCAGTTGTAGCTAGTACATGAGAAGTTTTCTGCCTTAGATCAACTGCTCACTAGGGTATTTAAAATCATTTAAATGACCTGTAGCGACGATTTAAAACAAGATAACCCAAAATCAGACTATCCACAGCATTTAATGGTTTAATTAGTTGTAGAAGGAATCCAGTATCAGCCCTCAACCCAGTCATGAAATTTGAACACAGGCATATTCAACTATGGTAGACTACATTCTGAAACAATACCAAAAAGCTGGAAACAACCACGACTAAAGTTGTTCTCACATTCTTTGTTTTTACTGAATTCAGACTATATTAAGCTTTTAGTGTCTTATAAAGACAGACCCATAAAACAGTGGGAGAAACATCTAGAAACACATCCATAGGTGGGTTTTTGGTCTTAACCTCTGTACACACAACTTACACACTGTAATCACAACTAGAGCAAGCAAGCAGCATGACAATGAGAACTCAGGGAACTGAGTTTTTTTAGCCTGGAGAAAGCAAGCTGAAGGGAGACCTTATTGCTCTCTACAACTACCTGAAAAGGAGATAGAGCGAATGTCTGTCTCTTTTCCCAGCTAAAAAGCAACAGGGCAAGAGGAAATGGTCTCACGTTGCTCCAGGGGAGGTTTAGATTGGATATTAGGAAAAAACAATTCACCAAAAAGGTTATCAAGGCTGCCCAGGGAAGTGGTTGAGTCACTGTCCCTGGAAGTATTTAAAGAGTGTAGATGTGGTACTTATGAACTTGACAGAGTTAGATTTGCCTGTGGAGTTGATCTTAAAAGTCCTTTTCTAACCTACATGATTCTATGAATGACAGGTTCAAATCACTGGCTATGTTACCTTATATGTCCCTCTTGCACAGGATTTGAGATACCATTATTATAACCTTAGATCTAAGTGCATCTTACACACACTTGAGCAGTACGAATGCATTTAAAGACAGTGATCCATAATACAGTTTCCTTCATACCGTATATAAACATCACTACAGCCACAGTGAAAATATTTCAACAGATACAATGTTATCAGATAGCCAAATCATATCCTTGTTGTCCAAAAATTACAGCACCACTCCATACAGCAAAACAAGAACATCTGTAATTCTGCTCTCGTGAAGGCAGCTGGGACTGCACTGCTACATCAGGAAGGGAACTATACTCTCCTTAGAGTTGTAATTGTCACAGAATATACTCGGGGATTTTTGCAGAAAAGTAACAACTATTTTGGTTACTGAAATAGTTGCTTGTGTACAAAACATTTTTTAGTAAAAAGTTTTCTAAGTGCATAATATGCTTATACGACATGGAGAAATTGTGTACATTCACTCTATATTTAAAAACCAGTTGAGCATGAAGAACAGTTCCCTTTCACTTCAGAAATTATTTCTTAAATAGAAGAACAGTGTTATACCTCAGAGTAATTTTACCAAACCTGCCACTAAGAAGAGGTTTTTTCACTAACTCTTTTTCCGATCTTATTTAAAAAACAGGTTGGGAAAATGCTAGCCATTACTTCTCTCAAATTGTGTTTTGGTTTCATGTTATTCCTCACAGAGGGTTTATGGCAACAAGGACAAGAAAATTTACTCCTTTCTCTTTGGCCCATCTCTGTTATATGACAGGGAAGCACAACTTGCAACCTTAATCTGTAACAGGTAAATGAAGCCAGATGAAATTAACTTTTTAGCATAACAGCCTAATGACCTCTCTAGCTTCTTCCAACAGCTATGCGCATGCACCCCTTAACAAATTCTCTTCTGTGCAGGTAAATCACAGGACTGTGGCTCACTAAATATTAAATTACTGCTCATTTGGCTTCACAGATTCCCACAGGACTGTAGGCATGCTACTCAAAAACTATCTGGCTATTCTGTATGAAGTATGTGCACATCATCCTAACATCTTCAAATGCTCTTAAGTAAATTGTTAGTTAATCCTTGAGCTTTTTGTTTTATTCATTTTTATTTTTTCACTAATTTCAACAAGGGATGATTTTTTTCTGTTGATTATGCTGTTACAATAATTTTCAGAGTACGGGAGAGAAGGAAATGCACCATTACATTAAAGACTAAAAATCCTTCTTCATACAGAGTCTTTGAAGCATCAGTAACAATATTAAAAGTTAAGAGATCAGTACCAGTCTATCTTCATGAAATGCATATTTTCTGACCTTGAGGGCACAAATTATGCTGACGAAGAGATCAGAATACTGCTTCTATACTCTTCAAACTGATAGTTTCAAATCTGTTAGTAACTAAACATGGGCATATATATGACCATTTCCAAAATATTTTATTCAATACTTTTAATTTCAACGTTTCTTCTCTTCTTAAAAATCATCCATCAATTATGCCAAATCCCTCTGGGCATTATGAAGAACATGTAGACCAAGTGAGTGGGGGAAGCTGATGCAAATATGCTGCAAATTTTTCTAGTAATTTCCCCTAAGTTTCCTACTACAACATGTTGCAACTTAGATTTAAGATTGTAGCTACAATATTAAAACGCTGAACTTTTCTTTCAAAGTCTTTCACTCCTGACAGCTATTAGCAATTTTATTTATAAGCAGCTGTTATAATACCCCTAAGCTCTTCCTGACTCTTACTATTTTTACAAACACTTCCGCTAACTTGAAGAGGGTTCCAGCATAGATCATTAAGCTACAGGTAAATTCTAGTTTTCTATGGGTTTCAAGAACAGGGGAAAGAATTCCTAGTCTGCCAGGCCAAGCTTTTGTGACCAGGGTGCTAAGAAAGAAATTATTTTTCAAAAGTCACAAGCAAAATTATAAGAATTTTGAAAGTGGATAGTCCCCTCCAACACTGTTTTCAGCAACTGACATATGTAAATTCTACAATAACAGTGAGGCATTTCCTGCCATTTTTATTTTGCATGGAAAAACATAATAAAATTGAGGAGGCAAATATTTAACCCAAAATTCACACTTATAGGTTGCATATCCATGTAAGTATCATGACAAACCATGAGCTATGCACACAGACACACACAGATCTGTTTGTAAAACAGAAAATTCATCACAAATACTTAGAGATCACTAGTTATTCGAACTACTGTTTTTTTCAATAGTTGGTACACAAGAGGTTATTTTAATCACTATGACTAGCCATAGTGAAAAAGTACAGTCATGCTAAACCAAAGAATTTAATATGTAATGAGGCATTTGAATTAGCAAAAAAAAAAAAAAAGTAGGAACTGAAAAAAATAAATCTCATTTCTGTTTGCATGATTTCTTTTACACTGTCAAGCAGAAAGAAATTGTAACAAGAAGAGGTATTAGTACATTGGTGGGGCAGTCAAAGAATAAGAAATTATAGAATTAATAGGAAATATAGGAAATATAAGGAAGCCACGTTTTCTCAATACTTGTACCCCAAGACCCATAATTTTGATATTTTACTCATGACACTTCCAAATAATGATAAGAAAGAAAACAGTGACCTCTACAAGACAGAAGCTAGAAGTGGTAAAATTTCCCAACATACTCCAAGGTTATATCTTCTGCATTTACTTTTAGAAGTTGAGAAAACTTAAGCTTCCAAAATTTATAACTTACAGACATAACTTTTACTTAAAATTCTTGGACTACCTGGCAAAGAAACTTTATTTAGAGCCACTAAGCACTTCTTTGAAGAAGCCCCCCTCATCTTCTGTTGAAACTAAAAAGTACTTATTGTAATAGGCACACATAATGTTTTAAGTGAAATCTTTCTTCACTAATATTCAGATAGGAATAAACACAGACAATTGCTTTCATTTGGCCAATGTACCTTTGTGCATTTTATTGACTATTCTGATCAAGATTCCTTCCAAAACAACAGCGGTCCTGAGATTTCTTTTTGTACATTCTAGTACTAGATTTTGGAAGAACCCGAGCTGTTACATGAATGCACAGGATCAGTAAAAATCTACTTTGATGATCACGGATTTGAAAGAGACTGCTACAAAGAGGTAGCTACACACGACAGATACCAGATAAGATAATTCTTAATAAATAACTTCTGCTAAGATCCAGAGTTTCTAAATCAATATGGTAGCTTTATTTTTATTCACTTCTCTGTAACTTCAGTATAAAGTAGATCCATGTCATATATATTCTAGCAGAGAAATATGCATTCAATTTTAGGTATGATTTGTTTTTAAGTGAGAAAAGAAAGGCAAACATACATGCACATATTTACTACACTTAGAACATGAGGCTTGTAATATATAGAAAGGCAGCTTCTCTGAAATGCCCTACCTATCCCTTTGGCAACTATTACTATTTAGCTTTGATTTATTCACAAAAAAGAAGGTGGATTTAAACTCTGTTAGCACTGCATGATTATTTGAAGGCAGTCAAAACTGGAAACATCCAGTACATATGTGGTATGGTAAGAGACTTAGATACAATGAAGGAGCCTAAGCACAATTTACAAAAGCTTCATTCTTTTGTTTGCACTCTATCAGCATAAAGAAATAACACAACTATTACAACAGTCTCCTGCTACAAATGGCGGAGTGCTTTAAACAAGTTTCACTTACACAGTATTTCTTCTCTTTTGAAATACATGCTTTAAAAAACTTCACAAATAACATACTGTACACATTTTCCAAGGTTCTCAAAGATCAAGAACTGTTTCTGGAAAGACTCACTCCAATTTGGCAAACAATTACTGCATATATTACACTAAGGTGCATTAAACGTTTGGCTTCTGTGAGGGTACAGAAACGTGTGCTTACCCACAGTTAAGTTCAACAAGCAAAATAAAGTCAGTTATAATTTAAAATTNGAGCAAGAGAACGGACGAGTCCAAAAGGCAGAGAACACTACAACAGCCGAGTGGAAACAAATGACATATTATAACGGGGATGCAGTCACAGGACTATGTGTAACTCTGTTACAGCTAAACACCATTTCTGGTGAAATTAGTTCTGTGTGCTACTTCAGTAAAAGTATAAAGAAGCATATTCAAAAGCCAACGAGCACAAAGAAAACATAGTCATGACTATTCACAATAGTGAATTCTGTACTGAATGTGTGAACAGGACAAGAGTTAGGCAAAATACAAGCAGCCTCCCTTTGCCTGGGATCTTTGTAGTGACACAAGCCAAGCAATCGAAACAGAAAATGCCTGTCTGTGCTAGGAGGAGGAGGAGAAGAAATAATACCCCACAAAAACAGAAACTGCTTTCCTCATCTAAGAATGGTAACTTTTGACAACATTTGGCACCACAAGTTCAAAAGGCTATTTTATCTGCATTCTAAGTACAGACTCAGAGATTTTTACAGTATTCCCGTCTCCATGCTACTGCTTTTTGTGCCATTAATGGCATTTAAATTATAGACCTACTTCAGCCATGTAGTCAAAACACCACATCACCCAATGAGACACTGTATTATAATGTCAGTGTTTTTTAACTGTTCTTTCATATACTGTACTTCTTGTCAATCACCCTCTTTCTCTGCCAAAGAATAGATACAAGAGACGAGTCTATCTTTAGACTCCACTGAAATTTCTTGCTCAGACGGCTGCAATACTTCATTCATCACGTAGCCAAGCCTCCTGTTTACACCAAGAAAATTGTTAGAGCTACAAAGAGTACAGAGCCATATAAAAAACTTTCATGGAGAATTTAAAATGAAAATACAGGATACGGTTGGGGAGTCAGACAGTAATACTCGTCATTAAACAAACTAACTTCTACACTAGATCAGGTGAGATTTTTCATTTCTTTCGTTTTGTTTTAATTTTTTTTCCACTTTCAGGAAAATAATCCAGATGTACTGAAACACTGTTTTCCAGAAACAGATATTTATTGACATATACATATGTACAGTTATTAAAATAACAAGTATTGATTAAATAACTTGCATTTTGAGAACAATTTAGAAGAGAATAAATTCAAATTTCTAAACAATTGTGTGACAAAATCTGAGATATTTACCCTTCTAAATTATTTTTAAAAAGAGGGTAGACTAGTCATATGAAGCCAGTAAAAGAGCTAGGTACTGAATCCAGATTTTTGGCCTGCATTTAAAACTTTTTTTCATTTCAAAAGCCCAAAGAAAGCTGTTTCCACTTAAAGTGAAAGGATTTATTTATCTAGGGAAGATTTTTCAAGATTTCAGAGTTTCCTATTTTCTGCAATGCAAAGTACATGCTGTTTATCAGTCCATTAACTTTTTTGAGCATATTCTAAACTTCCCAAGATTATCTAGCACAACTGAAAATATTCCACAGTCCAGCTGAACTCTTACAAGTGTTTCCACTAGATGGGGGTGAGAGGGCTGAGAATAAACAGCCTAATTTTTTTTTTTTTTTAAATGAGGACATTATTTTACTTTTTTCCCAGGTCAAAAGAATATTTTCTATTTTACGAGTGAGCTAGCTTCTTTATTTCTTTTGTTTTTCCCCTACACTCAATTTTCAACATCATCCAAAGCTACAATGATTTGGCATCAGGTAGTAGAGTATGAAAGCAAAACAAAACTCTGCCCAGCTGTTCACTCACTCCTTACGGTCTATCATCTACAACAAAAACTCCAATACACCATAAGCATCAGAGAAAGTTATGCACACATATGAATATCCCAATTGTAATTTTTTTTTTTCTAAAATGTCAATAGTCAAAAATATATATTTGTTATTTCTGACCTTTAGGACAGAAAGCTCAGAGCATCCTTAGGATATAAAAGTTCTTCTCAAACATAAGAAGTTGACAAAAAACTTGTAGGTCTACTTTAAAATCTGAAACATCAGAAGTGCCCCTAAAGTAGTTCCATCAAGCCTCATAGATACATATACTCACAAATGGCTGAAACCAGAGAGACTCCTGAAATAAGTGAGGTCAAAGGGGACATCAGTACTTCACATAGTACAAAGTCCTGCTCAAACCAGAGCAAAACTGGAATTACCCTGTGCTGGGTGCCTTGTCCAATCAATTTTTAAACATCACCAAGAATGAAGATACCAGCCTCTGCTGACGTGTCAGTAATAATCTGAGACAAAACTCTACATGTTTATTCAATAACAGCTCTATGTAAGGATTTACATAATCTGCCAATGATTAAAGTGGAAGAACACATATTTTAACTGCTCTTCATGACTTATGGTCTTCATAGTAAGAAGAACTAGCTGTGGCATGTCAGATACTACCCAATGGTTACTCATTGTAAACAATCTCAATTTAGCCTAGACCATTAAATAATGGTGTATTAAATGATTACTGAATGATCACTGAATACAGATGATCACTGACTCAGTGATGGCTAGCATGGATGATCCTTTGAAGATACTTTTAGTTTTTGAATTGTTTTAATCTGACCACATTAATCAATGTCTTACTAATATTTAGTTTCTTTTAAATTAACGTCACTCACTAGACGCTCTTCAGAAGCTGGTACAGTCAGCCTGGAGTGGATTCCTTCTGAGTACTGATGATTTGATCTGAAATTCCTCCTTGCACATAAGTAACAAGTCTTTTCTAGCTTCAATTCCAAACATCGGCATAAAAGTTCCTACTTAACTTCATTGAAAGCAAAGTAATGTTTGGCCCTTCAGAAAACCTACTTTGAGGACATACTATTTAGCCCAAAGCTACCCATAGAACAAATCACTGTGTGTAAGTGAATATGACAAACCTCCATAAGTATCAAAATATACTAGGCTTGATTGCAGAAGATCTCTAGTTCTTAAGTAAAGAGTTTGCCTCCTTTAGTTTGTTTGATAAAGATTTTGATCACTGGCCTTTAAATAAGGGTAAAAATACTATGTATTCTCTTCAGACGTCTGCTTGAAAAGACATGGTATTACATTACAAAGATTTAATTAATGCCTGACTGCTAGCTGGCTGTAATTTGTGTTTCAGGTCTAAAATGAAAGACCTTACACTGGGTAACACTAGAATACTTTCCCCTCTATTCCTGCTCTAAACTGAGAAGTCAGTTCTATTTTCAAGATTAATGATATGTCCCTGTTGACATCATCAATAGAAATTGACTGATTATTATAACAGAATAGGGAAAAAACTTCATTTAAACACAAGCCAAAAGTAAATGAGAATCAACTTTACCCTCCATTTCCCTTCTTCCAAACCACAAGTCTCAAATTACACTATATTTTCATATCTGCTTCCTTTTTAAAATCCAAGAAAAATGCTGTTTACTATTTATTATAGTATGTAACAAAATGAAATAGGTATACTACTTTTCCAGTACATACATTCTTCAATACTTGTATAGAGAGATACAAAATTAAATGCTTAAGTCAGTAAATTTTCAAACAGATATTATTTATGGAGTGCTGGTGGAAAGAAGCCTTTACAAAAAACCATGCAAAAATATTTTGGTTTGCTTCTCAACTACATAGAATTTTTTTTGCTCTGGGAGGTCCAGCAAACAAACAAAAATACTTGACGCTGTAAAATCCTTTTTCACTCTTTACCATAAAAAAGTTCTACTATGCTTATGTCTCAAAGATCCCCTTTTATTCACATCTGCCTATATTTAGTCATGTTTATTGGCCATTTGCTCATTTGCTTTAACTATTTCAGATATATTTTCCTGATTTCTCTAAATAAATTCCTTGCTGCCTTCCATTTTTCAACTTACATGCAAGGGTAGTGCAATTATCTGTAATACCAAATCCATATATTCAAAAATCTTCCCATGCATATTTAATTATTGCTTGCATAGGCAAGTAACAACCATCTGCATTCAGAGACATGTGATGGGACGGAAGAGGACAATGAGATAAAAACTATCTGTTCACTCTGGGCTTTTCACTAGTTATCATCACTCAGATTCATAAGACTGTAGAGAAACTGTTAACAGAGTTACTGTACCTATGATATTTAAATATTGCTCTAGATTTAATGATGTGAAAATTTAAAAAATTAAAATAAAATTTAAGCTACTACAGTAGAGAGTTTCCATATCAGTTTGATAACTAATTTCATAATCAGAAAATTTGCCATAGACACTCTCTAGATTGACAATGAATTAACATAATCTGTGAGGTCATCCAGAGACCTCTTTTTAAACTGCAAATTTTGGATACATTTTTAATCATGTGCCTGACGGTTAAAACATTTCCATTTTCATTATTAAGTATCTAACTGATTTGAGGGAAATATGAGGGACAAACTTCAGGAAGGAAAGCAAAACCAAACCATAACCCATAGAAACCTCTAGGCCAGCATTCTGGGTCTAAAAAAATAATGCCTCTATTGACTGATCACATCTGAAGTGAATATCCATGACAAGTTTAACAAGAAATTGTATAAACAGTGCACTGAGGTATCTGTAGTTTATAATTACCAACTTGTCATAAGCCACAGACACATAAACCCTTGCGATGCAATCTACATTGCTACAGTTCATAACAGAATAGCTCCTGAGGCTATTATTTCCCCTTTTCCCTCCTTGTAGTGAATTTTTGAACCATATTTCTGAGTTTTATCATTACTGTTGAGTTGGAAGCATGCTTCTGTTGCAAACTAGTATTCCCCCATAAACACTTCATCCATCCCCAAAGGGAAAATGTAAGACAGAGTTGCAGTGGTGGGAGAAGAAACAGGGAGGGTGAAGGGATGAAATACACAATCATAAACAGTAGTTCTACCAGACCTCTATTACACAGCTTCCATCTGAGTCATAACAGCTCTTCAACTGCACCTCTTCATAAGCTACTGCACACCACACCTCTCACAAGAATAGGCATGTTTTCCGTGTTTCTGCACTCTTAGTCTCATTTTACATAAACAATATTTGTTCTCCTTTGTCTCAAATTAGCGAATGAAAAAAATCAAATGAAAGTCAGCAAGATTCATATTATAACACATTTTTACAATGAGTTGTTTCAAGTATACCCAAAGGCACCTAGAGAGGAGTAGCCAAATTATTTTCAATTATCTGCACTTCTGACTAATAAACAAAAAATATCAGCAAATGTTTCAGTAACAAAGTAGTCTAACAACATAAGCAAGTGAAAATGAACAAGGAATCTCAAAACACACAGTTTTTTCAAAAGTTTTTTCAAAAAATTGACTTTTCAAAGTCAATTGAAATGGAAAATCCCTTCTTAGAGAATCACCATCTAAAAAGGAAAATCCCCCTTTTTAAGACAGAATCTACTCAGATGTACTCAGAGTAGAAGAAAACTGCATAGCACTTTTAAAGGTTCAACTTTGCAGATATGCAAGGCTTAGGAATCCCAAACATTGAAGGTGCAACATAACATTTTCAAAATAAAGGTTATCAAAGGTTTGCTTGTTTGGTGGAACTTTTGTTTTGTTTTGGTTTTTTTTTGGTTTGTTTAGTTTTTGTGGTTGGTTGATTTGTTTAAAAAAAATAATAGGAGAAATACTTCTTTGATGGTTATAGGTTGCTCCCACTAGTAATTCTCCATATTAATAATCTTGAAAATAAGAAATCTCTCAGAGCTGTTTTCCATTGTTTTAACTCCAGAAAAGAACTTGTAAAATATAATGAGCTTTCTGTTTTCATCTGGGCCATCTGACTATTTGCTGGCAGTGCAATAAATAGAAATAAACTGCAGTTTGGTACATATGAATATAATTTTCTTTTATCTTCTTAGGTTTACTTTCTGTGTGGTTTAGCTAAAAGCTAATTTGCATAATAAAAGTCCTTCTCAGACCCTCAAATTCATATGCTAACATTTTCAGCTATCAAAGTCATATGCATAAATACTGGGTTCATACATTAGACTTCTAGAATTAGAAGTTGAAGCTAAACCCTTTTATAACGGGAACAGACTTTGTGGTTCTGGTTTACCTGTTAAACTTCTTCCTGGAGAACTATCCAGCTGGAGAAAATATATCCTGTGTACAGATTTCTTGGCTATGCTGTGTCACACATCACTCAGGAACTGTCATTTCAGCAGAAGGAGCGATATCAAGTTAAGCCTAAGAAGAAAGAGAACATCAAGCAAAGAATGTATTAGCCTCTTAGTTTAGGACAAGAAGAGGCAACAAAACCCCACAATTATTGCATCCATTTCCTAATTGAGGGAGAGAGGGAAGAGAAAAGGGGAAACCCTAAAGATAGGCTAGGGCAAACAAAGGACTGACGTTATAAAAATAATAAATATTGTGATTATTTTCCAAGCATCTATAACTAAAATATACATAGGGATTTATATCTAGCCAACAACTACATATGTTGCTTAAAAAACTACCCACATAAGAGGACTCTTAGAAATCAGCAGGTTGACGAGAGTGCTTCTAAATTAAAAGTGGAAACAGTGAAAGCCACAGGTCTAGAATTTCAGCCTTGAATCTTTAGATTTCATGTTGCTGCTACTATAGTGATATGACCATGAACTCTCTCCTGGAGTGTGGTCCTGAAAACACTCCTCTCTAACTGGCAAAGGAGAAGGCACTTTTATTGCCTTCCTCTCAAGGTACAGCTTACCCATCCAGGGCATTGAAGACCTAGATTCAAATTCGAGCTTTACTGATGGGATTTTGAACCCAAATCTCTTTCCCCTTACAACCACATATTCTGATTGAAAGATGCTCTCAAATGCCTCCTCAATAAGCTTTCACAATTGCAAAGAGCAATTAAATATTCAGCTGGCAATAGGGAATATGCTTAGCTACAGCTCGATAATTGAGACATGGACTTCCCTCATCTTTAGGATATGCTCCGATGAATGTTCATAGGAGCAGAAAGCACAGGGGGAGGGAACTGGATGCTCCTTCAGCCTGTTGTGCAAGACATGCTGAAGTGAGGCCAGCAGGTCACTTCTGCAGAGCGGTGCTCAGTGCCAGCCTGGTCTAAGCAACAAGGCAGCTGCCAACATCCGGCAGCTATTTCAGTGGCCAGGGGCTTTGAGCACCTCCATAGTGAGACAATCGCTGAATAGCGTGTCTTGAGAATTCACATTTTATATTTAGGTACTATGTGCTAGTTAAGACAGCTGTGGAACACATTTAAGCAAAATAATGCAGCTTGATCAGATTTACACTAGGGTAATTTTGTAATGATTATTTTAAACACTTACTAAAAAATTATTTGCACATCTAAGTGTGATTGGAAAATTCATTCCATTCACTCTTATACAATGAAATGGCTTTTGATATTTTTAGGAAGGTCCCTTGATTCTATAAAAAAATGGAAATGCCATGAAGATGCATTTATGGTTGTGAAAAGGATTTGTTTGCACATTAGCTTCAGCGTTACTTTTTCTGATTAACGTTACACTGTTTTAATTTCCACTACACCAACCCTGTACAGGCATCATCTGGTTGGTGAAAACTGGGGGAAGTTGAACTGCTTTATAGGTACTCTGCTGTTTGGCATTCTGTACACGTGCAAGGCAGTGTGATGTTGATATTTAGACTTGATTGGCAGCAAAATACTTTGTTTAAAATAGAAGAATTTCTAAATTCACTAAATTTACGTCTTGGCAAGTGAAGAGCTGAATGACAAGTACCATGGTAGCTGAACATAAAGGCATTCCATGGAATATAAGATACTAGAAGGAAATAAAAATAGGACCTTGCTACCATTTGTGACCAGATACCAGTTTAACCCTTCAGGATGTCAAGACATTTCTTGTGTAACATCAACTTCATATGGCATGTTAAAATCCTGCCATCTTTTCACCAAAGAACAGAAGATTAGACTTCTACAGACTCTGAGAGACAGGGAGTGGAGCCAGCAGTGATATTTAGCATAGAGTGACTGATTTCTGGCATCTCCTAGCTTCTCTGCATCGGGAATCTGGCAGCCTGGTAGGTGCTTTTAAAAGACACTGATTGAATAGTTGATACTAGTGCTATACAAAGGCTCAAAACAACACAAGAAAGAATGAGAAAGAGTAGGTTCTAAGCCCCAAAAATGCATTAATTTTTCCATTTTCCTTTTTTTTTTTTTTTTTTTAAGAGAAAAGGGAAGAAAATCCTGGGCAGAATGCCAAAGACATTGTTCATCATTCAGCCTCTGACTATGCGTCTCAGACAAACATCTAATATATACCAAACGTTTTAGACACAAAGAAGCCGTAATGCAAGAACGACTGTTAGTTCTGAATTTTCAGGACACACCATATAATCTGCAAAATACAAATTTTTTTGTCCTATAAAACTATCCTGTTTCCACACAGAATTGCAAAACTCCAACGAGTGTTTGTAATTTAAAAGATACTGAATTTGTACTTATTCACTACCCTTATAAGAATTTTTGAACCATAGAAGCGAATTCATCACCACCAGCTTTGTATGAAAAACTGCTGATGATTTGAGAAAAGCAGCCATGTTTTGCTGCTGAATATCAAAATGGAATCAATTGATGAGAAGTACAAGCTTTCAATGCTTGTGCACTGTAAAATTTTGCAGAAACATATTTACTTATCATTATGAAACCATATTTACAGATTTAGCCATTGGGAAATGAGAAAGGAAGATGAATAAGGTTGGTTAATGTCCTCAGTAGAGGAGAAAAGGGTGTTGAAAGAGGAAAACCAAAAAATCTTACTGGACTATACCAGGCAAGCAAGCACGCTCACTCCAATTCAGAACTTTTTTTCCAGTTAGCTAATCCTTTCACATTTGGTTTACTCACCATAGGTCAAACCAAAGCAAGGATTTTTAAATACATGACCAACTCACTTTCTCATTTACATGTTCATTTTCTCAACTACATGCATGCATAGCTACTGAAATATTAAAATTAGCTTCATTTGCACACAACTAATGGAAAGAATGGAACACAGTTACATGTCTTTTCCTATAATCTATTTAAAGTGATATTTCTCTGCTTCTCCCTCAGCGTCTTGGCTCAACGTATTCCATCTGTATAGACACAATTTCCCGAGTAAAGAATAGGGTTATTATGCTCTTGATTCATTCACGACCAGCCTTTGTGTTTTGTGCTTTCATCCAATAACTGAACTGTAAATGCAAGGGAGGCATGGTTGCCTGATTATTTTAATTGTATTGCAAAATTTTTCCTTTAAAGAAGTTTTACATTCTCTTCTCCCTAGATATTTAGGTGGTTTTAGACTACACATTTTTCCCTTGTTTTGATTATACAAGAGTATGAAGGACATATTTTCCACAGCACAGTTGATACCTGAACATTAGCAAGTCAATATTTGATCTGGCATGAATAAAAGTGTCCAAGGGGGAAGGAATGTCAAGATTCAGATCCGAGCAAGAACTAAAACGAACCCAATAAACCGCAGGTAAAAGTCCAAACTGAAGTTTGAAACTACTCTCAAAGTCAGCACCTGCTATTTGGAGGTGCATTAAGCTCATTGGACAACTACAGATCAAAACAGAAGAGCAAGTAAAACAAAATTAGGTAATGGGAACAAACCAGAGAAATGTTCATAAAGGGGAAAAGAAAACCAAGACACTTACGAACAACCTACATCTCGGATGTCTGTTAATGGCTTTATATTCAGTTATATGTTATTCATTTGTAATTGCTGCAAAGCCAAAAAAAAAAAAAAAAAAAAAAAAACAAAAAAAACCAAAAAAACCAAAAACAACAAAAAAAAAAACCCCGTAAAAACCCACATCCAGCAAGTACTGGATTTATAAGTGTCAAAAGACACTTATATTATGCAGGTAATCCAATATAATCATAAACAGCTGAATGAGATTCTGATCCTGACCTTCAGGTAGCCAAAACAGGGACTTGAGAGTAAGCATTGAAAAGAAGGTGAAGAGCAGAGGTGAGAGGATAAGTGCCAATAGTATTATGTGAATGAGGTAATGCTACCCTTATTTTTGATATTCAGGAGGAGTTTGTCATGACTACAGTAGCCCACTCCCTTTTTGCACTGAATAATTCCCAGCATTTCTGTATCACCACATCACAAATACACAAATTGAAGACTTAACTTTCTAATCTTGCAAGTGTGGCCAAGAGAGAAGGAAGGAGAGAGCAAGAAATACCAGTAAGTTTTCCCTCCCCTCTCCCTCACTGAATGGTACTCCTCTCAAATACCTGAGGAATTCACTACCTCTGCAATAGAAGGAGGGGAAGACTGAAAGGAAACCATTGATTTGTATACGCATCATAAGTTTTTCTTTTGTCTCAGGGGTTTTTTTGTTTGTTTGTGGTGGTGGTTGTAGGTTGTTTTTTTTTAAATATAACTTTAAAATGTATTTTATATGTTTATTTCTCAAATAGCAGGGATAAAATTGCAGTTCCAGAGGAAAAAGTGGCCGGGATTTGACACTCTGTTATTGCCTTAATGGATTTTATATACTAGAGAAGAGTCTACATCTTAGGAACCATTTGTCTTCAATTTCCTTCCAGTTTTGCCCTAGGAGAAGTGGGGCAAATTACTACATTTTTTAACAGCTCTTTATTCTCCTTCTTCACTTCACTGTGTCTTACATTAGCAGTGCTGTGAAGAGCATATGACAACAATACGGAGCCATTATGCAAGACGCTCAGACTAGACCTTCATACACTAATTAAACATGATCCACATTTCACGACGAGAAAAATAATTTCCAGAGACTTGAACAGACTGGTTATATCCTTTTTTTTGGTCGTGTTATATTCTTCCTTCCATCCTATTCACTAATTTATTTCTTCCCCAGTCTCATATCTGTCTTCCACAGCCTTAAGGGACAGTATTTGGAACCTTGAACTAGTTTCAATCAGTGTCATGAGGTCAGTCATCACATCCATAGGACCAGCAGAATTAGAATGTATTTATCCCAAGTCTGAGTGCATTGCTCTATTCAAACAGCTATGCTGCCTACTACGTATCAGGTTGAAATGAAAACAAAAGTTATATTAAAAGACAGCAGGATCATTATTTCTCCTTTCTGCCCCCCTTCTCAAGTGCCTGAGGTCATTTTCCACAACAAAAATAAAAGCCCTTCTTGGAAGTGTTTTTGTGCTAAACAGCAGTAGTTAATTCCTTGCAACTAATTAGTTATTCAAGTGAAAGTATAATGATCCTCCAACATGATTGAAAGTGCTTCAACTGAGTTTCCTGCTAACAGCATACTTCTAGAAAAGATGCAATAAATCAGCAGGGTTATGGAAATTTTTAAACAAAGCAAGTCTACGACAGAAACCCATTAAAGACATAGGCATGTAATATTTATGTACCTAGCTGATGTGCTTTTAACCTAGCACTTTCAGCTACAGCTTTTTAGCACCTGGGTCACATTCGCTAAGAATAAAATTCACCCTATCTGCTAAAAGCCAGCACAATGTCTCTGCATTAGGTGTTTGGAGTGCACAGTTACCACAGGATCCAAGTGATAGAGCCTATGCACCGACATGGAATTTCATCCAGATTTTTTTAAAGCAAAATAAAAACAGAACGTCTTTACGCCTCAAATCTGTGAGCCTCAAACTCCTTGATGATCCTTAACAAGAAAATCGGTAGATATCAAAGCAAGAAAATTTTTATAATCCAAGGAGCAGAAACAAAACTTCTCAGAACGGCCATCGTCACATACGATTGTTCAAATAATGATTTTTTGAATAACAGTAGTTCCTGAGATGGTAATAGTGGACCTCTAGAGATTTTTAGAGAATGTGCTGACTGCGTAAAATGCCATCCACTTACTGAAAAAACTATTCACTCATTACAGGTTGGTTAATGTGTATTAGGTACTGCAGAAAAGCAGGACTGTTGTATAGAAATACATTTTGATTATGTTTGAGCCTTCTGGATATTACAGATCTACAACTCTGATCCCCATATATCTCTGAAAGGAAGAGACATTTCCTTTTCTTCCATCACATTAAATGATGTCTGCATGTGTGTTTACATGTACTTTTTAAAACACACATAAGCATCTGTGAAGCAAATGGAGTGGTTTAATAGTCTCCATTTCCTTTGATTATACATGCTTTTCCTCATCCTATTCACTCATTTACTTCATTGACATTCTCCCAGTCAGTTTTCCCACAGTTCTAAGAGACAGAATTTGGATTCACAAACTAGTTTCAGTCAAGGTCCTAGACACTGCTTTATTTCCTGGCCTACTCTTCCTTATGCATCAGATGGCTGCAAAAGGTAAACCTTACTGCTGTAGGTCTGGAAAAATGAAATTTCAGGATGAGGTGTAGGAACTGCAGTTTCCTGGGACTCTGGGAGGGTGGAGGAAGTAAGAGGGCTACAAGAAATTGGCAGGAAAAGGGGATTTAAGGACAGGATAAGAGACCAAACATCACTCCCCCTTCCAAGAAAATAATTTTTGCTCTCACCATACATTTTTTAGGCCAATGACCACTTTCAACTCACATTTTCTGTTGGAAAAATAAATTAGGAGTCCAGTTTAATTTTGTCAATAGAAAGTTTAAAGTGGTCACTGGAGCACAAAGTACTTTACAAAGGGCAGCTGAGCTCAACAGGGACACGGAGGGGGATGTAGAACATCACAAAAATACAAGCAGCTTAAAAACATTAAGAGAGCAGCATTTTTCAACAATAAACATAAGGCTTTAATAACAGTTTCTACAAACTTGTATCTGTTTATTGTGTGTTATTTTTCTTTAGAAGAATATATATTACTTAAAAATACTTTTGCCAGGGCAGAAAATAAGTAATTTCTGTGTGTTGTTCTTTATGAAAAGAAACACAACAACAGAAAACAGTAAACAAACTAGGTATTTGCTCCCTGACTACACGGAATTATGCTTTGCATTTATGCTGTAAATCATTTGATCCAGTACAAAGAACTGTACTGCAATGGGTTTCACTATGCTAAATATTTAAACTGTGTGCCCGGTCCTTCAAAGTCTGAGCGTATTCTGTGTTCAGAGCTTTGTAGGGTTGAGTCAATAGCATATTTGGTTTGAATGGTTGTTCCTAGATAACAGTAACGAAAAATCCAAAATTTGTTTACATCATTTAACATGCCTAAAAAAAACCAAAAAAAAACAAAAAAGCAAACAAAAAAAACAAACCCCAAACCAAAACCACCATACCCAAAGCAAGCAAGCAGAAAACCGGAATTCTTTAGAATGGTCTTTGCCATTGAAAATAAGTTATACCATCAAAATGCAAAAAGAAGGTTTTGCCGACTGTGGACCAAAACCAGTTTTGTTTTTAAACCGGAGCGATTACAGGCATAAAAAGATTTCAAGAAATTTCCTCTTCTCCCTGAAGGTAGCCACGAGCCTTTCTACTACCCCAGACTGCACATTGTAGTGATTGCAAGATAGGCATGTCTTGTGGGTCCTAAGCAGTAGCCTTTATTTATCAGGGCATATGGAATGTGTGACACAGTCAAAACAAAACAAATCAAATAACTCCATCAGTCCTATGAAAACTTTGTTCCCATCTGAGCAGTACCTTCAGCTCTGACAGATGTTACATTAGCTGTTTAGCAAATGCCCCTCTACTATTTTCTCAACTCATATTGATACCTTAAGAATAAGATTTCACCAACGTGTACACACAGATACCCATGGAGTGTTTATCATACTCTCAAATTGCGTTTGTCTAACTTCTGTAAAGTGTGGTGATATTTTTAGGAACAAAGATGAAGCATAATCTGTCATCTGTTTCACACTTGAAAAATATTATACTAGCAACAAATAGATTTTCATGCAGAAATTTCACAAGGGAAAAAATGCAAGAATGCCAAAATACAAATACAGTAAAAGAAATAATACAAACAGGAAATTATTTACCACCCTTATTTTTTCAGAATTGCTGTTCTAGCTGAATGCTGTCTGCCTTTAGTTAGTATCCAGGACGTTGTAATAAACACAGTATTTGAAAAAACATACTTTTTTTCCCCCATATCTACTCGCTATCTAGAAAGCTCCTGATACTTAATCTGGAAGCAGACATGGAACCCAGAAAGGTGCCTCTTTTCCAGTGAAGACCATTTCCCCTCTAAGGGCCTCGGGCAGCGTGTTTCAAATGCTAATAGCTTGAGTTGGGTGCAATAGCTGTATATTGTTTATATAGCACTTCACATGTTCAAAGTGCTGAGATATCAGCCACCACTACACTTTTATGAGGCTGTAAGTATCAAATGACTTGCTCTTGATCAAAAGAAACTTTGTGCAGCAGGGCTGTAATTATTTGAATTTGGTAGTTCTCACAGTCCATTCCTATGGTGATTCAGAAAGACGAGGGGGATGGTATATTAAAAGCCAGTTGCTACTCCACTCTGCTCTGGTAATGAGGTACAGACATATGGAGAATCCCTAAGATAACTTGGATTCAAACAGCACCTTTTCTGGTAACTTCTAAAAGGAATTCAAAATCAAAAGCACAAATTAAACAAAATGTTTTAAAATCATAGAATAGTTTAAGGAATGTTTAAAAGCCCTCCAGTCTAACCTCCCTGCAATGAGCAGGGATGTCTTCAACTAGATCAGGTGGTTCAGAGCCCCATCCACCCTGACCTTGAATGTTTCCAGGGATGGGGCATCTATCACCTCTTTGAATAATCCATTCGAGTGTTTCGCCACCCTCGTTGTAAAATATTTCTTCCTTTTATCTAACCTTTTATCTAACCTAAATCTATCCTCAGTGTAAAAGTATTACCCTTTGTCCTAAAAGGGTTAAAAGGCCTGTTTCTTTCTTTCCTTTAGGCCCCCATTAAGTACTGAAAGGTTGCAATAAGGTCTCCCCAGAGCTTCTCTTCTTCAGGCTGAATAACCTCAACCCTCTCAACCTGTCCTTATAGGAAAGGTGTTCCATCTCTCAAGCATATTTTTCTGAACATATGCATTTCATGTAGTCACTATGAAGACAGTGAACAAACTGTACTGAAATACTCCAAAAAATCTTAAGGTGGGGGTACCCATTCATTCTGAAGTCATCTGTTTCTTTGTTTTTTAAAGGAAGAGGATAAGTAAGCAAGTTAAAAGTAATCAGCCCGTTTTCTGCAGGTAAAGAACTATAATCTGTTGTATAGCACTTAAGCACAGGACTCCACTGCTTTTAGAAATATAGAATATTTTTATTCCCCATTTTTATACATGCTTTCATTCTACAAAAATTCAATTGCTATGCAGACATTTGTAAGTCTAGCCTCAAAATATCAAGTCTCCATTCCCATAAAATAAATACAAATCCACAGTCTTGGTACATATGACAAGGAAATAAATACTTCACATAAACACTAAAGAGGATACATCCTGAAGATTATTCTCTTTATAACTGAAAACACTTAATGTAGAAATAACAACATTGAGATTGAAGAAAAACAGATACAGTAAGAAAACTTTAATCCTCTGCTTTTCCATCCAGCACTCATCCTGTCATACAATATTGTCTTTCCCACATCATGCATGAACCTGTACGCAGTCTTGGTTTCCACACATACTATATGTTTTTTAAGTGCAGCTTCACAGTTATTGGCCTTAAAACCCTTCATGCAGGATCCCACAAGAAATAGATCATACTACTAAGACAAAAATTTAGACCCTTACACACAATTCAGATTCATCAAAGAAGAAAAGGATGCCCATTCAAGATTATCACAGGAAGGAGGAGAATAAGAAATTCTCTTTAAAACCAGTAATGACTGTGGAGAATTACTAACAGAACCTTTTGTTTTTTAGCCAAGTTGATCATGTTGCTCTTAATATTTATACCATCTATTGTACAACTTCCATTTGACATTTTTGGGTAAAGGCCACACAGAACTTTATGCCAGACTGCATTTGCAAGTTCTATTGTTTCAACTTGCATAGCCTGAAAAGCTGAATTACTGAAATATTTGATAAAATAAATATTAAATTTAATAAAAATTAAATTTTAAGCATAATGTTAGTAGGTGAGCATTACTTCACTGATATTAATGTAAGAAGCAGTTACCGTACTTCATCTGCTGATCTAAAGAACAGATGTTTACATATGATTTATGGACACAGAAATATGTGCATATCTTCCATAAATAGCTCCAGTAACAAAGAGTGCAGAATTGTCATCCAAAAGGCAGGGAAAGTGCAGGCAGTATTAGAATTTATTCACCAATTTCCTAGCTTTAAACAAAAAGCAAGGCTTATAGGTCCAGTACCGCAATCCTTTATGTTGGAAAAGCTCTTACAGCTTCAAACAGGACTAACAACAGGAAGTACTAACTTACAGAGTCAGGCTCAGTAGCTCAGATACAGAAGTCTATAGAACACATGAATGCCCTTATGATTTATTAAATAAGATTAACAATTTTTGCCAGTTTTGAAGTACAATAAACCTAAAGCTGTACAAAAAGCCAATATTACCTTGGGCATTTTTATGTTAAACTTTGTTTTGGAAATGTCTTTAATAACAAAATTTAACAAAATGCTAATCGGGTAAAATTCTAATGGGCAAAGCACAGTTTTGAATTCTGCAATTAAATTATTTCTGGAAGTGCAATCAACTACTTGATTGAACTAATATCATAGCTGCTCCTCACATTTGTTCTGTTCTTAAATTAGCTTGGCTAATCAGCACCTCACCCCTTAGCCTCCATTGTGGACATGTAATATTATCTGATAGGTTTAATTTCAAGAGCAGTCAAATTTTGGACAGCAGAATTGCTAAAAAACTTAGTCAAAGGCTACAGACACAAACTACCATACTTGGACATGTCCTAGTTTCTGGGCCAGTAGATTTTTGACAGCACTCAACAAACTGCAGATTGTTCTGTGATGGCTACGTGTGTTAAACATGTTTTAAATCAGTTTAAAACACAGCCAAGATATTTCTCCCAACTCTTATTTCATGAGCAAAAAGCAGGACAATTATGCATAATTTTAGTTTCTTCATATCATAACAAACATAAAGCAGCCTTACAGAATGCAGAAGTTAAACAAAGCAATCAAAATTTTTCCTCCTCTCTCAGGCTGGCATGCACTAGCATTTCAACATGCTGCTATTTTGCCCCAGAGATAGCTGTACTACAGTAAATGATGAAATACTCCCTAAACCGTCTTTGTTTTCCAGCGGAGGTTTACAAATATTTTTCCATAGACTGGAGGCAACATGAAAACATTGTGATTTTAGTTGGGTTTCTAGAAAAACCATTGACATTAGAAGTACTGTATTAATGATCAGAAGACAATGCTATACTCCAATGCACTGCAGAAACAACTGTAGTTAGTGTTTTAGAGAATACAGTTAGAGTCTTAGACTACAATGAAGGTTATTGGATTCTGTTCTTAAACTTTTTAACACCAAAAAAACTCAAACCCCACTTAATTTTGGAGAATAAAGGACTTCCTCCTGATAGTTACACAGAGTTTTTACTTTCTGCATATAAATCAAAGTCATCCAAGAATAAATTGAATCTTTAATAACTACAGTCAGCTGGATTTAGTTCCTTTTGGTAGGGCACAGCAGTGTCGATACTTACTGAGATTTATTCACTAATTTATTGCAGGTAAACTGTCAATACAACATGAAAAATTTGTCATTTGAAAAAGTTTTTGTTATAAAGCTGAGCACACAACACAGAAAATAGAGAAGGTGATAAGAACTTATAGCTGATCATTCTACTTCACTTTTTTTTTTTCCAGATGAGCATCCAGGTGCCAGCTGGTGTAAACGCAGATGCCACTGACGTCAATGGAGCTGTGTCACTTTACACTAGCTGAGAATCTGATCCCAAGTGTGTTGGTGCCATTTTTAGACACTGCCACTGGAATTCACTTCTGCAACACAATTAAAAATACATCTACACATTGCATTTTTTTCCTGTCCCCAAGTGTATAACTGGAAGCCTGCTAGCACACTGTGGGAGAGGGCAAGTGGGAGGTGGAAATAGCCAACAACTGTATCCAAGAGATAACTTTGCAATATGACTACTAACACTATTGTTCTGTTGCCTTCCTTATATACAAATGAATATTTGCTTTCAAAAAGTCTTAACTGCACCTGCCAGCAAAGGAAAAAAATGCTGTAAACCACATGGAGTATCTACCACATAAATATGTTAACGTACAATTTTAATTAGTGTACAATCTGAACAGGCTGTTTTAATGCATCATTAGTGAAATTATCTAAAATTGTAATAAAGCCCCCCAAAACTGAGATCTGCATATTCCCCTAATATTTGTTCCTAAGTGATCTCACTGCTGTACTAACAGTAAGATTGTTAAAAGTACTGAAACAGCTGTTTGAAGTAGTCTGCAAGCCAGACCTCTCCAATATCTATCGTTTATATTTCATCACATGGGGGAGGAAGAAGGAAGAAAGGAAGAGGTGGGGCAAAAAGCAGGGCAGAGTAGTACTTCGCAGAGCCAGCCACCATTTCTAAGTAGAGAGAGAAAGCTTTTATTATAGTTTTACGTAAAGCAGCTGTTAAACATGAGTGTACTGTCTGACAGTTACCAGTATTAACCAGGACGATGAAGTTGAATGTTAATCTTTTGAATGAAGACATCAAGGTCAAAATGGAAAAGTTAATTAGAAGTTAATAGAACCAAAGATGCAGTTCACATAGCATTGAAGTAATTGTCTGCACAGCACAACACCCATATCTTCAATTTAGGTCAGGCCATCAAGAGGAAGAAAAAGACTGAAGACGAGATGCTCTACTTCACACAGTTGCCCTCTGGAAGGACTGGCAAAGGCAGTCACTTAAATTAAGCACGGGTCATCAGACAAGATATCTAATCTATTCCTAAAACAGGCAGCTCTAGCAGTCCAAATCCCTATGGCCTTTACAGCGACACAACGAACTACTTCCTTATGTACCTCTGTCAATTCATGTTAGGTTCCAATTTTTTTAAAGCAATATTTTATGTACACCATGACCCTATTGCTCGTAGCAAGGAAAGTGTTTTGGTTTATTTATGACCTACTAACCTTAAATAAATTAAAAAAAAATCATACATCCAATCTGAATGTTCACATAAGCCTGCAGATATGAAATAAAATTTAAAATAAAGCTGGCATTTGTAACAGCTAGCTAAGCCCAGTGAGGAATTTTTAAAAAAATAAATAACAGGTGAGAGAAGATGAAAGCATTTTTACCCTGCATAACCTGCACACATCAGGAATCAAGGCTGGAGCTCAGGAGTACTCTTTTGTGGTTTTGTACTTACAAGTTTCAGCCTGCTTCAACAGACATTAGGTAACCAAGGGAATACTGAGGTTTTTCCATTATAGGTGGGGGTATAATAATAACCTGTGAAAATAATTTCTTCTAAGATGCAATCCACCCAGCTGCAAACTCTACATAACTCCTCTCCTTTTCCTACACCCCATTCTAACTGCCAGGTATCAGCCAGGCAAGACTCCATATTGAAATATGAAGTGACAGATGGAATCAGGGAATAAGAACATAGGAATATGTACTGAAAGATATGGCATACAGAGAGAAAACTTATAATAGGACAGATGTGAAACATGAGTGACCCTAAACCATAAAGTCTATTCATTTAGCTAGAACAACGCTGAACAGATGCAGATGCACAAAAGACTACTGAGTCACGCACGCTGGTGTAAGGAACGCCTTTCGTAACATCCACAGAATTTAACTGTGGGAAAGCCACTAAAACAAATGGTGAAAAAACTCAAAGTGTAAAAATAACAATAAAAAAAAAAAAAGGTTGACTGCCACATTTTGTTAGAGTTCAGATATATTCACAATCACAGTGGCTTTCCTAAACAAAACACATCTAATCTACCATAAAGAAGAATACTTGATTCCAATAGGCTGTAGAAGTGACTCTTTTTCTTTTAGACATATTTGTTATCAAATACATTTGGGTTAAATGATGTAATAAAAACCTCTACATGCAGAGCAATTACTTGTAAGAAACAGCTGGGACAAAGTCTTTGTAATGTTGTTTGTTTACAAAATATATACAGGCAGCACATTTATGACCTGAAGTCTTTTGGTGCTTGTTCCCTTTAGGCAAGTACCAACAAATTTCACAAAAAATTACAACATTTATAAAGACCTTTAAAATAATCAGAAATGGATGAGAGAATACAAGACATCTTCTACCAAAGGACTAATTAGACAAATAGCAATTCCATTCCTGGAAGTCAACGAATCAGTCACATAATTTCAGTGCAGCAAGGTAAGCATGGACCTAGCAAAAAAGACTTCAGACAGCTGCAAGACCACCTTCTGCAGGAGAACTTGCTCACGAATGCAAATAAGGTAAAATTCCTAGGTTACCATGTTTTGTCTTGTAATCCAGCCTCTAATACCCCTTCCCCTACAACACAAAAGTTGCGATATAGGTGTGGGTTTTTTAATTTTTATTTATTCATTTTAATGATGAGGACAATTGAGTTGGAAAACTCAGAAGGTTAAAAGTATGTGTTGTGCTACTGTGGAAATCTTTAAGAATACGTACTTTACTATGTGATAATCAACTTCTGGATATGGGCAACATGCTGCTACCTAAAGAAATATATGAAAAGAAATTTAGGTCATTTAGGCCTTTTTTCCTCCTGAAAACTATAACAGGTTCTGCATGTATGACAATTTGTAAGGGAAAAAGGCCTTCTGTCTCTCTATGATTCACTGATAAATTAAGTTAAATTAAATTAAATTGTCTTCTTAAAAGAAAATGTAGTTTTCATCATTCCTAAGCAAGTTTAAATCCAACTGAACCATGTCAGCAAAAGAAATTTTACTCAATTGGGCAATCTGTAATTGGCAACATTAGTTGGTATAACCCTCAGCCAGCTCTCTTCATATATGGGATCTTGTGCTTTGTTTTACTATAAAATTCAGTTTTGTTAAATTACAACATTAATCCACTTGTGCCTGGATACCCAACCTATATTGTTAAAGCCTGGATCAGTGAAATATCTTTTCTTTTCATAGAGAGAAGTTTGGAAAACTGCCAGCTCCTTGCATGAAGACTGAAATAAGATGGGCAGAGAATGATATTGGTGTTGGTAAGAAAAAAGTGGATGAAATATCATCATCTGTATGATTAAAATCACTGTGTGAATTTTGATTTCCCTCCCCTCCTTTCAGACATTTGAGGATGCTGTCGAGTCAATGGAGTTCTGTTGTAGTGGTTGCTTCAGTGAACATTCAACGCTGTCGGTGAGTTTGGAATTAAAGTGAAAACCATCGACCGTTGATTGTACCCTCCAGCTAACCATCCTCCTCCTTACTTCATGCTTTCAGGCCTTAACACCGAAGATAGCAACCTAACCACCACATGATGTTTCTCCCCTACTCTGTCAAGCCTTACAAAAAAAAAAGGTCACAATCAACATTCATTGCTGTCGGTGGGTTTAACTATGTGGACAAGCTCACTGAACAATGAATGCAACTGTGGCCCCACATTTTACAGTTGCCATTGAGAGGAACATCAGCTCTGAAAGCAGTAGTGAGAAGTAAACACTTTGTACAGGCTATATTTTTCTGTTAAAAAACCCCAAAAAACCCAACAAAAAAACCCAGTTGGGGATATTAACTTTTTGCTTGCTTGTTTTTAGAGTGTGTATAACTTAGCTGACTAGAAAAAACTCACTACCTTTTTCTGGAATATTGTGCTCCCAGGGTTCAGCATCATTGAAACTGTGAAAATGGAAATAAATAACAACATGGGGAACTTTATGTATATTCACTCCTGAGGACTCTGAGCATAAGAGTAAAGAATATTTAATTTTAATTAGGTGTTATGGAATATTTTAAAAATTTCTTCAAAGCTTGTCACAACAAACACATGGGAACCAGAGTTCAAAGATGTAGATAAAATATATCAAACAGAATTAATTAAGTTTTCATTAAACTGATTTTAAGCACCTAAATAAATGTTATTAGACAGCAAATACTATTATATTTGCCTTTTGTAGGAATCTGAAAGATGATAGAGAAATGTATATCCGGTAATAATAACAGAACAGTAGTTGAATGGTAAAATTACTGTATACTTTGTGTAACTATGTCACACTCTCAGTATTACTTATAGTAATGAGAAAATAAAAGTGTAACTAAAGCTCAGAAGTTTGTCTTTATTTATTTATGACCCTTTATTGACCTGGTCAGACACGCAGAAGGACCAGTTTGTATTTCTCGCATTACACAGTCATACAAGGTAAGTTTGGTCTCTAGACTTGGTGCAATTCAAATATTCTGGGGTAGGAATTGCTACCAAAAGTTAGGCAATCACACAACATGCTTGTTGTTCCTCTTCATAACAGTGGGTCCGTTAACAATGCTTCAGTCTGATTGTTTACAGCAGTTACACAACGGTTGTGTACTGTGCTTGTTTTATCCATCTTTCACCATGTAATAACTGAACAGGACACAAGCATCAAAGCTATCATGAGAGGATACACCTGCAGTTGCTTCTTGAACTTTGTGTTACCAGTCTGCTTAAATGATAAAAGTATAGTTCAGTCATGAGAGACATCAGTCCTCAATCCTATACAAGACTGATATCTCTAGGAAAAAATAAAAATAAAAAAATTAGTTCCTCAAAGACATAACCACGCTAACAAATTAAATCCTGTAGTCGTTTGGACACTACTTAAGATTTATGTTCAGGGGGATTATATTTTTTTCCTTGCAATATTTACTAGAGAACCACCCATAGGGTCTATTACTCACTGAATACTGTTGTGGTCAGACAGCAAAATTAAGTATCAAAAGGAAAGGTTGCTATGGATGTGTGGCTTCTCTGCAACACTGTTCAAAGATAAGCCCGTTTCTTTAAGTTTATTCATTTCTACAAGAATGGGAACTTGAATTACTACCAATTTACATATTGCAGACAGATAAAGATCATATTAAAAGCAAGAGTCAAAGTTGTGTATTCTATCTAAGAGAAAATTTCAAATTAGGTTGTAGTTAGTATGTTCTTGCAACAGTAAGAATCAAGGCTACTTACTAGAACTTAAAAAACAGGTCTCATTTCTGTAACACATTTATTAATGTTACTTAGAGTTGTGTTATGTACTTTTAACAGAGAAAATATTAATTGAAATAGAAGATTATGGAATTTGGCTACACTGGAAAGCAGCAGTGTCTTGGAACATGTGTGGTTGCTGTATATGTATTTTTCTGTGCTAACTGGTAATGTCTGAACAACTAGTATTGGGGGGACAGATTTCACCACAGATATAAGACTAAGTTATATCATTTGCTAAGGTAGTACTGTTCCTCAAAATATATGATTTTCCCCAATTTCTATTACAGTTTTGTTTCATTCACTCCCTAAATACTAATAGCAACAATTTATACCCTATCAGAAAGGCTGCAGAAACCTCAGCCAGCATTGATGTAGGCACAGATGATCAGCCCACACCCAGTACAAATATAAAACAAATATTTTCACCTGGACTGCAAGTTTTGGATGGTTTCTGAAGAACAGACTGTGCAGCAATGGCCTCTTTTAATGGTGTCTAGTATAACATCAGTGATTTTAGTGACATTGTGTTTTAATAGAAACAGGAAAATGTCTTCTTAGTGTACAGATACATAATATTTCATACAACTTAACTAAAATTCAGCTTCTACAGACTAGTAATTTCCAGAATGCTCATTAGAAAAACAATACCATTATTCCGCACCCCACAAGGGATGCTGGCTCACTCATGTCTTTCCTCACTCTCTAAAGCCACAGAACAATCCCACTTTGGAAATGGTCATTGTGAAATGCTGTGGAAAGGTTTCATGGTCATTTTCATGTGTTTTTGTTAATAGAATACATATGTACTCAGTGCAATGCCCACAGCCCATAAAGACATTCTAGAAAATTGCTCTTCGGTGTCATTGCAAATAATTCACTCACAACAACATTTTTAGGTCAAGCATATCAAAGTTGCAGTAAACACGATGGACCTTGACATAATAGGAGCACTGCTTCTACAGCAGCAGAGAAGGAAGATACTTTCCACATGAGAGATCAGTTGGTGCTCCTCAGCACACAAAAGACTGTGCTTGAAGACAGCAGAGGTGGCAATAGGGGCTTTTATAAAGTTTGGAGTTGTTGGGGTTTTTTGAAAACCCTGAACCTCTAAATGTTCAGGGTTTTTTCCTGACTTCTGGCATAAGTTGGATCAAAACATGCAACCCAACAGTTTCTGCATCAAGTCTATAATTTCTGTTTAGCTAGCACAGGACACTCAGATTTACCTCTACACGTCAAAGAATTTCTATGAGTGCAATATGTCTGTGATATTCAGGACCACATAGAAAGAATGTTAGATGTGCTTTTTGGCACAGCCTAACACCACCATAATAATATCTCTTGCTTTACAGACGGCAAAATGACATACAGTAAATTAAAGAGTTAAATATAGAAGCAGTTTATACTCAAACTGGAAGCAGTATGTAGATGATCTTGCACTCCAATCATGTGTCTTTCTGGGAATAAAAGAATGATCCTGTAATCCTGACTTTTCCCTAATGCAAACACCAGATTTCTCTTGCTGACCACCCGCTTTTTCTTTTCCTCTGATGTTTATCTTAGTTTCTTGCCAAAGTTACAATGAAAACCAATATTTTTTAATCGCTTGCATGATGACATGCACTCCAGATTAATTAACTTTTCTATCTTGCTCTTTCTTTTATTCAAGTTCTTATAATTTTGTCTTAATTTTTTGCCTTTTTTCTTTTTCTCCAGTCTTCCTGTGCATCCTCCTGAAGTGCCAGTGCCAGAAACAGAGACCACATTCCAAACAACCCAGCCAAGGCTAGCTGAAATAGTCCAATGTCTCCTTATTTTACAAGCAATCACTGATCCTTTTCAGCCAAAAATAGCATTTGTAATGGCACTACACAGTTAACATTTAAATTTGTCTAACATTATTCCACAAGTTCTTTCCTAGCTTGAAATAGATTATTTCATCCCTTTGAAATGCAGCACTTGCAGCTTTTGGAACTAAAGAGAGTTTTTTTTTCAAAATATAGCACCTTCTCCTTCCCACTTCCCCCCCCCCACCAAGTCACCAAGGTTTTGAAACATAGAAACCATGGCAGCACATCACAGTAGGAATGAACTTCAAATACAAGCAGAATCCTGTCGTGATTTAGTAAAAAATATTTAAAATTGTTATTGTGTTTAATTTCTCCCCACATTAATTTGATTTTAAAAGTACAGACTGCAAAAGGGAGAATAGAAAGAATAAATACAAAAGCAGCAAGATTTTCATGAGGTTAAAAACCCCCAATATTTCCTCTCATATTTAAATTAGGTGTGTATTCAAGGTGCATAGACATAAGAGAACTTAAAGAATCTTTAAGGCCCAGGAGCAGGCTGTCCCCATGTGTTGCAAGATTAAAGGGCGGGGAAAATGTCTGACCCAGTTGAACAAGGACAGTGCCTTGTACTCAGCACTGGTGAGGCCTCACCTCAGGTGCTATGTCCAGTTCTGGGCCCCTCACTACAAAAAGGACATTGAAGTGCTGGAGCGTGTCCAGAGGAGAGATACCAAACTGGTGAGGGGTTTAGAGAACAAGTCATATGAGGAGAAGCTGAGGGAACTGGGCATGTTTAGTTTGGAGAAGAGGAGGCTGAGGGGAGACCTTATTGCCCTCTACAACTACCTGAAAGGAGGTTGTAGAGAACTGGTTGTTGACCTCTTCTCCCAGGTGAATAATAACAGGACCAGAGGAAATGGTCTGAAATTGCAGCATGGAGGTTTAGATTAGATATTAGGAAGAATTACTTTACTGAGAGTGGTCAGGCACTGGAACAGCCTGCCCAGGGAGGTGGTGGAGTCACCATTCCTGGAGTTATTTAAGAAACGTGTAGATTCTGTGATTCTGTAACTGTTAAAATATTTGCCATTTGTTCCAATTGGGAGATATTGCAGACAGCGATGTATAATTTAAGCAAGCAGAATTTCTGAAATGGAAATACAAATAGTTACCTACCATCCAATAAGAAACATATTAGAAGTAAAAGGGTGGCACTATTTTACATTATTTTATCTTCACTCTTTGTTCTTAAAGTAAGCATAAGAGTTAACTGCCCCCTCCTGTTCTTTGCGTCCACAGTCTGTTTACAATCTCACTATTTTACATTGCCATGATAGAGCCTCCACTTCATAACGGTTGATAATCACAAATGAAATGCACAAATATTTGACGTGTGTGTGAGGTTTGAGTTTAGGAAGGATCTGAGGAGAAAACAGAGCAATATGCAAAACATACACCTTCCAAATACAGCTTTTATTAAAAAAAAATAAAATTAATTGCTTAATTTCTCCATCTCCTAGTTTTGAGACTGTCTTCACATTGTCACTAGAATCAAAAATAGTCTCCTCCTCCTAGAACTCTCCTCCTGGAACTGATACCAGCAGATTTAGAGAAAGCTTTAGTAACAGAAACTCTATTCCACAGAAGCCATGTATTATGACAGAAACTTTGTCTCTATTTCACAGTAAATCAGAAAGAAGCCCCCTAGCTCTACAGCTAACGTATACACCCATGATACATATTCTCACCTTTCCTGATTTTGCTTTATGACATACAGCTCTTTCCAAGCTAGTCCTAAAAATTTTGATGATGTTTTAACAAAATCACTTTAATCCATCTTAAGGTTGCAAATAGATTATTATGAGATCTGATGATATAAATTGTTGTGTTGTGGAATTTGGAGTGTTTTGGTTGCCTTTTTTTTTTTTATCATTATATTCCCTACCAGAAATGTCACATTAGGTATTTATGATGAAAAACATGTCTAAAATTGACCAGATACCACAATTCTAAAATACCAGTGTTCAGAAGGTTCAGATACCAGGTCCGGCAAAAGGGCAAGATAGGTGGAAAGTAACATTCACCTAGCAGTTGAGACAGTGGAATTTTCATTTTGCACTCAAAATAAGCTACAACATACATGAACTATTTAGATAAACTACAATATCACCTGTAGGTAGTGGCAAGTTATCCCAATAATCAATTAGCTATTAAGCTAATTGACTGCATGGATCTATTATTTAGTGATTAAACAGTTAAAATATTTTATCCTAGGCATTTTGAAATGCTTCAACAAAAAGAAATACAAAAATATTAATTTTAGCTAGTGAGAGCTGAGTCCAGGTGGTTGCCCTCAAAAGTCAACATCACCATCTGATGTGTTAATTGTTCCTAATTATCATAAAGTACACCCCATGCTAATTACTGTGTTTGCCTCATGCCTGTGAGCCAGAATAAGCCTAGAGTTCATGACAATAGATTTACATTTAAATGCCATCCACTTCACTGTCTCAGTATCAATATGCCACTGGTCACCACACTGACAGACATGATGAAATTACTATGTCCACTATCCTGCCAATTAAGGAGGCCACAAGCTACTAAAAAGATACCCAAACTAACAGGACTTTCAGACAGACATTCAGGATGTAACTGTAGAAGTCAACAGGAAAAAAAAACCAGTACTTTAAAGAAAACAGCCAGCTGTGGCCTACAGACTATCTTAAAGGAAGTCTTTGTAGCCTCTCCAGGAAGATCTCTACATCCCCAAAAGAATTGTGGGAGGTAATTCCAGAACTTCACATGGACCGTGGTCTGCTAACTGATGAATTCAGATTCTCAGCTGGATTTAGTCAACATACTTCTATTGATTTCAGTGGAATTATGCCAATTTGTACAAGCTGAGGATTTGGCAAGCCAACACAGAAGTGAAATGTAAAAGAAGTATAGTCCCACACATCCTACACTACATAAAAATGCAGTCAGAGGTAGATGTCACTCTTGGGGGAGGAGAGAGAGAAACAAAAGAACACGTACTTGAAAAACACATGTTCCCACCTACAGAGAGAGCATTTCTGCCCACAAACTGTGGGTGGCCCTGGACACACGGCAGTTGGATGCCCAGCTATTCCATTTGTGCAGATTATTTCTTTGCAGGTACAAATAAGGAGCTTTGGAACACAACAAGCAGGAGAGTATTTTGGAGCAGAAATGTCACACCCACATTATGATAATCTCGCCTTTGCCACCACATGACAGTCTCTTCTTCATGAAGCTTGAGTTATGTGGGTGGGAAAGCGCTTGCAGTATATTTGTCTGACAATGGCTCCCACAGCACAAGTGTATGTATTTGAAGCAATGGCAGCTTGTTTCCTCTCTGTCCCTTCACATTTGGACATTTTACATCATTTCTTATCATTTTGACACAGAGTTAGTAGAACTTTGACTACTAGTCATTGGTTGGATTTGAGAAAAAAAAAAGGCAGAGCAAAACATTAACAGAACTTAAAATACCTTCTGTCACAATATCTTAATTTGGGGAGCTTATGGAAACCCCTCTCTGGCCTAGAACTATGTATTGACTTCAGATTTTTATCAGCCTTTACAAGACATGATTTATGCTCTGCAAAATTTTAGACATTGCAGGTATATGTACAAATGCTTGTAACTGCTGACTGGAAGTGCCTTCTGGAACCAGATGACATGTATCAAAAGTAAGATAACCAAACCACAGATCTATTCAATACAAATACCACAAACGGACTGTTAAGGTTCAATTCTTAAAAGAAACCCAGAAAAACACAAAACAAAAAACCTCCAACATAACAAAAAAAAACATCAAAAAACCTCTCCCATTCTTCCTCTCTCTCCATTGCTATACCACCCATGAATGCTACACCATCCTACCCATGTCTTTGTGGATGCACACAGACATTCAATACACTTCATACATAAAAAAAGAAAAAAAAAAAAAAGAAAAACCATTATGTTTCCTTCCTCCTTATAGAGACTGTTATCTACATGGGAACGTGACTTCCGCTTTAAACTGTGTACTGAGATTCTGGGGACACTAAGGTATCTATTCCTAAGTAATAAGGAGCATTACTCAGGAGTAATCCAAATCCGAGACCTGCATACCTGCACAGATATTTTTTTGAAAGAACTTAGGTGCATACCTTTCCAATTGGTTTTAACCAGTCATAATGTCTAGTGCTACTGGTTCCTGTACTTCGATGAGGTACCTGAGCTATATTTTCCTATAAATTTTTCCTGTCTTATTTGGTTTTTGTGAGGATATTACCAGATTCGCTCAATATACCCACGATGAAAATCATTTGCCAGGAAGATATACTAGCCTTTGCTGAAATGAAACTGAAAGGTAATTCAATAAAGTGCCTACAAATAATAGCCCATGTTTAAGAATTCCTTGTAGTCACTAAAATGAAACAATTTATTATTTTGCCTTCTACCACAAATAAAGTGGTATAGGTCATATCTACGAAGAATTTCTGACTTGGAGCCCCAAATCAGCAAGATTAAATTAGCAGCTTGTTCTGCTTGAGCTCACAGGGTCCTGGTACCACTATCCTCTGCATAACATGCAGAGCCACTGTTTTAACAGGCCCTCCTACCTTGTTGAGCAATGAAGTTGTTACCTCTGCGTTGCACATAAAGGATACCAGTAAGTTCCTGAGCTCACTGCAGTTTACGTACCTCTGTTATCATCAGAATCTCTAACAGCCAGTGTTACAGTGAATACAGAGCCTGAATACTTCCAAGCACAGAATACCGCAATGCGTGCTTAGGTTTCCTTTAAGATTGTTGGCTGCTACATTTTATCAGCTCTTTTTAAAACAAGGTTGCTCACTAACTGCTTTCCAAGCTTTCACATATGTATCATTCCCATCAGTGAAAATTTGCAAGCAATGGGAACACACATACACACGCAGTCTGAATGAATCTGTATAGAAGGTAAAGCTGTCACCAGATGGCATTTTTAAGTTTTATGCAGCCAGATATTCAGAAGCAGCCTCTGAATTTTGGATGCTTCACTTTTTTTCTTTTTTTTTTTNCTCCTAGAAATAACTCTTGTGATATTTTGTGCATAAACCTCTAACAGCTCATTTTGCATGACTACATACCTAGACTGTAAGAGCCCTAAATTAGTACTTGGGTAGAAACCGCTCAAAAATTCAGTCCATAATGTCAGTAAATAAACCTTTTATGAATATGAGTTTGAGTCAGCCCTAACAGTAGCAAAAATAAGTAGGTTGCGTGTTCCTTTCCTACAGGGAAATGTTACCAAAAATATATAACTGTCACTTTTCATCTTGGGAATAATGTTAGCTACTGAAAAAAAGATTCACAATGAGCAATTATGTCTTCAGCTTTCATGTCATTTTACATCATTCCACTATCAGCCATGCTCAAAAGCTTAGAGGCAACATTCTAGGTCAGTGACTTTTGCAGACAGTGTATTTGTTGTTTGGTAATTAAATTATATACACTTTAAATAACCAGATTCTGAAACAAACAGCCAGTTACAAACACATGACCAAATATATCACTGGCACTGTTGACACTGCATGAAGAAAATTATATATGTTAGCAATCATTAACTATCACTGAGGATTATAAATGTAAGGATTATGATATCAAGAATAAGTGGATCAGAAAATCACTGCAGAGAAAAATCTTCAAGATGTAGCTAAAAGCCAGACTGAAGGGCTGACCTACTTTGCATCATCAAGTTTTATTTGTGTATAGAATTTTTTCTTATGGCATGATAATCAAAATAATTTCTCCTACCAATAAATCTCTTAACTATTAATAAAACTAAACAGAGAATTAAGTAGTGCAGTGGGTATGCAGCTTTTACTTTTAATAAGGTTTTAGCCTGCATTCCATGCAAATAGCCACGAGTGCTGTTTCAGATAAAAGTTAAACAGCAACATAGAAACATTTTCACTTAATATAGAAGTATTTTTTCAAATTAAGATACTAACTCTTAAGACAAAAATGGAATTTAAAACCTATTTCAAACATGGCTCAGAGGCATATACTGTGTAAAAAAAAAAAAAGGTATAGGTTTACTATTTTTTTCAGGCTTTGAAATTTGTAAGTGAACATTAAAAAGCCAGTCTCACAGGTGCTATATGTTCTTTGTAGGAGCTGTTTTCATAACTCTTTGACAGATAAACAGACTTTTAAAAACAAAACCAAACACTAAGCAATTTGGAGAGTTACGGTTAGCCTTCATTTTCTGTGTTTAAAGAGCGATGTTAGTTGATCAAGGCACACAAATGATAACAGTGCACTGGAAGAACACAACTTCAAGCAGGAATCTGGTAAGCAATACCAATGATTTCACAGCACAGGCTACTGGGATTGCACTGTATTGGGTGTACTTTCTTCAGCTCACCACCACAGTTCAGCTCAGATTTTTTATTAATTCCCCTACTACCTTGTGCACAATCAGCATTCAAGTGGCAGACCTCAATTTGCAAAAGCCATGCAAAAACATCCCATTTTAAAATCCTGTTTCATCTTTTCTTCTGGAGCCTGACCAGTTGACCTTTTATTTCAAGATAGATACAAGCTCCAAGGTACAATCAACAGTGACAGATTATTAAAACACACTGTCCACCTAACTGCATCTGCAGACCACTGTAAGAACTTTGAAGCCAGCCCCACAAGCTATAGATGATATGACTGTAGCATTGCCATAGTTACTTCAAAAGTACCGAGCTGGAAAATTAGTCTTTGCAGGTATTGCTTTGGCTGAAACATGTGGAAAAATTGGCTTCAAGAATGAGGAGAATGCAACTCACCACATGTATATTTCTGACTGTTATAAAACATGAGACTGAACAAGGGGTTTCTGTGTCCCTTCCTGTGCCATGCGTAGGGCTTTGCAGAGGTGTCACACTCAGCTGCCAGCAGGTGTTGCAATGGGCGGCCGTGTAAAGCGCCTATTCACTGAACTCTGTCTCTCCAGCTATGTGCTCTTTATGGCAAGGAAAATAGAGAAAACAAAGAGGCTGTTATACTTTAACTTCAAAGCCTTCATACCCCCAAACTTCAGTGCTGTACCTCAGTCAGCACAGCCCAGAAGAGAGGCAACAGTCTCAGGTAAAGATATTTTTTTCTGCTCCAATAACCTAGATTCTGTAGTGCTTACAAAAGAGATCAGAATTAAGGAAAAAAAAATAACCTTGGTATAGGCACAGTGATAGCAGAAGGTCATCTGACACTCGTCATTTGACTGACAAGTAAGTTTTATTTTTAAGCTTTCCAAGTTCGCAGGGAGGGTTTTTTTTGAAAGATCATAGAGGAATTAATCCATAAGTGCTGCAAGAATCAATGCATAAAAAGATAGGAGATATTGATCTTCCCAGCTTACAGTTCCTGTTGGACTTATCATTATCCAGTTGCACCTATTTCCTCTTCATCAGGGATAAAGCTTTTATGAGATCCCCAAAGCCTGTGTGCAATATTTATTCTGTTAGTCTAATTAAAGGTATTACTATGTACATAGTTACTGGATCTGTCCCCAAAGGCACTTCACATCATAAATAACAGATGTGAAACGTACTCCTATCGGGAGAAGTGCTACTATCAATTCTTCTTACATTATCTCTTTAACCATTACATCACCTCACCATTCTTTAAGATTTTTCTTTGCATGAAAAAAATAATACCTTTAGAATAATATTATTTTGGGATAATTAAATTTACTAAACCTCCATGGGCCTATATGAAGTAATAATCATTTTGAAATGTATTCACTTTACTGTAAGGTAAAGTGAAATAGATAGTTATACAACATATTAGTCAGCAGTACCAGCTTTCTGACACTTAATTGCATGGGATTGGCCTAAAATAAAATTACAACTTTAAACATGCATTCAAAAGTTCAAAAGGCTTTATTGTTAGTCCATGAGGGCTTGAGAAAAACCATAATAGTTTGGTCTTCCACTCCACACTTTAGAGGTATTCAGATTGTAGATTCAGATTAATCTACCTACATTAGAATATCTAAGCGTATATTTTTCAGTGGAAATGAGAAGGTTGTAACTATACAATTTAATTCTCTTTTCAATCCATACACATGCTACGTTAGAAGATCAAAGTGTGTGCGCTTAAAACGTCAATTCAGCTGCTTAAGAGACTAAGGCAGTGGTCTAATACCACTAAGATGCAGACCATCAACTGCAAAGTGTATGTCCAGGACTCCTCACTCACAAGGGTTCAGTATAATAATATCAGAAACAAAATAATATCTAATAACAGGTATCCCCTTTATTCTGTACATATATAATGTATGTAGTCATGCTTTCATATAAAAATTTTCTACCTTACCCTACATTAACAGCATATGGCATTTTGAAACCATGAGGTGGACTTGATGAGGCTTCTCAATTACTCTTATTTCCCATGCTGTGATTAAGCCTTATATCTTTCTGAGAATAAGTTTTTCTCTTCCTATATGGAAAAGGTTTTTATATCTTAAGGCATTCCCCTCAGTTTTCTTGTCTTATGCCAAAGCACTCATATTCTTCTAGTGCATATGTGACAATATTCAACATCTTTTTAGGGTCTCAACCTTTCTTGAAGTGGCACATCCGGAATTTTATGAAATAATCTGGATAGTGCTTCACTACTACTGATTATAGTAGATACACTTTCCATCCATTTCCTCAGTTTCCACAACATACTTACAGCCCTCCTTCTCCCAATTTAATTCTTATTTGTAAAGCTGGTGGAGTTCAACATCAGTTTGTTAGGGAAGCTGTTAAATAGTCCTGGTCTTAGGACAGAACCTTGCATTCCACCATTCAACAGCTTTTAATTATGAGAGCAAATAACTGACAACTACCTTGAACCTCAATACAAAGATAACAGTTATTGTTTCCCTGTTTTCTACAAGTCCTACTATCCCATTGTAATGGATATTGATTTTACAGTTTCCTCCTCACAGATCCATGGTGACTCATTCTTCTCACATTTCAGAGTTTTTAGAAACCTGGACCATTTATTCCAATATTAATTCGAGGAATTTAACTTCAGCCAGCAGACCAACAATTCTGTGACTCCACTTACTCTGTTCCCAAGTCTTAGAGATGGAAGAGATTGTTTTTCTTATTAGCCAGCATTGGTCCTCCACAAAGCTTTTAGATCTTTCCTTGGAAGAAAATCCTTCAGGCATTTTTTCAGGAAAAAAAAAAAAATTGGAGAGAAACTAGGGAGTTTTACAGATGATTGACACTGTAAGCACAGGACACTTGGCAGTAAAAAAGAAAAACAACTTGAGCAGAAGTATACCAGAATTGAAGAAAAACTTGTAGACAGAAATACATGACCCAGTTTCTCACTCCAGACCAATAGTGAGATGGAATAAATGACATTTAGTATGGTGCAACCCTGAAGGAAGGCATCATTGCTGGTGCCTTACTTTGGGATAGTACAGATGTGATTGTGTGACTTGGAGACTGTGGACACCAATGATACAGTTTGATGATGGGAGGATTAGGTCAGGTAGCAATGGTAGGAGGAGGCCTGATCAGGCTGAAGCAAGTGCAGTATTGACAGGTATAAAAAAAGTACTTCATTGGGAAGGTTGTGCGAAATGAAATCTTTAAAAAAAAAGTCATAAAAGAGAATACAGAAGCGTCAGATGGTGTCTCAGTATAGATCAAAATATAATTCAGTAAGAGGAGGTGACACATTTTGCAGGAATGGGGAAAACAAGTCAACCTATGTACCAGAAAAAGCAGAGAGAGACATTCAATAAAAGGTATGGAACTGTTGTACCACTCTTCTTGCACATTTGCATATTTACTAACAGTCCTTTGCAATCATTAATCCCTCTGTTAGTTTAAAAAAGATGACATACTGACATACAGCTGGGTTTACCGCTGCATGGGTAATTTTACAAAACTAGATAGCCAGCTTTTCCAGACCACCTCGTTTTCTAAATTAGCAATCTGGCTGAGCTGTCTTGCTGTGACTTTACAAATCAGACACTAGAAGGGGGCCCATCATGAAGGTAGGTTTATACTGGATCACAGATTGGTGCTGTCTGGCGTGTCATTGGCCTTATTTGCTTACTTATAGGTAGAGTTCTGTCCTACTCCCTCTGCTTCCTGAACATTAATAACGTAGGACAGAAGAATCTTTGCTAGCTCACTTTCAAAATAAGATTTCTTATTTCTGGTATTGCAATAGGAACTGAGCATTAGAAGGATAAAAGAAATATAATTAAAGCTTCCTTGTACAACTACTGGGATGACTTTTTCACCTTTTTCTAAGTGTCTTTCAAATTCAAGGCTTTAGTTCTTTTAAGGGAAAATATAGGGTCTCAAATCTATTGTGAACTGTGGCAAATAAATAGAAATAATTTTGTAGCCAGATCCAGGATAAAACCCTTAAACATTTTCTCACTCTTTTTATTTATTGAAATATATTGTTTTCTGTTTCAGCAGTCGATTCAGTATCTCACACTGCAGTTGTCTGCACTGCCATATCAAAAAAATAATCCAAATATTTTTTTTCCCTAATTTAGTTAATCAGTATTTTCTCATTTCTTTTGTTTTTAGAAAGAAATGCCTTTTTGGATTGCAACTGTAGTAATTATTGATGTTCACAAGTTAGAATTCTCTTATAGCTGCTCTTTATTTTATGATGCTTTTATATACACAAGAGGGTTTACCTCATCCAGAAAACATACCCTGTGAAACCCCATTGGGTTTAGACAAGTTGCAGTAGCACCTGGCTGAATTCTTTCATCCTCTTGAAATACTAATTTGAAATTTCTCTGTCCTATGATATTAGAATTCATATTGCTGTTGCCTTCTGGTTCAGAACTTAGCAAAAAATAGGAACACATGAACAATGAAGGCATTTGTGATATTCTTGCATATTTGCAAGTGGCAAAATCTGTTTTCCAGTAGTTAAATTTTTTCATTTCATTTTTCTTTTCTTTGAGCCAACTTTTTTTCCCCAGGCTGTTAAAGTTCATTAAAAAAAGAAGAAAATCTGGCTTCCAGCAAACTTATGTTCTACTTTCATCTAGAAAGACATAAATGTGTTGAGCCAAAACCACAGTACTCACAGCTATTTGAAACAATCCATGTAGTTCTTTTATATCTTTATTTGCAGAGTTTCCTACCAAATTCAGTATAGTAACCACAGTGCTAATCTTTCTAACTGTCCACACACATCATCCTTTGGGTAGATGGAGTAATATATAGCATCAGCTTGTGGAGTCTTTTATGACTGGGATCAAAATAGCTCCATCAACTCGCATGTGCAAATACTGACTTTATCATCTAACCAAGTGATATTCCAAAATTAGAATTACATCGGGTATTTCTGATCTGAAAGTTTTAACATCTATTTTTTTCATCAAGAATTCTATTTGAAATAAAAAATGAATGCTTCAAAATCTAATATCACTGTACACAATGTAGGGAAGAGACAGTAATTTGGTATCTCTATAAATTTTTAAGAAGAATATTGAGGCAAAAAACTCAATTTCCACCAATAAGACATCAGGGAAAAATTAAATAAGGTTGTATGACAAGTTCATTTTTTGTATTATTTGATATAGACAGACCTGACATTCAGTACAACTCAAGCTTAGAAATCATTCTTCTCTCAGATCACAATATTGAGGAACACATAACACCAGCTAAGCATGCAATAAACAAGCCAAAAACATTGATTATAGCACCAAGGCTTCCCTGCTCCACCCCCAGGAAAATAATGAATTAACAATAAAATGTCTTTTCACAGAAGGACAAGCCTTTTGTGATTTCCAGTTAAAATGCACGATCAACATGAATCAAAACAGACAGGGGGGAAATTGAGACAACAGAGTAATTTGTTTCACTACTTTCAAAAACATTGATCATTTTTAATATAAAAATAATCTCTCAAATTAAAGAAATGTAAAATAATTCCTACATTAAAATGGTAATTTCAGACCAAATATTTGGGTTCACCCAAAAGAAACTGATAGGAAAGTTAACCCCCACGTTCTCCCATCTGGTTTGTTTTGTCCTGAAACCATTTCCCCTCTCTTCCTTTCAAGTGCATTAGTTCAATCACTGAACTGAAAAAGTTCAGCTTTATTTAACATCTGTGCTTTGATGCACATACATAACTGGAATATTGCAAAGCCTTTTCCTAAGTAGTATTTCATTATATTGCAAGGAACTTCTTTAAATTTGTTCATATTTTACTAGAGGTTGTCAGTGGTCGTACACCAAACCGGCATATGACAGAATCCATAATAAATTTTTCTTGACATCCCCAAAAAGAAAATTTGGCAGTGGAAAAACCATCACATCAGGGGTCCTGGTGGACAGCAGGATGACCATGAGCCCACACTGTGCCCTGGTGGCCAAGAAGGCCATGGCATCCTGGGGTGTATTAGAAGGGCTGTGGTCAGTAGGTCAAGAGAGGTTCTCCTCCCCCTCTACTCTGCCCTGGTGAGACCCCATCTGGAATATTGTGTCCAGCTCTGGGCCCCTCAGTTCAAGAGGAACTGCTTGAGAGAGTCCAGGCTAGAGCCACAAAGATGATTAAAGGAGTGGAGCATCTCCCATACGAGGAAAGGCTGCGGGAGCTGGGTCTCTTTATCTTGAAGAGGAGGAGACTGAGGGGTGACCTCATTAATGTGTATAAATACGTAAAGGGTGAGTGTCAGGAGGATGGAGCCAGGCTCTTCTTAGTGACGGCCAATGATAGGACAAGGGGCAATGGGTGCGAGCTGGAACATAAGAGGTTCCACTTACATATGAGGAAAAACTTCTACACAGTGAGGGTGACAGTACACTGTAATGGGCTGCCCAGAGAGATTGTGGAGTCTCCTTCTCTGGAGATATTCAAAATCCGCCTGGATGTGTTCCTGTGTGACCTGATCTAGGTGTTCCTGCTCTCGCAGGGGTATTGGACTAGATGAACTTTCAAGGTCCCTTCCAATCCCTGATATTCTGTGATCTGTTGCACAATAATTTCAGAAAAAACTCCATCACTTTCTTGCTCCCTTTTACACTCCTTCCACTCCACTGGGCTTCACTGCTGTTGTCAGGAAGTGACCCATGCTGCCACTATTACAGTTCTAAGCCCCAAGTTGTCTCTTTTACACCCAGAGACATGCAGAACCAATGTCTACATTAAAAGGTAGAACTCTTCTCACTTATACAAGTTAAACATTGCATGATAAAATGTTTCATTGGATCCAAAGGCTACAATTGAGGAAAGGAAAGCAGATGTCTTTTTGCTTCGTAAGCATTATATACAAGCATAGAAGCATAAGCAAAAAGAGATGGTGTCAACGCAGAAAGAATATCTTCCCCTCACACTCAGGTATTACCAGAATCTATTTTTGGTATTCACAAGAAAATAGTATTTACTATCCAATACAATCCAAGAAAAGCATGCAGGAGAGACAATGACAACAAAAATGTGATGATATAATGGTAAGTTACAACACTCAGTAACCCTTCATTACCAGTCTTTGCCTTCCAAAAATTTTCAGGCATATTGAGAAGAAAGTCTCTCCTTCTTGTATTCCTTTGAATCTTTATTCAAAATCTGAGAGACATGGGCAAACTACGTAGCATCTGTTAACTGTGCCATAGATCTTCAAGGTTGAGGCAAGGTTGCACAGCACAAGGTGACATAAAACAGCATTTACAAACAGCATTTTTATTCACTTGCAGCTTGTCCAAAATTCATTTGGTTTCTATATTTGCTACCTTCAACAAGTTAGAAAAAGTAGGTCCTTATGAGAGCGAGCTACGCTTTTATAATTCTCAAGAAGCAGCACAGAAACACACTAGGTCATCTAGTCCAACCCCCTTGCAATGAGCAGGGACATCTTCAACTAGATCAGTTTGCTCATAGCCCCGTCCAACCTGGCGTGGAATGTTTCCAGGGATGAGGCATCTACCACCTCTCTGGGCAACCCATTCCAGTGTTTCACTACTCTCTTTGTAAAAAGTTTCTTCCTTATACCCAGTCTGAATCTACTCTAGATAAAGAATGAAAACAAATGGTCTGATTATGAAAAGTGGCAAAGTAAGAAAGATTTTGTAAGGCAATTTCAACCCCCATGGTGGTCTGTGTGACACACAGAAAGCTTCCTATTAGTTTGTTCAGTTACTTTTTGGGCTGTGAATAAGTCAGCTTTGAAGAATTCAAATAATAATAAACAAACAAAATCTTGATAAATGCAATCTGTTATTTTAGCTCTGAGTATCCAGTATTTGCTTTTTTTCCACTCAGGTAATTGCTCAGGTACTGGAAACCTGGCAGGATGACCTCTTCGCTTTCCATTATAAAGGCAAAAATACCCTATTCAGTTTCATTCCAGAGCTGTTACCCTTACTCTAAAAATGGAAACTGAAATGAGATCAGTAATACTTCTTTCATCACTGCTTCTGGAAGATGTTTTTTCCTGATGTGTAATACTAAATTCAATATTCTGTCTGAATGCTTTTGATATGAAAATACCAAAATGATAGTGCATATGAACATACTAGAGCTAAATCTGCTCAGCAGAAGAGAGCAGAGAGCATGAACTGATATCAGAAACCTGGACTAGAACTTAAATATTGGCTAATGTAACTTGGAGTTCACTGCTTTTTGGGGTATGGATTTGTTTTTTGAATTTTGTTTGGGTTTTTGTTGGGTGGTTTTTTAGAGGGTTTGGTATTTTTAAAGATTAAAGAGTCAATGAACATGTGATTCTAGGTACAGCTGCTTCGGCAAATGAAATCATACAAAATATACTAAAAGCAGCCGTAATTACTTAACACATGCTGAAAATGAGTTGTGCAAATCTTGTCAGAAGGCAGGCATTAGAAAATTTTCTGGAATCTGGGCTGCAGTGCAAAATTTATCATGCATACTCGTAGCATATTATCTCATTACAGTAGCTATGAAGTTCTCTAAACTTACATAGAATAAGAATTTTAATCTTAGAACACTGTTTTTATTCATTGCTGAAACTTAAGGGTGGCCACAGGCATAAGTGAGTGCGCCTGTACTAGTTTCAGCAGAACAGACAGCATCATCTGAGAATCTGCCCTTAAAAGTCTAAGCAAGCCAGCATCCAAACACCCTGGGCATTCAGGGAAGTTATGTCCTTAACTGTACAGTTTAGGCCACCCTCTCCAAATTGCAAGAAAAAAACCACATCATTACTAAGGAACCACAACAAGTGATGACCTCATGAAAATGGAGACCAAAAGAACCTGACAGAATGTTGCTAAGTGTCATCCTTTGGCTATACCTATCACAGCCCCTACACAAAATAGGACAGGATCATGCAGATTCATTGCTTTCAATTGTTATCTAAATACATGATGCATTCAACTGGATGAGTGGGAAGCCAGCTCTTTATTGAATTGCCCACCTGGCTGCAAATGGTCATAGTTTAAAGTAAATTAAAGAATCAATTAGGTTAAGTCAAGTTGCTGCTGATTATCTACTCCAGATATTAGATTACACAACATTCTGACAAACCTTTATTCAAAAGCTCACAAGTTCCTCATCACTCATCAGGCATGCAGAGTTAGGTGCTAATTAAGAAAGTCCTCGCTCATACAACAAGAGCTGTTACAACTTAAAAAAAAAAAAAAAAGTCTTTAAAAAGAAGGAATTCTCGCTTGGTATCTTTAAGCAGCTGTTAAAGATTTCTAAATCTGTATTCTCAACAGCTCTCAGAAGCACTGAGTGGTACTTCATACCATATACTAGAAACCTTCACCCCTTAAAGTACAACAATGCTTCTATGCTTATCTATAAATATAATGAGCAATCAGCTCTCACAGTGGTGCCTTGCTGTCTGTCAAGAACTACTCTTCTATTGTAAAATTTTCAGACAGTGCTTTTGCCCATTAATAAACAAAGCAGCTCAGTTTGCCTCTTTTGACTAGTTTAATCTCAGAATATCTAAGCTGTACATGAACCCATATATCTTTATGAGCAAATATTTGGCACAGAAATGACTTTAATAAAGATGTGAATTTGAAGCAGCAAATCAGAAATGGACTTTTTGATGGCCTTGCTTTATATACATAGTACAAAGTATAGCATTAATAAACAAACTTATGCCCTAAATTCCCTGAATCAGCTTTACAGTAAATTGGTCTTAATGAACATAATGTTGGATCTCCCTCAAAAAACCACATTTACTCAATAAAGCAAGCTGTATGGCAGACTACATCTGCACCCATATTACCAGAATTTACATATATAAGTTAGGGACTACTGTAAATGTACATTTAGAAGGATGCCTTGTGATACAATGCTTGATTTCATATCAGTTTAGCCATCTCCCCTATGGGAATACAGCTGTGGCTCTCTTATTTCTCTTGCACTCATCCATCCATATTCATACTCTAAATCTGATATCTGCTTTAAATTGTTTTGAATCTAATCCACTACAGGTTAAGAGAGATCTTAGAAAGAGGCCTTTAAGTTTCAACCATAGCTCTCACTATGGCACCAGGAACATGGGTGGCATATTAAATAGTTACAAGACCAGATGCGGACACAATCCTGCTTGAATCAGAAGGTGGGACCAGCTACATGAAAATGTTATTGGCCAGCCAAAGACAAAGTCTCTGGATTCAAGCAGGGCAGATATTCAGTGTGGCTTTCCACTACTTGCAGATGCATTTAGGAGAGGTACCACCTGTTTCCCCAGATGCTCCTTTAGAAGATAACCAATCAATCAGCTAATCAACCCTGATTGTGTTATGAGAATTTTACAATTAACGGATACTCCACAAGGAAAACAACCCCAAACTTACTATTTTTCATCTACCCATGGCAGTCCCATGAATTTATAAAAATTACAATTGCATCCATGCTTAACATAAATTATCCTGACGAAGCATGGAAGAAGCCAAAGTGAAATAAAGCTGTTGAAACTTTTACAGCTTTACTCAAGTTGTTGTATAGCTTGGCCTTCTCTTTTCTGAAGTGGTTTCTCAACACCAAGAAAGACAGTGCTCCGTTGGCAGGGTCTACAGTTACATTGTAGTCATACAGCCTGAATTCAGTGACATCATTCACTTATATAGCTAACATTTGCTTTGTTACTGCTACTAAAGGCAAACAAAGCATGTGATATAGTGAAGTGAAAGTTGTGACATATTACTAATGCAAGCAGAAAGACCCAAAGAAAATGCAAAAGAGAAAAATGGGCTAAATGCTAAAATCAGCCTATGCATCTAAGATGGCTTGCTACAAAACTTCCATTAAAGCACCACTTAGGCCCAAGCTTGAGAATATTTTGTAGTTTAGGAATCCATACAAGTATTTCCACCCTGTGCAATGAAGTAGGCAACCTAAAAAACTGATATATCAAGAGTCAGTTGATATATGGATCCTTGCAGTTCATGCACATTTGCTAGCTTTTGCCTGAGATCACTTGAACTGATCTAAATCTATTGCTTTCCTTTGTAGCAAACATCAATATGAAATATTTAATTGGCATTTGGTTTAGGATTTTTTTTTACGTGTTCATATATTGGTTCAACTTCCTGGATTAATTTTTTTGACCACCATTTACCATAAGGGGCTGGAACACTGAGACAAACTGTATGCACACCATTTTATCTACACAGATTTTTGTATGTTTGTGTTTATAACCACTTTCTAGTTGAATTGAAACTTACAATAGTTATGGAAGCAACATAACCTTTTCTGTCTCATGCTTTCACAAGGTACATATTTAATTTTTTTATCTCTGTCCCTTCTTTCTTCAGAGCCCTTTTCTGTTGCTCTTTGGGTGCCAAGTCCTATTCTTTTCTGTTAGCTTCTCCTAAGTGGGAAACAAATGCAGTTGGTTTTGCATTTGAGTCAGAATTTTAAAGCCGTCATTGACATACTGGGCTCAACTCAACACTAACAACAAAATAATACAAGAAGTAGATTCCCATGAACAGAAATTTTCTTCAAACTCTATATTAAAAAGACACAGATTTAACACACACAGGCCATTTGTCTTGCATGTTATATAGAATAAGGCTTTTTTATGTCTATTTCATATACTGTTTACTATTTTTTCCCATACAAACACACAATATTTGATGGCTAGAGCATAAATTACGGTCCTATTCTCAGAATCAAAGTTCACTGTCTGTCTCTGTTAGCTACTATGTTGCTTTTGCTTCTCCAATTTATGTAACATTCATTTTATGACTGAATTCTTGTAATCAATAAAAAGTGATGTTCCTGTAAAAATTAAAAGTGGATAGATACCACCTATTTAAGTTTCTAGTTATTTGTAAGATGAGGTTCTCAAACTTCACCTTATGTTGACATTAGTCTTGGTGTATAAAAATACCAGAGATTGAATTTTACTCCACAAAATGGAAGAGACTTGCTTCCCCATTCCCTCTACCTTAATCCAAGCAACTACCAATAACCAATTTATGGTACAGCTCTAATAAAATGTGAATGAAAGCTACTCATTTACTTTAAATTTCTTTGTCCATGCTGCAGAGGTAAATGATACGAAATTGGCAATTCAAAAAGTGAACTTACCTACAGGTAAGTAAAGACAAAGAAGAGAAAATCTTCCAAGTACCAAGCACTGCAAAGGATAGAATGTTTCTGCTTCTAATACTCAGCATCTGTCTAGAAAACATATCAATCATCTGATCACAAACAGCTGTTGCATTAGACTTTTAATCAGCCATGATTTTCAAAAGAGACAAAGAATGTTGGAAGGCATGATGGAAAGTTATTGCAGAAAATGCCCTACTTCAGAATTCCAAAATCCAATTTTAGGGAGACAGAACTCTACTAAGCGCTGTAAAAGCTATTCATGTATAACATATATTATACATAATATAGCTACCTGATAGTAATAAAATACTTGGACACCGCAAATATAAGCAAGTGTAAGAAGTGCCCTAGGCAGGTATTTTGTTATTAAATATAAAAGATATGTATCACTAGCTTGCACAGATTGCAAAGGATAAAGTTGTTGCCCAGCAGTCCGTTTTCTCCTCAAGTTCCATAAATCCCATTAATGAGCGGTTATGAAGCCTTATTGGAGATATAACATAACCCTTTGCTTAGAAAATGTTGAAGTCCAAAAATGGCCAGTTTCTATTCTCAGTAATGTTAGTGTAAATCTGCATTAGATCTGTTGGATCCAGATGACATTACAGGGTAGCTCCTGACTCATTTTTAATAGAACACGCCAATTTGAAATAGTAATATGACTACTCCAATGCTATCTGTCTGCCATAAAACCACAAGATTCAAGAAAAGGCTACCTCTATAGATGACTTGTTTTTAAAAAAATCCCAAACTCCTAACATTTAACAATTATAAATAGCTTCATAAAGTACTAGAAAGGATATATCATACAATTCTTTTAAAATTGTCTGGAGCCTTAGGGCATCCTAAACACATCCACACTGAGAACATCAGGCATGGTGTTTGCTCCACAGTCAGCCTGCATAATTTCTAGTCTATGACTTGATCTTGCCTCGTCTCCTGACCCTGTGTGATTTAAATGTTGCCTGCTGAGCCTTTTTTGGCCAGGACAAGCACTCCTTCCAGCACTCTCCCAGCTTACCTGTGCCTACAGCAGAGTTGAATGTTGCAAATGCTGGTGCACCTGCTTGGGAGCTGTTGTCTCTTGTGACGGATAAATCCTGTAGCTAAGGTCCTAGGGCAAACAGTTAACAGATGTAACACCAGTCAGCGATATAGACTTCCTGGCAACAGCCAAAGACTTTTACTTTTGTCTAGGACCATGTATTTTTCTTTCCTTACTCATAGGCTGTGTGGGTCTCTTCCACGGGGTGCAGTCCTTCAGGAACATACTGATCCAGTGTAGGTCTCCCATAGGATCATGAGCCCAGCCAGGAAACCTGCTCCAGCTTGGGCTTCTCTCTCTCCGCGGGTCCAAAGGTCCTGCCAGGAGCCTGCTCTGGCACAGGCTTCCCAAGGGGTCAGAGCCTCCTTCAAGTATCTACTTGCTCCAGTATGGGCTCCTCCAAGGGCTGCGGGTAGATGGATATCTGTTCCACTATCAACCTTCAGGGGCTTCAGGGGGACAGCCTACCTCACCACCATGGGCTGCAGGGGAATCTTTACTCTGGAATTTGGAGTACCTCCCTCCCCTTCTTCTTCATTGACCTTGGTGTCTGCAGAGCTGTTTTTCTCACGTATTCTCACTCCTCTCTTTGGCTACAGTTGCTGTGTTGTGCAGTAATTTTTTTACTCTCAGCTTAAATATGTTATAGCAGAGGCGCTACCACTATCGCTGATGGGCTTGGGCTTGGCTTTGACCTTTTCCTAGTGAATTTAATGTTTTTTTAAAATATATCAAGAGACAAGCAAATACAGGAATTGCCACACCAGACCAGATCCAAGATCCACTGTCCAATACAAAAAGTTTCAAATGGAAAGCAAAAAAGTTTTGCATTAAGAAAGTATAAGACGATCTTTCCACTCTCTCCATTACTGGTTCTCTTTCTTAAATCAAAATAATTTTATTTGAATCCCATCATATCTGGAAGTTATGTTTTCCCTGCTAACAAACATTACTTTGTGTGTGTATCCCAATTGACCTTCACTTATGCTTCCTATCTGTTGTTCCTCTTGATGGTTAAGACTCCATTTTCACTTAGAAATTAGAAAAGCTTTTTTAGCTATTAGTACTCACTAATAGTCATTTTGGAAATTTGTTACACCTGGGTTGCCAATGGTATGAACACATATATCTTACAGCCTGTTAATTTAGGTGTGTTCTCAAGAAAATCATGTTCCAACAGCTCCTTCACTCTGCAGTTCCTGCCTGCCCACATTAATGATATGAATCAGCACTCCTGTTAACATGTCTCCCCATTAGTGCTGCTTCTCATAAAAATTTTTAGGTTTGTTGGTTTGTTTTTTTTTTAACACAGAATGTGTACAACAATTTTTTACTCAGAAAAACGTGGACATTATCTGCTACTTTCTGAGCTACCTAAATCTTACCTTGTATTTCTCCAGAGATTCCTGGTTGAGATCTTCAGCCTTGCATTTCTATTCTATTAGCTAAATGGAAGCAGACATGTAAATTTAGCTCTGAAAGTCCTAATTCCTATTCTGTACTCACCCTGCCAAAATACTGCAGCATCTAGCCCTGAGTACTTTATAGTACAGCAGCAGCTGCATGGCATATATAGCTATACAGAAGTCTCACCTACGAAACACAGACTTTGTTGTAGATCTAGAGACAACTGTATAATGTGAAAGATATGGGCAGAGATTAGTCTGCCAGAGCAAATCCTCTTTACTTATCCCACCAGTTCTAGGCATTTAAAGCACTTTCTCACATGCATGTCCTGCTTCTTCTGTTTCCCATAAAAACAAGCCACATAAGTATTTTTTGTTTCTGGTCCCCATTACTGAAGATAATGTCACAGTCTTTCAATGCTTTGTTATCTCACAATAACTTAACACTATTTCAAAGTATACCTAACTTTCTAAATAGTGTCTATGTCTTATTTCCCAGAGACACTTGCCCAGAACCACACAGGAAGGCTATGGCAGAGAAAGGAGTTAAGCCTCCATCAGTGTTCCCTGGTGATTATACACCTTTCCAAGTTACTCTTATTTCCTTGAAGCTGGAGTTACAGTGCCTGGCAATAACAGGTCTGATCCAAGAAAACCCCATTAGATGAAAGGCTCACATTACCTGGAAAGATTATGTTCCCAAATTCCTTTCTCTTGGAAGCTAATGCATGTGAGTTTATATGCTTAACTAGCACTTAGCTATTTGACTTCGGAAATAAAATACAGACATACTGTTTATCAAACATTCATTTAAAGGATTCTGCTAAAGTAAAATCTAATTATTATAGATTAGTGAGTGTACAGATCAATCTTAGGGAAGTTCTCTACTTTGATACATATCTATGTGGTCCTATTTCTGTTTCCAGTCTTAATATTCGTATGTGCACATGAGATGGGAAAGGGAAGTCAAAAAAGTGAAAAAAGGAAGACTAGGGAAAATGTGAGCCCTCTCTGGAAGGATATGGTAGACCTCTTTAACCAGGTTATGGAGAAAGCTGAGGTACTCAATGACTTTTTTGCCTCAGTCTTCACCGGCGAGTGCTCTAGCCACAGTACCCAAGTTACAGAAGGCAAAGTCAGGGACTGGGAGAATGAGGAACCTCCCACTGTAGGAGAAGATCAGGTTCAACTCCATCTAAGCACTTCCTTATTGCTCCAAATAAACTCACTCAGGTACTAGGCCCTGTAGCTGCTCTGTCTTTGCAGTCTGCCCAGGCAAATCTGTCCTGCCTCTTAGCAGGCTAATTTATTCTGATGAGACTGCTGGAATAACATTGCTACATTGCATCTGCTTCATGGCTCCAATTCAATGATTCGGCATTAGCTGAGGAGATCTTACGCTGCGCTCCACTGTATGATGCCTTCAGATACCCTCATTTCAGTGAACATACATTGTTCATAGACTTTTAATAACATTCCAGCTTTTGGCTATTTCGCCCTAGTTATATGGGAGATAAAAAGAAACCGCAAACCAATGTGTGACTCGTCACTTCCATTTTCTTCTCAGGGAGTTAATTTCACGTACATCCAGGAGGCCATGAAAAGTTTGGCACTAAATGCCATATTCTCCATAGCGAAGGCAACAAATATTAAGACTGCTTTATTTATGCAGAAAAAGCAAAGTCTGTTTGCTTTAGTAATATGTTCTTGTTAGTTTTTTAATTTGGGAGTAAAAGTTGGTGAATCTTAGTACTCATAAAAATGAAAGGTTAATCATGGCCAGAGCAAGGTCTGGTGCAAGTGGACCCTGTGCAAACTCCCACACATGTCTCTGTCAATGTACCTCAGTCAGGAGTGGTAGTGAAACATGGCTGGTGTCCCAGCACTGGACCTCTTCTGAGGTGACAGTGCCAAATCCTCTGAAAAGTTCAGTGGTTTCCTTGATTGCAAATAGATTTTAAGCCCAGCAGAACAACACATTTCATTACACTTCCCTGTTGCTTAACTCTGACAGTATAACAGGTAATTGTGTATCTTCCAACTATGCTTGTGTAATTGGCCCTATCTAAAAATAAATCATGAGGTAGCAGAAGTTGTATCTGTGATGATGGTTTGGGGGATTTTTTTGAATACATGCCAATTTTTAATCTACTGGACTGAATTTTGATGTGACAGGAGCCACTTCTAAAAGAAAATTCATATTGCCTCTTGCTTTAATCCTTTACACACACAACAAAATCCCAAGAAACAACTGATGCAGAAGAAGAGAACATTGAAAAAGAAACAGGTGTAAGACTGAAAACCAGTATAACCAGGTCATAGGAATTTCCCACTTGCTGTTCAAATTGCATGCCTGTTTGCCAGGGAACCAAGGCTAACTGCTACAGTTTCCCCGCTATATAGTAGTGGCAGGGATCTTATCACTGAACCAAATTAGCAGGAAAGCATATTCTTAGATTGCCATTGGCCGAGGACCAATTTAACAGTAGGCTCCAGGTAAGACTTAAAACAGATTATTATTTGTACCTTTTTTTTTCTTAAAGAAGCAGAATGTGAAAGTTAATACTGAGTCCACAACAAACATCCCCTGTGCTGTTCTCCACTTACAGGGCAGCAGAATCCAAGAACTGAACTATTCCAAGGCACAGCAGTGTGCCAAATGCACATTTTTATGTAGCTGACCTCTGTTTTCCTCTTGTTTTGGGAAAGAAGAAAGAGCTTATTACAGGAGGGAAAGTTTCTGCGTAGAGGCAGTATTTGTGAGAGTCACTATCTCTGGTACTAAAGGGAAAAAAATATGTATATTGAATGTAATCTATTCATACTCACTTCTCTTATTTAAACCCCAATTTACTGCATAGCAAAATCACTGGGAAAAATCCCAGTAATTTCAGTTTGATATAGGGCAGAGTACTGGCTCATAAGAATTGTGTGTTCATATTGACATCACTGGACACTTTTAAACAACTTTGGAAAAGCCATTTGTCCATGGAAGTGCTTTCCCTATGCTCATAACATGCTTTGTGAAGAAAAAGCCACTTTGGGAAAACCCAGGGAACTCATGGAATTACTTATGCTTACCCTATTGGGTCAAAAATTTTGTTTTTCAAGAGAATGTGAAACGCATTGGGCTTAAAAAAACTCTTGGCTTATATAACAGATGCTAAAGGGCAGTCTATTCATTAGCCAAGACATAAAAGTAAAAAGGCTGCTCCAAGGCCTTGAGGCAGTACAGTTTCTTGAACTGCACTTCGTAGCAGCTGCCCTCCAAAGTCTGGTTAACTTCATCAAAAATGCTCTTTAACAGAGGACTAAGATGACTTACTGTCACAGTTTCCCCTCTTTGGACAGCAAAAGGCACCCTCAGTTTTCAGAGCTCTCCTTCCAAGAGCTGAGCTCTGACACACTGATCTTGTCCTTTACCTCAAAGTAATCACAGCAGGAAAATGTGCTCTTTTTCCTTTAATATAACCTTCTGCTCTCCATAATCCTTGATAAACAATGGATGCTCAGCTATTTGTATTAACACGGACTGCTGGCCCTGTACAGGCCAATCCTCTATGAGAGAGCTGCCTTGACCATTTGAGGTCCACGGGGCAGCCTTACAGAATGTGTATGCTTCAGTTGCAGAGGACAAGTAAGGAACCAGTATGAGGGAGCAAAAGGGCTGAACGTGTTCCATCCTATTACATGATTTTGTTAATTTTTCTTATAAATGATTAGTGCATGCTGCAATTTTTCCCTTAAATGCTGCTATAAAATGAAAAATAAACTGCTGCTAAAAATCTTCATTTCTAAATCCGGTGTACCCTTTTCCCATTCAGAAGTCTGGCAGAACAGCCTGACACCTGCATTTATTTCTCGCATACAGCCCACTTCCCTGACATGGAGGCATAACCCACTCTAGCTTCTGGGCTGGGTTACTCATGCTGCCTTTTTAACAGCCCCTTGTATGTGATTTCTGCCTGTGAACCACTTCAGAGGAGCCGTCGGCACACAGATGTAGCTGTTCAGAGCAGTTACCATCACATGGCCACTCGCTTGTGTTTGTGATGTCTCTCAGCCAAGAGTGTCAGGTTGCAGGGGAAAGTACTGGCTGGGATGTCTACTGTAGATCAAGCTCTTGCCAAGGAAACCTGAATAAACCTTATAAAAACATTCCTTCCTTCCTATTTATCTTAGATTTTTTGAGTTATAACTATTTAATTTATCAAACTTGATCTATTGAAGTATTTACCTTGGATGCTGTTGTACTTGATGTTTTTTGAGTAAAGAATTGATGAATTCATAATGACAGTTGGATGAAAAAAAATTGCAGCACTAGGAATTAAACTAAACAAACTCTCGATTTATTTATATTTTTAGTTACAAGCAAAAGCTTCACGTTAAGTGATAGAGTGCTAGATGCAATTTAAAAAAATGCAAAGCAGAAAGGAACCAAATAAAAAAAAAAATTTCCATGAATATATGGAAAAACATACCCACTTGCTCCGTCCAAACACTTTGGAGGAGAAAGGAAGAAAAGATTGAAATAGTTGTTGAACGGCATTCATTTGATGACTCCTAAGCATTTCTTTATAAAAAGAGCATGTGAGTCTTGGGCCGTTTCAGTTCAAGCTGCCTTACTCTTTCCCCGACATAGCCTCCTGCTAGAAACATCCCTTCATGCAGCTAACACCACTGCTGGCTTCGTGCCTGCTCTGTTTTGGCATAATGAAGCTCCTCACTCTGGAGAGGAGCCTACAGGAAGGCTATGGAGAGTATGCACCAAAGAAGAGATTTACAAGTACACAAAACCCAGTCAACAGGCCCCAATGATCTTGAAACCAATCTACATTCGACTTTGTTCATTTGTATGTGTGGCAAACCATGCAATTTGCAGAGCACTGCTATTACCTGAACAGTGAAACAGACTTTCCCATACGAATAGGACCCCTTTCACACATGCCATATCATAATCATGCCTGTCACCCAGGTTTAGACTAGAACAGTGGCCTAAGCTTCAAGGTCTTTTAAAACTCAAAGCAGCTAAGACCAAAAAATTACTGCAGGCAAAACTTGAAATGCCTGTTTGTACTGTAGTTTGTCAGGAGTTGTGATGTTGTTTAGATACATGTATCTATTGGGACAAGGAACCTTTCACTCCTCGTTTGGGCACAGGTGACATAAAAGGAGAAGTTAAAAACAAAAGAGAGAGACAGATCTTTCAGGAAACAACAATTATACAGCATGTTATATAGCTTCGTCCTGCAACAAGAGACCAGAGAATGAGATGCGGTGTTTGCTTATACACTTCTGTGCACTGCTGCACAGTTCATGACTTCAAGGGCCACTGAGTTAGGAATTCAAAATTAGAAAGCTCGAAACTGACTCTTACAAAACAGTCTTGAAAACTCTACCTGCAAGATGGAAATGTTGAGAACAATATATCTGATTTGTGGCTATTTCTTTCCTGTGAACTTTCAAAATATAACCTCAGCTGATCTAATGACTGGAGGATTCACTTAGGCTGCAAAAGATGCAGATGTAGCTTTGAATGGGCCATCTAAACATATAAGACCTCAAATATCAACAGTCCTCAGAAATTCTAAAGTAGAACCCATAGAATAAATATGCTGTGATACCAGAGCTCAGCTGCTGAGATGCCGTGCTGACATCTGCTACCTTATCAACTGGGTATGAGCTCTTCATGAGTCAGTGTGTCACAGTCTCCAACAAATGCCACACCATGACAAGTAATCAACTTCTGTAATGTCTAGCCAGGTGGCATGGGCATTTTACACAGCCAGCAACTCCAAAGTGGTGTCTAAGACTATAAGAAAGAAGAACAGAAACTTGTATCGTGACACAGGCTAGGATATGAGAGGCATTAAGGTAAGGAGCCCTGCATAGACTTGCTGTGCAGATCTACCTGTACTTGGCCTTGCTCATGGCTGAGCCTCACTCATCACCATGACTCCTTGGCCACAGACCTGCTTCATCTCTTCGTATCTGGCTGGTGAGCAGTCAACTGCTGTCTGACGCAGGTTACTGTCACCAGACCTGCTCTGTTCACCTTATTTGGGCAATGTGGGACTGTGCCCATGCAGTTGACAGCCCTCCCCTGCCTGCCTTGCTTCACTCTCAAGTTGGGCTCTGCTCCCCTGCCAGGGCAGCTTGTTCTTACTTCTTCTTGGTACCCAGGATGGGAGGGAAATAGGCAGGGAGGATGTAGATAGAGACTGGGATGGGACAGGAAGGCTGTTGCAGAAAACAAATAGCTCTTCAAGTCAATGAAATGCTGAATATCCCAAATAATGAGAAAACCTAGAAAGTTGATATAAATATTCAAACAAGAAGAGGCCACCATTCAGTAACTGAAGGAAGAGCTGCAACAAGAAAGGCAGAGACTTTGACTAATTGGACTGTGGAGACAAGAATGGGTCTATCCACTGGAGGGGGTGGAGCTGTGAGTCCTGCCCGGCCACGGAAAGAGTCTTTCCACTGTGACTGGAGCAGGGCAAGGCACTATTTGGTAGTGGAAATGCCTCACCCTCCTTGGAAGGGGGCATAATTCTTCATGGAATAATTTATTAATGCCATTTAAGAAAATGAATTCCTGTTCCATGACAATTTTATTTACGTTAAATCAATACATGAAGTCAGAATTTCATTTTATTGCTGAATAGAAATTATATTAAGAGAGCAGCATAGGAAAAGGAAACAATGACACTGAACTGTTTTATTCTTGAAGTGGTTTCAATGACATAATGATATATTAAAAATAATATATTTAAATATTTCAGAGTAGCACAGGAATAAAAGGAATACTGTACTAAACTTAGAGCAAGATATTGCTATTCTCAAAATGAAATATTAACATGAGTAAAATAGGATGAAAATGACTCATAATTTCATTATGGCCCCCAAAAATAAAATAAAAATTGACACTTCTTGCCAAATGTCCACATCTCCCAGTGATAACTTTCTATTGTCATTTTTTTATTATTTTTCCCTGCAGCTGAAGAACATGCACATTGACTTCTATGGTAACACCAGGAGAGCTGATAAATAATTTTTTAGTAGCCACTGATGCCAGAACTGATTTAGTCTGTGACATGAGCATTATGTATGCATGCATGCAGTCTCCTGTACTTCATCTGTAGTATGGTTTTTGCAAATTCATTTTTGAAAACCACTCTTATGAACCCTATCAACTACACAATCCAATATCGTTTCAGTGCTGTATTGCCCCATAAAAAAGTTAGCAGAGGCCAATAACATCATCCTTGTTTCTCCTGTTTTTATTTTATTTTTTTTTTATGCAGAGCAGCTGCCAAGTCAACAACTCACTGATTTCTGGTTGGGAATGTGATCTCACACTTAAGGTTATGAGTGATGCACACATCCGAACTATGGAGGGTAAGTATGTAGAGTTTGGCTAAAGCACACACATGCTCTAAACTAGTGTTTGGTCTTGTATAGACACAATCTCTGCAGTTCTGTATAAACAAATGTCATCTTTGTTACCTCAAATGGCTCCACATTACTGAAATGGAGCAAACTGAATACACTGCAGTGGTGCTCTGAACAGAGCAAAAGGTATTTGAAGAGTTTCAGCACAACCTGGTGGGTAAACTCTGCAAATACACCAAGTCCACCCCAAGGACTCTGTGGTGTATTGATGTGTGCGAGCTCTGGGTCTCGGCTACTTGGCCAGGCAAGCACAGGCTGTCATGAGGTTTCATCTCCAAAACAAAACAAAAAAAAATGATACTGAGTGCTAAAAAGTAACATCCAAAGTAAACTTCCCTTCTATTTTTTCCTCTGTACGTTACACAGTCACACTTATGACTACATTAGTACTTCCAGATGCAACGGTGTGTAGCTGTAGGATTCAACAGACAACCCAGCTGTAGTTACATGACTGTTCCTCTGAAGAAGTTTTATTATGTTAATTTCAAAAATTCAGTAACATTATGCACTGCTGATGCTGAAATTCCTGAGTCCGAGGACATAACTATTTAATAAAATCTTATTTTTCACCAAGGTTAAAAGTACGACTATTTTACAGTATATACAGAATATCTTTCCTAAATAATTGGGTTTTATCCGTAGGAAGATCTTCCCGTATAAATTTGCTTAGTACTTTTGTAGTCATCATCTTTCTTTCATTTGCATTGAAAAGGAAGATAGACTTATAAAGCTTTCGTATAAAAATTTATTTCTACCTTGCTGTACCTTTAAAATTTAGGGATTCTGTTCTTCTTCAGAAGGCATGTTTTTTTCTGAAGTAGCATTGATGCATATAGATATGAGCTGTACTCTGTAACTGAAACTTTCTTTTGCTTCTATTTTGGTTTTCCCTACTCAAAACCACAGCAGACTGGTTCTAGGCAAACAGTTGCTCTGTGCATGGAAAAATAACTGGGGTACAGCTGTGTAGAGCCCTGAGGGAATTTCTGATATTCTTTTAGAGGCAATCTGGAGAATGTACAACGTCAAAAAACCTGGGCTTTGACAAAAGCAAGATGCCTTGTCAAAGAGATAAGCATTGCTACTGCAGAGTTTTTTGGAGGAATGTCAAATAAAGCATATAATTTCCAGCTTAATAAGACACCTGTCTTGAGCCACTATTGTTTCTTACTTTGCCATCTCACACACATGACTCATGATGTTAATATTTCACTTCCCTTTGGAGTTCCTAGCTTCAACAGTGCCCTGTGTCACAGACTCTTTAGCAGGCTCTGCTTGGGCTTCTCATACAAGATTTAACTCAGCTTTCCTGCCCTGCAGCAAAGCCTGAAACCCACTGCTTTTCTTCACTCCTCTGGCAAACTTCCTTTCCCCACCAGGTGATGTTCCAGTGGCAGCAGTGAGAGGTCAGGTGGGTGCAGACCCTCGGGGCCTGTTCCACCCTCTCAGTCTCCTGCGTGTAGCCACCAGCTCCTTCCCAGCACATCAGTTTAGGATGAGGGGAAGGAAATGCTCCCTTTCCCAGGAGAGACTGAGCTCCCTGCTGCTCTCTGACAGCATCAGCCGCTTCAGGTGATGTGGAGAGGGTAGGTTCATGGACACCATCTGCATGTATGGGTAGGAAAAGGAGCAGGCACAAATGTGCCCCGCAACACCCAAATGTGTCATCTTCTTGAACAGCATCCCTGACAACCATGGCTTAAAGCACTGGCCATTTTTTGTTTTATATCAAGAATCATGACATGGCTGTTTTTCATAATGTACAGCCTCTGAAAAAATTTTAATATAAGAAACATAAAAATGCAAACAAAAGCAAACACACTATTCATTCCCCACTGCAGTTACCTGACCAAGCAGAATCTTGTGGAGACTCTGGGATCCTTCTTTTTCCTTTCTTCCCACACTGGACTCTGCTAACACAGCACCGACACTTTTCCATATCCACTTTTCTCTCAGCTTCTTTCCAGCAGATTGTGGGAGCAATCCCGTTCCTTTAGTCACATAAGCTCTTGGTTACCCTCATTTGCTGCTCAAAGTCCTCTCCCAGCTAGCTTCTTACATAGTTACTTTTATCCTGGACTTCAGATTATAAAACACTTTCAAAAAACAGCTAAGTTTTAGCTTGAGGCAGTAGTTAGCAATCTTTGTTCAGATTAGCCCTACTTAATAAAATAAAAGTTTTGCATCTTTATTCGCATCTTTGTTTCTCATCTTTTAGGCTATGCTGTCTTGCATGCAATGCTAGAACGATGCTCTTGCCCTAGCAAAGCCAGCACAGTTTCCTAGCAGAGCTTATTAGCTTGGGCTTCATGCCTCACCTGGGATATGCTTCACTGCATTCCTGGGAGACATAAAATTAAACCTACAAGTGAATAAGCCAAGGGAGTATGGAGCAGCCAGCACAATGGCCTTCTTCTACAAGCTCTGTATCACCACCTTGTGGATTTTTGAAATTCAAATGACAATAGAGAGGGCAAAAAACCATCCCTCATACATACATAGACAGTTCCTAGAAGCAATCAGAACTTCTAATCTATCTTAAGACAGGTTACCTCAATTGTCACACTGGGATTTAATGAGATTTAATTGTAGGAAGTGTTATTTAATTTGAAAATAATTAAAAGCCAAGAGGTCATTTATCCCTTTGTGACTGTATGGAACTTTAATCCAAAAGTGGTTTACACCAAGCAAATGAGGGCAGTTTTAATGTAAGGCTCTGTTTCTCTAATCAGGTTAACAATTAAGACATGCACGAGGCATAATTTAATATAATTCAGGACTTTTCTTTCAAAATATATGCACAAATCAAGTGTTCACCTGTCAGGCATTTTTCTTTTTTACAAAATATGCAGTCAGAAGAACATTGAGATCATTCTAGAAAACAATTTAAGCATAACAAAATCCTCCCAAATTTTTACAGCCCAGGTGCTGCAGAAGCTTAAAAAGCTGCAGAACTATTTCTCAAGGAACTGAAGTCCATGAATGCACTCAGATCTATCAAAATTAAAATTTGTGCCTAATTTTTGGTTTGGAAAACATCTTTAGTTATTCCTAAAAGTGTGACTATTCTCTGTCTCCACACTCTTAAAATAGGTAGCTTCATTGACTGTTTTACTATATTACCTAAATTAGCTAGAGAGGCTTTACAGCAGCCAAGTCTCAGAAGAAGAAAAATAAATTAATTGCTTTTTGTTGTCCAGTGAGCATCAATGAGTGGATCTGCATCCAAGGCTCTTTATTCTTTTGATCTACAAAGGTATGCTAAATTTCACATTTTGACATGTTCTCTAAAAGTATCCAAAAGGCTTTAAGCCTACATTTTTTTTTTTTTTGTTATCTTCACATTTAGTCTCAAGAGCTTTTTTTCCACAGGTGACCCCCCTCAGGTTTGTTAGCTTATCACTCAGCACAACTTCACCTGAAAAGGCAGTTCAGCTGGCAGTCAAGGGGAACCCACTGCCTCTGTCACTGTTTGCTGCCCTTTATTCAAGAACTACTGCCAAGAAGTGCTTGTCTCAGCTGATAATGAAATATTTGATTTAGAGTAAAATTAAATTAATGTTTTAACCAAGTCTGACTGTATGTGTTGTTTACATGGCTCTCTAAGTATTTTCAATTAAGTTTTGTACAGAGAGATTACGAATGTGTAGTGATAAACTAGGAGGACTGAGTGACTTCCTTTCATGACTTCAAGCAAAAGAAAAATGAAGCTTCCTCCCTCTATAATGAGAGAATCATAACACTTACCTGGACTCACACACAGTTCCCTAAGAATTAAATGGTGTGTTTTCCTACTGAAATTTGTATATTTTATTGATGTATGGGATAGCACAATATTCTGTGCATTTAGAAGAAAATTATCAGTTTGCAGAGTCAAATAGAAGAAAATAATTTCCACGTTGCCAACTATTAATTATCCTTTTTATTTACTCTAGAAACAGACAACAATCCAGCAAGAAATAGTAAAAATATCATAGCTGTAACATACACCACCTCATAATGAAAAAATAAAATAAAATCCTGTACCAATTATAATCTGCAATGTCTGGAGGAAATACATCTATTTTCCAATTCTGAAAACAGGTCAGATGCATTCACGGAAGCAGTCTCTTTAAATAAAAGTAGGCATAAGAAATAGGTGCGCAAGCATGCAGTATTTTAACCTCTAAGAGTAAACAGAATGTGTCTTCTATCAGAATCGTTGCAATCATTCAAATGTCAAAGTCCAAACTCTTCTTGGAGTCTGTAACACTGAAATCTCAGATTAATATATGTGGAGCAACAAGGACACCTTGCGGCAAATTAGAAAAATGCAAAAATTTCCATTCCCCTTTAACATGGGAGGATTTACAGATTTTTCTTAAGTTTTAAATTCTTGGAATTGCCACATGATGCAAATGAAAAGCTCTTAAAACTCTTTGGCAAAGTCTCACAAATTTCACAGAGTATTATTAATGCAGTGCTTGGCCATCACTCCTGAAATGCTAGAATGTATGCTTACCAATTAACCTCATTTACTTCTGAATAGTTTTGAAGACAGACTTGTTTTTGCAACACCCTAATCTTGTTCCGAGTTGCTTTTCTCTTTGTCACAGAAGCCAAAAAACTTTCTTCCCACTGCTCAGCATAGTATTGTACTGTACATATTTTTAAAAGAAAAAATATAAAAATAGTGAAACAGTTTCTGAAGAAGTATTAAATGCAAATCTACAGAATAATTAGACTTTCACAGTTTCAAGTATTTCTTTAAATTTGTACCTTTGAAAAACTGATATAACAGTAAACACTATCAAAGGAAAAGGTGGGAAGAGGAAAAAATCTTATACTTCTTATTTTGATTCAAATTTTTGCCATGAGAAAGCACTTTTTTTTTTTTTTTTACTATAGCCTCTAAGTTAGAACTGGAGTTGTAGGCCCGTTTGTAGAGCTTTCTGTTCCCTTAGTGCTATCTGCAGACTTAAAATCATCACATGCGCCAGGAGGCTCATTTTCCTCAGGTGTTGGTGGGGTGAGATCAATAGTGATCAAATCAGTTTCCGGATTAGTTTTTTCTACTTCACTGCAAAATTCAACTTTATCTTCCTGCTGGCTGTTCTTCTTTATTTGTCCATTCTGTGCAGGGTAGGTACTGGCAATGGTGTCATACAGAAATTGGTAATGTTCCTTAAATATAAAGAGAAGGCGTTAGCATGAATGGAATTCTCAGAGCCCAAGAATAAGCCCATTCTTCCTCTGTTTTCTTAAATTTTAGAATGTAAAGGGTTGACCATGAAAGACTGTATATGACATAACTTCCACAATTTTTGGTGGACAGTGTTGCTTTTATGGTTTATTCTGATTCTATGTGTTTATGAAGTCTCTGTAAGTGCCTGTATCAGACATTCTAAGTTATCACTCAGTACCCTCTTATTCCACAAGGTCCCCAAAATATGTTTTTTAGATTACCTAAACTGTAAACAACACATATTATAAGGAGTCTAGGAAAGTTATCTAATAACCTACCCCATATCAATGACACCTGTGTCTGCTTTGTTCGTAAATGTTTGTAAGCCATAAAGACACAGTTCCTCTGGAGTGATTTAAGCAAAACAAGTTGATGGCTGCTAGCCTGTGAAATGGAGTTAGCCTTCTAACTCCACGGAAGTTAAGGAAGTTAACTGTGCACATACATCTCTGAAGTAACTGCAGAAACACCAGTTTCTGCAATTTGTAATTTTATAATATGCACTCTTCCACTAAGGTGTTACAGCTCTGGACATCTCACAGACTCCTTCATTCTTATCATTAACAGCCAATTCCCAAGTAGTGGTGAGTGGCTGTGGATGTCCTGATTATAATTAGTGTTCTCTCTGCAGAAATGATGCATAAGGTTATGAGGATATTAGTGACCATGATAAGTAATCTCACCATTTTTTCTGGTAATTCATAAGATTTACTTACAAAGGTGGATACCACTCCCAGCCTGGTGCGACGAAGAGCTTTTACTACTTGGAAAACATCTATTACTTCTTCTACTTCTGCGCTTTCCAAGAGGGTCATTAAAGCACAAAATACACCAGTCTGCTGTGACCCATCACTAGAAGATCATGCAAAATATACATGTAAATTTAAAATGTAAAATCAGCAAGCTTTCTGACTAAATGTCTTTATTTCAAAGACTACATAATGAATTATGTCTCCAAAACATTTTTTACTGGACTGAAATTGTTACAATTAAGAATATCTGTAGGACACACACACAAGACAGTTTTATCTAGAGCCTACCTGGATCTCATGTGGCCACTTAAGAGGTATGAGAGAAATTAGAAACTTCAGAGTTACAGCCTCAACAATTGTTAGCAGGATTATCCTCTGGTTTAGATAGCATGCAAGGCTATTCTTGAAAATGGTCCCAAAAAAAGGGTGGGCTTACATACTGGAGAGAGGAACCTAAAAGCTCTACTGAATCCTCATTAGTAGTATGCTACAAGAGCAGTTTGACCTAGCGTTTCTTCTCAAAATATATGTACCAGGCAAGAGCTAACGGCACTACGTACCAGGCTAATGTTGACAGCCTACTCCATCCCCACGCTTGCTGAAGAGAAGTGTGCTTACTTTTCAGCAGCACAATCAAAAAGGTTAAGCTTGAGCAATTCAAGGTATCTTCTAGGCAGAGTTCAGTCTCCAAACACATGGAAAGGCTTATGGGAAAAGGTAGGCATCCCAAAATTGTGGTTGCTACATATATCCAGACCTTAGAACTAGATTATGGTATATGCTGAATTCAGACTCACCGGCAGTGGACAACAAGCGGGACACTGCGGGTACTCCTGTTGTCCTCAGTGACTGGTCTGACTGGGATTTTTTGTTTTAGGTTGATAATCATGTTGACTAAATCTTTGGGGTTTTCTGGAACATCCAAGCCACTCCACTTGTGATACTGATACTGATACACTTTCTGTGTTTCTTTTGTCTAGAAAACATCAGTGGACAAGTAGTCGATGTTAAGGTTAAAATAAAGATTTACGTAATACATCTATTGCAGCTGATTTACAGAAGAAAAATTTTATTCCTGAGAAACTGCACTTGTGAGTTCTACCTCATAAATATGAGGTAGGTAGGTATCCAAGCTTTGCTCCAAGTACAAAACACAGCAGACCTCATGAGACTCCACTACCAGCATCTCAACAATTCACTAAATGGGAAATCAGAGCTATTTTGTAGCATTTGTCATGATTGCCTGCTAGTCTGGAAGATAAAAATATTTCCATTCCTTAGAGCAGTAGGAACTGTGCCTTCTCTTTCTTTAGGCTAAATTTATAACAGGGAAACAAATTTAAAACTTCCTTTTGGAATTTGCACAAAAGCTTTTACCTTCAGATGTGTAACATCAAATGCACGTATGGTATAGCTAGGACAACAGTTGACATCTGTCATTTGAACTTCTATGACATCATATGTTTGTTTTCCTTCTCCCCAGTACTGTGCACAGAGTTCCTAAAATGGATAAAAGTACAAGTCAGTGTTTATAATTCAAACCTCTTTTTATTTTCTCTTCCACATGCACCTACGGAATGTATTGACTTTAAAGTAGTAAGAGCATCATTGTATTTTAAAATACAGCATCATATACTCTTCCCCCCAAAAATTCATTAGAAAGTGAATTAAGAAGGTAAATCATAGAACAGGTTATGTTGGAAATCCAAATCCCTCATCCTATGAAACATGCTTTACTAGAGGAAGGGAATGAGAGTGTGCAGTGCAGTGTTTTCTTTGTATATAGAGGACCCTAAGTATGTCAGTGTCAAGATGATGCCCTCACCTGATCTCCTACTTTCAGCTCTGTCAGCATAACAATGACTTTGACTTTTCTTTGGAAGACCATTTGCCAGAAGTCACAGATAGTTTCCTGCAGTGGTCCCTGTGTTGCAATCATGGCTTTTGGACCCCAGTAACCCTATAAAAGAAAATGTTAATATTTTTTTCTTAAATTAATTTCAAAAGTGATTGTCAAGCAACAGAAATCATTGTCATTTAAAGAATACCCAGTGAAATAAACTAGTGAACCCTTGTGTTTATGGGGAAAATGTGCTTACCACAATAGGCAATGGTCTTACAGGAATTAAATTCAAAAATTAATTTGACACAGATGTCTAATTTGGCCACTAAGAAGCCTAGTTTATACCACACAAAGTTAGTGCACAAGCCAATTCACACCAAAAGGGAAAAATACATTTATGCTGAGAAGATATCCTAACTGTGAAACATTTTAAAGGATTCAGCTAAATGGAATTTAGCTACTAATTTCATTAAAATCAGTTACTTCATTAGTGACCAATACCTTCTCTCCCTCTTTTTGGAGATATACATTATACCAAAAAAATGATGGCCTCAGTTTTCACTAGTAGGGTTTTGTATATGCCAATAAATCTATCCCTATTTCACTAACAGGGAAAATATTAATATGTGTCAACTTGTACATAGGCAGATGCTCACCAATAGAAATACATGTTATCATGAGGCCAGTCTGAAAGATGGTGGTTTTAAACATAACACAGACACATGCAAAAAAATGTTTTCTATGTTTAGCCTCACTGTTTGAGACTGCACAGTCTAAGACCAAGTAAAGAAAAAGATTTATTACTGCAGCAAAATGTAGAAGACAGACAATTTTGATGATTCAAACTACAAATGTATTGGTCAATCAACTTTCAGATCTTTCTCCCTTATTCAAGTAATTCCTATTCTATTTGTAAAGCCAGTATGAGAATAGGAGCTCAAGCTAGAATATAGGTTTAACTGAAAGCTTGTGAAATAATGGATCCCGTAATTACATACAGTTATGAAGGAAGCATTGATGTATTTGTTTGATTCTTCACAGTCACTGTCCTCATCTGAGGAGTCATCTGAATCATGTTCACCCTCCTTATTGCACTCATCTTCGTACCTGATCGGCACTCGGTTGAAGTCATCTGCGTGAGACAAAGCATTACTGTCACGCCACACTGCTGCTCAGCAATAGCATTAGAGGGGGGCTGTCCCTGCATGTGCAGGGGGGAAAATAAATAGGAAAAGGCCAGTCCTTTCACAACAGACTGCACAATAAAGGCCATTTTATTTGAAATAAACACTCCCAATAATTCACATTTTTTGAAGACTTGTCTTTTCTTTATAAACTTCTTCTATGAGAAGTTTCTAATTTTACAATGTCAAGGAAATGAATAAATACATCTCAGTAAAATTATTTACCATCCTCATTTTTTCAACATTTACTAGGTTTTCTTACATAAGATAACAGATAAAATAAGGGGAGGTTTATGGAAAATACTTACATGGAATTATGTTGGCATTCCTATTTTTGCTTTTATTTTCCTCACGATTCCCCGTGTTCTGTGTCCGCCACCCTTTATAGGAAGGTAATCTCTAAAGAAAGAGGATGTTTGGTATTAAGCTTGATTAAAATGTTTCCTGGGATCACTGTCCCCTCTGAACACCCACACCCAGTCTTCATCTCTCAGTGCCTTGCTTCTTATTTTAACTCTTTAAACTTTGGTCACATCTAGACTGCAGTTTAAAAATGCCTGCTATACTGTACACAATGGCACAGGAAATCATGCACGTAGATACAAGTAATTGTTTTGTGCTCCCCATCTTTGTTAAAAATATTAACATCAAAAGCAGGAATAATATTTCATTAATTTACAAGTTTTTCGTGAAGGTGAGAAATTATTTCTGTGACACAAATAAAATAGCACAAAGGTGATCTATTGTGTATGGTATCACTTTTGAATGCAAGTGGGAGGCAAGGACACCAGAATGCAATGCTTATTTACCTGAAACTCTGCCTCCAGCAGAGAAGGATCACTCGGAGGATCTTTTCTTTTCAGATTGTTAAGATAGGAATGCAGTTCTGAGAGACTGACCTCTGTTTCTCCATACTGATTGTATTCCACTAGTGCTTGATGAATAAGGATGTACTGTGACTGGTGTTTCGCAATTGAAGGGTTTAAAAATGGAGTTATTAAAGAGTTAAAAAAAATCATATAATTTTTAAAACCATTTTAAGAAACTATTACACCCATGATGTTATTAGTGTTAATAATATTAAGCATTAACATTGAATAGACATTAAATATAAGTATTAGAAATCAAAATGGCTTCCCAATAAGACATTTGGGAGCACTTTTAGTGTGCTGGATGAACTGTTCTGCAAATAAATTTAATGACATTCAAGAAATATGCGACTGATTTTAAAGGTCTGCAAAACACTTAAATATGTTAAAAATGGGCATTGCACTCTGTAACTTTTGCTATATTCTCAATTCAACTGAAAATCTCACCTACACAGACAGTTTCTAGAATTTGAAAATTAAGTTTGACTATGCAAGTTCACTTTTGCATTTGCTAATTGTATGCCAAAAGCTGGATTATCAAGTCATAGAATCATAGAATGGTTAGAGTTGGAAGGGATCTTAAAGATCATCAAGCTCCAACCCCCCTGCCATGGGCAGGGACACCTCCCACTACACCAGGTTGCCCAAAGCCCCAACCAGACTGGCCGTAAACACTTCCAGGGATGGGGCATCCACAGCTTCTCTGGGCAACCTGTTTCAGTGCCTCACCACCCTTACAGTAAATTATCTAAATGTTCTTCTTGGCTTCTTTTTTTAAAGCCTAAACTTAAAAAGTTGAAGTTACTAAAACTGAAAACTGTGTTGGAAGTTTTTCTCTCTCTTAATATTTTTCAGAGCTATATTTTCTATTCAGAACTTCAATTGAACTGCAGCAGTACACAAGACTGAGAATGCACTTCTGAGAAACGCTGACGAAGCCCTAGCAAAGGAGAGTCCTAAGTGAGAGGATTTTTAGTGAGATACCTCTACTTGAACCATGAGGCACCGCTGCCGACGCAGCTTCACAACATAGCCGTAGACATCCACTCTGCCTTCTGTATCCAGCCCCTCCAGCATGGCATCAATTCCTATATACGTTCCAGTGCGCCCAACACCAGCACTGCAAAGCACGAAGGGATGTGGTTATCGAAGGGAATGGCATTTCCCAGTCCCACTCTGAGAGGGGAGCAGTCAGTGAGAGAGCGAAAGTGAAAATGTGTAACAACGGGATATAGAGCAACTGAAAACAGTTCTTGCTGTAAATTAATTGGCAACACAATGATGTTTGTATTTTGCATATCTTTTAGTGAAAGTAAGGCCAGTATTGTTTATAGCCAGGGTTGCCTGACATTTGTCTGGCTGCTTTCCAAAAGTCCAAAGGTCTATGTGTCGTCAGATTTTATCAACCTGAATAACCTTCAGAAAACAGGTCTTTTTTATGCATATTTTCTGCCTCATTCTCAAGTAATCAAGTAACAAAATTTGGCATCAGCCAAATACCTTTACCAGCTCCCTTTTCTGATTAGGTACATTTCATGTTCATTTAACATTAACATATTTTAAATAAATATATAACTATATATTTACCTGCAATGAACCACTATTGGGCCACTAAAAAAGTTGCTGAGAGCATTAACTCTGCGTCGGAGTTTGAGAAGGAGATGAGGATCCTCAGGGACTCCATGGTCTGGCCAGCTTGTGAACTGAATATGAGTGACATCTCTTCCAGCTGTTCTTTCTCTTCCCTAGACAAAGAGAAGTTGTTTGGGTTTTATATATATATATAATATATATATATATGTATATATTTATATATATACACATAAACAGAAAGCCAAAATCAAGCGCAGATATACAAACCAGAATTAAAATAAAGGCAACGGTCCTCAAATGTTGAAACAGAATAAACAGAATATTCAAACAGGATGTTGCAATATTGTAAACCAAATGACCTCTCAGATTAAAACCTTTTTAATATTACATTTTCATTTAAAAATGTCCATGAATCAGGAATACACAATGCGTCCAACAGAGGACAAGCAGGAGGTTTAAAGTGTTGCTAAAAATACTTTTTTCTCAGGTTAGCCTATGATCCAGAGTATAATAGGCCTCCCCAATTTATTCAAAAACAACTTGGCTCTGCTTACTTCAGGTAGTACTGGTTGATGATTCTCTTATGTTTCCTAGGAGTAGCCTGCTAAAGGTACAACAGATTTTAAGGAAAAAAAAAAGAAAAGACATTTAAACTGTAACTTAGACTTCTAAGTTTTAGAAGTAGATAGAAGAAACCCTGTGATTTTCAATGAGACTGATTCTCCTAAGTCTCTTGATTAAAGCTGAAAGCATGTCAAGTCTTGAGTTCTACTTTTAAATGTTGGTGCTAGATTGAAATTGACATAAATTTTGATAATCATGTTTATAAAAAACAGTGAGAAAGACATCTTAATGGCATTCTTTTTCTGGTCAAGTTTTAGTATGGTTATACATGCATTTCTCCAGCAATTATCATCTAAATAATTACTCAAAGTTGAATTATCCAGTTGTGCCGCAATTATTCATACAGGTATTTACCATTGTTTCAGAAATTATACATTGCCATTCCACCAGAACTGCACAAGCCTCCTCTTTCTCACCAGGGACCTCTCTTAAATTCCACAACTAAGATCAGTTTTATCTACATTAGTATGATAGATCTAAATATATCTAAAAATATCAGTCCTCAACCTGCAGCAATCTCTCATTTCTAATGTCAGATTGTCCTAGTTACAGAGCATTTCCTGTCAATACCTAATTCCTAACACCCTTATATTCTCAATCTCCACACTAAATTACAACTTCCTTTCAGTCAGACTGCTTCCTGAGTAAGTTGTGATGCAACATGCATTAACAGGAAGAGGAACAGGAAAGAGGCAGAATAGAAATTTTCAGCTGTAATCATGGATCAAGATGGGTGTAGTCTGTTGCTTCACTGTTTTGCTGAAGATCTGACAGCAGATTTGCTCTTTGAGTCTTACTGCTTTTAGCTATGCCTTATGTTCTGTTTTCCCTCATCGATATATTTTTGGAAAGGGCCTGAAAGGAGCATTTAGCCTTAGACAGTAAATCTTGTTCTCAGCTACACAGAGCAGCTAATGTGATTTTAGATGTATAAAAGAGAGCAATGAACCAGCCTTAATGATTCTACATGTAGCCAAATTGTAAGTTTATAAATGCACCTGAGATCACCAGAATTTGTAATTGTCCCACTATATGATTATTGTGAGGGTAGGTAATGGTGCTCCATGAGTCACATTGATTTTACTTGCAGAAGTTTATGCTGAGATACACAAACCCCATAAAATTTCTGTGTGGAAGAACAAGCTAAATAGCTAAGGAAACCATGATGTATCAGTTTTCCATACTTAACAGCATATTAACAGTTTTTCTTAAATGTAGATTCCAGAAAGGAAAACATATTTCTAAGTTGGGAAATATATGTCTAACTCATATTTCTTGTAAAGAATGACACCTACATCTAAGAAGTTTTCTCCTTAACTATAAGTTGCTTAGAGAAAAGCAGCAGAGTATTTTCTGTTGATAGCTGACTCTTCTCCTCTTAAAAGGATAGAATCATAGAATTGCCTACCACCAACGTAACACTGACAAAAATCATCACTAAACCATGTCCATAGAGAGTGTCTACCTGTCTTTTAAATACCTTCAGGGATGGCAACCCAACCACTTCCCTGGGCAGCCTGTTCCAATGCTTAATAACCCTTTTGGTGTAAAAATTTTTCCTAATATCCAACCTCAACTTCCCCTGGCACAACTTGAGGCCATTTCCTCTAGTCCTACTGCCTGTTACTTGAGAGATGAGACTGAACCTCATCTCTCTACAACCATTTCCAGTAGTTGTAGAAAGTGATAAGGTCTCCCCTTGGCCTCTTTTTCTCCAGGTTTAACAATCCCAGCTCCCTCAGCTGCTCAATGATCTCTCAATGATACCTACAGGCTCCCCAGTTACTGTCAGTCTTGCACATTTGAATGAACTCACATTTGTGATGTGTAGTTTCTGAATTACATAGTCTGGACACGTTTTACTTTCATTTATCTTCACAATGATGTCCCCATATGCTGCAGAGCCATTCTCCATTGAAGGCCAGTACTGGGCACATTTGCTCTATGAAGGTAAGAAGTTAGGTGAGTGGCATGACATCAAAGAGAGCTGAGAGCTATAAGAAAGTCTGATTTATAATAGACAGCACGTCAATATAGTATTTCTAACTTCTCATGGGTCTTCTCTTCTGCTGAAAAGGCTGTCACTGCTTAGCATATCAGCGCTAAATAATACCAAATATCCAACAATTCAGGTCTCTGACCTGAAGTTTATGCCCATTGAATTTAACTTGAAACATAAAGTGGCAAAAAAAAATAATGCTGTACACTAGTTGAAAAAGTTAACAACTACTGTTGCTGTTGCCTGAAGCCTGTAGAAAAGTTTTCAGCTACTTTTTTTAGTCTTCATGAGGGACATTGCTCCTGCCTGCCTACAACATCTACTATTCAACATTACTTGAATGCTGTAAATCTGCATGCTGCCAACCTTTTAATCTTTAAAAGCAGTTGAAATAGCAACCTCCTCCTCCTCCTATACCTGGAAAGGCAGCAAAAGCAAGCCAGAAGCATCCAACCTTCCAGTAAAAGAAAGGTCAAAGACAACTGGTAAACAAAAATATTCTGTCTAGGATTTATTGGGGCCATTGCCAGGATATCAGAAAAGAATGGACAGAAGAAAAATACAAACCATACATTTTATGAGAGGTCTGTAATGAGCTAGAGTTCTACCTTGAGCCTTACTCTGGGTCTGTTAGCTGTAATTTGAAAGCTCATCCTCTGCTTCTTACAACTGTGATTAAAATGACATTTTCTGATAAAAGTAGTAATTCCATAAGGCAACATTGTTTTGGTATGCTTTCCAACATAGGTTCTGACACAACAAAATAACAACAGAATGAAAAAAGTACTAAGAAGAAATACAGCACAGCAACCCATTCTGTTTCAGACAAAAGAAGAATGGAAAAATGTACTAATGGAAGGATGGATGGATGGATGGATGGATGGATGGATATTTCTCACCCTCTTTCCTTCCTCACAGCGAGTCACCATGACAATAATTGTTGCTTTCTGTTCCCAGATCATTCTCCAGAAATCATCTGTGGTTTCATCCTTGGGACCTAGCAGGAGATATTTTAAGGGAGTTTTTAAAAGAGTGCAACTACATGGAAAAATACTTGCTTTTTTGACATGCTCAGCCATGCAGACTGAAAAGCTAACCAGAGATCACACAAATAAAAGCCACATTTTGACCATTTGCCATTAAGCTACAGCATTTTAAAAGCCTTGTATGTATCTTTAGTGCCCAGCTGTGAAATCTGAAAACTTTTGGTGTAAAATTATACACCATGAGAAATCTGCCTTTGAAGTACAATTTACTCATCTTCACAAAATTCCCTAAGCAAAAGCTCATTAGGAACTTTTTCACGTTAAATTTCAAAATGTCAGACTTTCAGTTTTTCTTTAAATTTACTAATACTGGTTACTACTCTCTAAAAAAAAGAAAAGGTGAATAAAGAAAACACACTCTTTTGAGGTTAAAAATTACCTTGTGCAGCAATGTATTTCCTTGGTTCTTTGAAGCCCTATAAAAAGTACAATGTTATCAACTTTTAGAAAGGAAGCACAAACAATTTAAAATATTTTCAGTTTTAAAAATAAATTCAATATGCAACAGTCCAATAATACTGAATACATTACAAAGATGGAAAGAAAAAATCAAACGGAAATCTTCAAAGGTGTTTGATGCATGAAATTTACAGACTGTAGAATTTCTTCAATAGGGCCTAAGACTTTTTTGAAGTAGAAGTCACTCACATCAATATAACTTGCATTGATATAGTCTGATCCTGGGTCTCCTGGGATCTCTGAGAGCTCAACGCGGTTATGATCATCTGTTTAAAACATTTGAAACAGAATAATTATATTATCTGAAGGCACTGAGAAAACATATATTTATAAAACATGTAAAAATTTTAACAAATACTCACATGGAAGGATATCAATGTAACGGTTTTTGTTCTGGTTATGGCTTTTTTTGGCCTCCTTTATTGAAAATTTAGTGAAAACTCTAGGAATACTCTGTAAAATACAATGTTTCTTTTATTAAGTAAGCATATATTTAAAATAGCTTCTACTGACAGTCAAATGCATATTGAAGAAATTTGATACTACTGAGTCTGGAAGATAACATTCTGCTTCGTATGATGCTACTTCATGCATTTCTTATGTTTAAAATAAACAATTTTATTTTCCCTTAATATAAACAATATATGTCTCCACAATTATGTATTATTTATACCCTCATGTCTATCCAGTAAATGAGAGTATTAAAAATAGGAATGGGAAGTTTTTAGATTGTGTATTTTATACTTTTGCTGAAAAACACCTTCAGGGAAAAAAAGAAAGTACCGTCATCTTATAATGAGAGCTTGCTAGCAAAATTATCTGACCTTAAATGAGAATTCACTCAATTTTCTAGATATTTTTTTTTATTTTTTATTTATATCCAGTGCATGTACTTCAATCATGCTCTGGAACAGAATTCTTTCAAGCACCATGCTACAAAACTTGGTATATTTTGAGCCAATGACAAACCTGAAATTCATCCAAGAAAAGTCTTCCTTCATCAGCAATCTTCCTCTTGTATGTGTCCAGCAATTGCTCTGAAGGTATTGGCTCTATATTCAGAAGTTGCCTGTCATCATCTTTAACTGTGTAAATATGTTGAACATTTATCATTATTGAGTTTGAAAATGTAAATTACTTTTAAGTAAACGTGAGTCTGAGATTGTCAGATAAATTACCAAAAGGGCAAATCTCAGAAACTAAATGTGTTTATTTTTTAAAAAAAAATGGTGTTGTCTGAGCTAGCTGTGAGCAAAGGGGTCCTGGGTATATTAGAATTTGTTCACCTCTGCTGCCTGACTGGAGACACCTCAGGAGGTGACCACGTGCTGGGACATTGCATTAACAGTGCTTTTGTACAACATGGCCATTGTCACATTCAGGTCACAGCAGCAGCTCCCACAGGAGTTACGTGGCCTCGCTCTCCACTTCAATTCTGATCGTTTATCGTCAGTGGTAAAACGGAATACTGTGCAAACAGCCTACAAATGTAAAAACATATATTGCCTGCTTTTCCAAATATTCTCCATCTTATTCTCCAAGTTGCAATAATCCATAATTTTATCTTCAATGACAAAGTAATGGTTGAACAAGTTTTAACATTTATTAATTTTTCATTTACATTGAAAAGATTTTTTTTTTTAAAAATCGTGTGTCTAAGCAAATGGATTTGAATATCAACACAGTATTACTTCCCATTTAACGTAGTTAATTTCTTAAATGTCATAAATTATTTTTTTCTTATAGTGATTAATTCTGTCTTTCTTTGCAGGCTTTGAAATGTTGTGCAAAAAGTTGAAGGTAATGTTTGGTTTCAGTCTTTTAGATTTAAAAGCCTCCAAAATTTACAGTAAAAAACAATTGTCTTATGTTTAAATTCTTGCTGTGAAAAAGATGCACAGGAAAGCTAAATGCTGGTTAAAGCTGTATTTGATTCTGGACCTACTCTCAAGGTTAAATATATGACAATAATTGTCTGAGGTAACAGATCTGCTTCTCTGGAGATAGTCCAAACCCGCCTGAATGTCTTCCTGTCCAGCCTGCTCTAGCTGAACCTGCTTTTGCAGGGGAGTTGAAGTAAAAGGTCTCCAGCGGTCCCTTCTAACCCCTACAATTCCAAGATTCCACTTAAATATGAGAAAAAAATTCTTCAGGGTGAGGGTGACGGAACACTGGAACCGGCTGCCCAGAGAGGTTGTGGAGTCTCCTTCTCTGGAGACATTCAAAACCCGCCTGGACATGTTCCTGTGTGACCTGATCTAGGTGTTCCTGCTCTGGCAGGGGGATTGGACTAGATGATCTCTCAAGGTCCTTTCCAATCTCTGATATTCAAAAAATGGGTATGTAATTAAATAATAAATGAAAGTTTCCAAACACTGATAACCTTTCTGTTAATTTAAGTATAAATACTTCTGCTATGTATTTACTGAAGTACTATTTTCTCCAAATGAGGTGTTACCATGTTGATATCTGTAATCTATGTACAACCTAGAATGTAAACAATCCAAAGGTGGCAGCAAAACATGTGACTAATTTCCTTTCCACTTGCTAAATGTGTAAAAATACTCACCTGCAACAAGGTTCACGCCTTCAGAATAATTGCTGCAAGAAGCAAAAGCATCTGTAAAAGCTTTGACTAGTAAGACATAGATATGATAATGAGTTAAATAAAAGTAGTTTTGTATGTAAACACCAAGACTGCTCATAATGATCACATTAGAAGCTCGCTATGAAACAAGAATGCTACAACTGTGACTTACAGGCCCTACGCAGGGGTGTTTGTGATGTCTGTCTTCCTACTCTGTGCACTATTGAGAGGGAGAAGCCAGGGAACCACATCAAACAGCATTACCACTTGCATTAATTTGTCCATACCACCTGCAGCAAACATGTCATTAATTTCTTCACTGGTGTGAATGCTCACACCATCTTTGTTTCTCTTGTTAAATAAGTGACAAAAAACTAACACATACCTAAAGTATAATGAAATTAAGTTTAAATGCTAAGTATCCAAGAACAAGACACTCTCTGGAGCTCTACAAGAAAAAATGATTTTCCTTCCCTAAGCATAAAAGTTTGCATCTGAGCATGAGCAGCTCCCTGTACCCTCCAGGGGAAGAGCAGGTGGAGACAAGGGGTTGAAAGAGATGAGTCCCCAAGTTCTGCTGTTGCCAGAAGGTTGAGAGGTTTCTAAAGAAATTGCCTTAATTCCCCCATCTCTAACAGCAGCTAATGTACCCTCACACATTCTATTACCTCCCTTTGCAGCAACAGCAGCAGTCAGCCTGGCTTTCCAGAGCTCTGGCACAGTCATCAGGGCAGGCACTGACCATTCTTCTATTGCAATCCAATCTCCTACAGAACTGCCAAGTCACCTATAGATGACTTATAACAAAGCCTCCCTGAGATACTGTTTTAGATGAATAAGCATTTGAAAGAGTTCCAAGAAAATGTTTATTAATTTAATTACTTTTAACTTAAATCATGAGGGAAAGGCTGAGAGAGCTGGGACTCTTTAGCCTGGAGAAGAGAAGGCTGAGGGGGAACTTATTAATGCTTAGAAGTATCTGAAGGGTGGGTTGAAGGAGGATGGAGATACACTCTTTTCAGTGGTTCCCAGTGGCAGGACGAGGGGCAATGGGCACAACCTGGAACATAGGAAGTTCCATTCAAATATGAGGAAAAACTTCTTTCAGGTGAGGGTGCCAGAGCCCTGGAACAGGCTGCCCAGGGAGGTTGTGGATTCCCCTTCTCTGGAGACCTTCAAGAGCGTTATGGATCCAGTCCTGAGTGATGTGGTCTATGCAATCATGCTTTGGCTGGGGAGTTGGACTAGATGATCTCTAGAGGTTCCTTCCAACTCTGACAATTCCCTGATTCTGTGATTCCCTGATTCTCCTGAAAAGTTTTCCAGATATTCTTGAATATTATTTCATGAAACTAGTGACAAAACATTTTGTTCTATCAGGTCATTTATTCTGTGCCCTAAGGAAGGGTATAGCAAAGAAATTTTAAATCTATTTTTTTTATATTTGCATTTCCAGACAAACCACCAAAAACTGAGTTTCTTTCAAAAGGATTAAAGAGAAAAGGATGTCTTTTCCCAGTATTAATGAAATATTGGGAGCATTCTTGCAGTAACAATTGGGAAATCTCGTGGAAAAACAGAAAGCTTTCTCCCACCTCCTCCCTCATTTATATAAGAGAGGGGGAGAAATATGAAAGCTTACCTAAGCTTTTTTTTGTGAAGATCATAGATTTTGTACAGAACCAGTAGTAAAGCAATTGATGTCACAACGATCAAGAACGCCAAGAAAGTAATCAGGGCTTTAGAGTTATCTAGCAACAGAAAAAGAATACATTTATTATTTCTTGAATACATAATTAATGGCATTAAAAATATTTAACCTGTATACTTCCTAGAACCAAGGCTTACTGATTTATATATATATATATATATATTATTTTTAAAATAACTACACAGCTATTCTTAAGTGTTTAGTTTGAGTTTGATATTCCAAAGGGCCGAAAACTTTGAAGCTTTCAGAAAAGGGGTGAATTTTATTTCCTCACTAAGAAAATTTTCACTCCAACCCTCTATGTACAGCTGTCAAAATGCCACAACTCATTCACTAGTTCAGCATTACCATGGTTGTCTCCTGCTCTGTGTGACCTGTACACCTGAGCAGTGGAGCTCTCAGCTGCTCCTGATCTGGGAGCTGGGAATCCCTAACAAGTTACAGATATTCAGCTCCTGAAACATAGGATCTCAACACAGGAAAAGAATCCTAAAGTGAATAATTTAAGTTAAAGAAATTAATTGCTGGTTGCATTCAATTTTTTCCTGAAGAAACCACAGCTGTGTAATAATTCTGAATTATGGTTAATAACTCGTCAACATGATCTGTAACATTAATGCTGAACGAGGATATTATTTTTTCAAACGCAGATCAGATATTAAATATAAAAAGAGGCAGTTCTAATTTTTACTTATGAGCAACCATAACAGAATTCACAATTTTCAGTATTACTCCATACTATGGTAAAGTTTAAAAGTAAAAATGTTGTATAAATTTACTTACATTTGGTTTTTATAGTCTTCTTTACCGGCGGGCCTTTATATTCTCCATTAGACACTAAGATCTGCATGTAGTGGGTGAGAATAATAGAGACATTAAGATTTAACAAGTAAAAATTCCTGCTTTTTTTAAAAAAAAACACAACGGATATTTGAAATACATCCATCTATTTTACACAAATTAGCCTCGTTGACAGCAGGATCTGCTGTGTCAATTTTTGTATAGGCATTTATAGTGCAGCTCAGATTTCCACCTAAGTTAGAGCAAGATCTAGATCCAAAAATATGTAGATGACTGGGAAAAAAGTTAGTGAATAGGGGACACATTTTACAAGATCAAAATCAGGTATATCTCAAGGAAAAAATCAAATTTATCTCCTATCAAATCAAAATGAAATTTCCTAAATCCAAAAAATAACCATGCGATATGTAGTAAAAAGTCATTCTTTTATTTGCTTCAACAGTAAACATGCAAATAGTCAACTGGATTGGATATTTTAATGCAAGTCCCTGTATGGGAATTAATTCATAAAAGGTTAAATAATAGAAGCCAAAAATAAACTTTTAAATAAGCTGTGGCAACATCCAAAGGAATAGCAGAAGTAGCAGATATTAGCAAGAAGCTTCTCAAATAGCAAAAGCCAGAAACCTAGTGCAGCAGTCAGGGTCAAAACATCACTAAACCAAAAAGTGTGCTGGGTAGGTTCCTATCTATTTCCCAAGCAATTCAGTGTGCAGAGGGAAGGGATTTGTGACATCCACCAACTCTCAGGGTTGATCTGGTTGTTTGGGTTTTTTTTGAGCCTTCCATAACTTGACCCAGAATCCTGTCACTACTACTTAAGACCATAAAGCTTTCGCCTTTGTTTTCCAGTAAGAATCAGGCAAAACAAGTTTGAAGCAGAAGCCAGGGTTTAGCACTGAGCAGAAGCCAATTTCTTCTATAAGGCATACTGCTCACTGCAAGTAGTGTATAAAAAGCTTACAGGAGTGTAGGGGTCTCATATAGGGGAAACACAAGCATCTTTTGCTCCTACTTCATCTTTATTTTCCAAATACAAAGCTCTCAGAGCAGAATCTGTTGGACAAATACTGACAAAGCCTTGGAACAAAGCCTAAACTACTCAAGTAGTAGTACCAAAATGATACTGCATTTTCTCAGAAAGACACGGAGGAAAAGGTTGTCAAAAATGAGTGAAACTTGTTCCTAAAGCTCTAAAATTCCGTAATTTCTACTGGGTACTTTCTTACCTAAACTTTACTGAGAGGAGCTATCAGAATTTAAAAAATATTCCTACTGGACACATTAAGGGGATCACACAAGACCATTGGCTTTGCAAGCAACAAATGTCCAAAGGGTAAACTGCCTGTAGGAAGAGAAGGTAGCAGGAGGCCTTCAGGAAAGTGAAACTTAGAAGAGGATGATATATTTTGTATAGAAACAATAATGGGCTTGTAAAAGGCTGATATAAGGGCACATGAAAGTATCCGAACTGGTTTACACAAACTAGTCCCTGAAGCATCAAAAACCTTCAGAGTGAAAAATTCTGTACAATTTCTATCTGAGCAATTATCTCAACACTTAATTCCCATGTTTATCCTGATTGACAGACACATATTCATTAAATGAAATGTGTTTTGAACACTAAAATATTAGTTATACTTAAGAAACTATTCTAAAACTTATGGAAACTTCAAATTTCTTTCAGTCCCAAATGCAAACAATCTATTCACTTGGTATTTTTCATTCTGTCAGAACATATGTGGAATAGCACACAAGGGACTGATTGATAGCCTAGGCACATATGCATTTTATTTCTGAGGTAATAGCCACTTCTTTACATCTGTGGCCTCCAGATCCATAAATTGAGTCCTTTGTCACTATATTTACCTTTTTTCCTAAAATCAAGTATAATATGCTTAAACAATTAAAATATAGCAATATTTTTATATTTAATTTAATAAGCCTACTTACCGTAAATGTATACTCTGTTGAGTACAAGAGATTGTCTTTTGCAAAAGTACATTGATTTGATTTCAATATTCCATCATTTCCCCAAGTCAATTCAAATATCTTTTCTGCTCCATAAAGATTTCCGCTTGTGCATTGAATTTCGACAGCATTATCCGCTGTCAGTTTTGCCTTAATATTAGTCACTGGCTCCGGTTCTGTTTGCAAAAGAGGCATTATTGGTTCTATTCTCATCACTTCAAAAATTCCAACAGCTGTAAGTGTTCATGTCTGTTTGTTACCTTCTTTCTTAATAATTTCATACATTTTTTCCCTTAAAAATTTCAGGCCCAATTTAACAAGATAAATAAAATCAATTTTGAGTTAACCACTTAGGCTTATGGACTGGAAAAGATATGAAGTGGAACTGAAAAAGCTGGGCAGATCATAGCTCTACTGGCAGCCAGCCTGCAAAGATAATATAATGGCAACTGTCTCTCTTGCATCTGACATCACTTTCTCATTGGAGGAACATGGGAGAAAAGACAAGAGAGGGGAGCAAACAGGTTTCTGTGTGAGTGTATTTTTCAAAGCTTCTGTAAATGAAATTTCCTACTAGGAGTTGCTAGCAAATTTTAATATTTGGAATAGCATCCTCTGGCTGAAATTGTCATATCGTCTTAAAGTTAGCCTAAAACCACAAAAATGTTTTACTTTTTAATGACAAGGAATTTGTTACATCTAATCTGTGTTTTCTAATTTTAGTTTTGTATGTTGTAGCAAATGGGTTTCAGACTTGAGGCACAGCCCAAGGGACCTCTATTGAGATCTTATAAAATCTTTTAGAAAGTAAATAACCTTATATGTAAAGCGGCTCCATTAGCCACATCTCAGAACACCATCATGGAAATTTTCATTAAATAAATCACTTCAATTTGCAAGTTAGCATATTAAAAAAAGAACAGTAAAACACAGTTGCTTTTTTCTTCCTATGAAGAGCTAAGATGTGTGATGCTTTATGAGCAGATGAAATATCCCATGTGGGGAGTGGCAGGATATTTTACTTGTCTTAGTGTGTGATTACAATGCATCTGCTCATTTTTATCAACAGGGCAGATTTGTTAGATTCCTATTCATCATAATACTGAAAGAGGTGTGACAGGGAGAAAGTGAACATTTCTGGAGGCAATGTGTTCTTTGAAGATGAAAAAATATTTTATAAAATGTAGGGGGTTTTCTGCTTCTGAGGAGTTCTGCTCTACTGATATATCTCTCATTTAAGAAGCTATAAATCTCGTCCATTATCTGCTGGATCATGTTGTAACAGTTGGAGAAGGTTTAACAAATACCATTAATTAATGAAGGCAAGCAACTTATTTTCTCAAAAACTATGGGGACTGAGGTTCCCTTTTCCAGACCTATAAACTTACATTGTGGACTGTAATCTTCACCTGAGTTATTAAAATATGAGTGGAGCTGCAGAAAGTGGGCACTCCAAAAATCGTGATCATGACCCAGAGTAATAGGGAGATTCTAATGTTTTAAAGGATTGTCTACAGAACTGCATAAAAATGCTCTGTATATTCCACAGAAAGATAGGATTCAAATTCAAAACAATAGTCTGCCAAAAGCCCCTGTATTTCCCCAAGCTTAACAGAAAAACTTTTAAGAAAAGCAGCAGTCAGATTTAGTGTTCTTATATATATGTTTCTACACACTTTTGAGAGTGCTAAAAGCAACAAAGATTTATTTATTCCTTCTATTAGGGAAAGAAATCACCACTAAATTATCATTACATCATTAGCACAAAAATAATACTTTTTAAAAAAAAAAATCTTTTGCTTATTCAGTGAAATTAAAGGGAATACTAATTTAGTATCTTACCAGGCATAAACCATTATAGTTTCCCTATAGTTGTATGTGTATACTATCTGAGTCTGGAGGTGGAGGAATTAGGGCTAAAAAAGCACCGTAAGAAATTATATAATTTTTTTTAGGTTTTATTTTTTATTTCACAAAGAAGGAATTAAAACAGTATGAGCCTCTACATCTGAGGTCTGTTGAGTCTGGGTCTTTTTTAGCTTTTCTTGTAGTTATGTGAATTGAACATATATGGCAAAGAATCAGGCCCACAGGCGTAAGCTTTTGAAAGTATAGTCCCTAAAAAGATGCCCAGACCTTTCTGACAGCACAAGGGTTGGAACATATTTGACTTTAACCTAATATGGAGTCTTAGAAGCCGACTGTGTATGTGTACATCCAAACTAACCAAAACCCAGTACAAACATCACTATTGGTGTATCCTGAGTAATGCAGCTCTGCTTTAAGCAAACGGGCAACTGCAAAACAGAAGGTAGATTCTGCATGCCTTTGTAGCTTTCATGCCACAAAGAAAAAGTTAATGCTTTTCATTCTCTTTTTATTTAATTTGAATCTTTTTCAAATTCAATCTTTAGACACAATGCTTTCTAAAAACTTATCAAGAATCCCAAATGAATGCAGATTTAAAAAAAATAAATCTAGTATATATAACACAATACTACTAATAAAGGCATGATTAAAAATAGATAAACATTCAGTAATTAAAAGAGAAACATTAATTATATGAATGTAAATAAAATTCTTTTAATGTTAATCAGTTCCTTGGCTAGTAGTAGTAACGTTGTTCATAACAGCTAGCAAGCCAGAGACTTACCTGTTGATTTTGTTTTGAAGACATATTTTCTATATTTTGCCATGATTTTTCGATCATTATGTTTGCTCTTTGTATATGGAGTCACAGAAAAGTCACCCGAAGAAAAAGGTTCTAAGTCTTTGCAAACAAATGCAGTATCTGATGAGTTGACATCCGCTTTAAGAAAAAATGAAATCTGAAGTTAATTAATTAATTAATGAGATTAATGAAATTTATGTAAGGAGTACATGAAATCTTACACTTCATCAGAGCTACCAGAAACCACTATCGTGTGTACTTCTATTTTAATTACCTTGTACGTGTTTTTTTTTNGCAGCTCAGATTTCCACCTAAGTTAGAGCAAGATCTAGATCCAAAAATATGTAGATGACTGGGAAAAAAGTTAGTGAATAGGGGACACATTTTACAAGATCAAAATCAGGTATATCTCAAGGAAAAAATCAAATTTATCTCCTATCAAATCAAAATGAAATTTCCTAAATCCAAAAAATAACCATGCGATATGTAGTAAAAAGTCATTCTTTTATTTGCTTCAACAGTAAACATGCAAATAGTCAACTGGATTGGATATTTTAATGCAAGTCCCTGTATGGGAATTAATTCATAAAAGGTTAAATAATAGAAGCCAAAAATAAACTTTTAAATAAGCTGTGGCAACATCCAAAGGAATAGCAGAAGTAGCAGATATTAGCAAGAAGCTTCTCAAATAGCAAAAGCCAGAAACCTAGTGCAGCAGTCAGGGTCAAAACATCACTAAACCAAAAAGTGTGCTGGGTAGGTTCCTATCTATTTCCCAAGCAATTCAGTGTGCAGAGGGAAGGGATTTGTGACATCCACCAACTCTCAGGGTTGATCTGGTTGTTTGGGTTTTTTTTGAGCCTTCCATAACTTGACCCAGAATCCTGTCACTACTACTTAAGACCATAAAGCTTTCGCCTTTGTTTTCCAGTAAGAATCAGGCAAAACAAGTTTGAAGCAGAAGCCAGGGTTTAGCACTGAGCAGAAGCCAATTTCTTCTATAAGGCATACTGCTCACTGCAAGTAGTGTATAAAAAGCTTACAGGAGTGTAGGGGTCTCATATAGGGGAAACACAAGCATCTTTTGCTCCTACTTCATCTTTATTTTCCAAATACAAAGCTCTCAGAGCAGAATCTGTTGGACAAATACTGACAAAGCCTTGGAACAAAGCCTAAACTACTCAAGTAGTAGTACCAAAATGATACTGCATTTTCTCAGAAAGACACGGAGGAAAAGGTTGTCAAAAATGAGTGAAACTTGTTCCTAAAGCTCTAAAATTCCGTAATTTCTACTGGGTACTTTCTTACCTAAACTTTACTGAGAGGAGCTATCAGAATTTAAAAAATATTCCTACTGGACACATTAAGGGGATCACACAAGACCATTGGCTTTGCAAGCAACAAATGTCCAAAGGGTAAACTGCCTGTAGGAAGAGAAGGTAGCAGGAGGCCTTCAGGAAAGTGAAACTTAGAAGAGGATGATATATTTTGTATAGAAACAATAATGGGCTTGTAAAAGGCTGATATAAGGGCACATGAAAGTATCCGAACTGGTTTACACAAACTAGTCCCTGAAGCATCAAAAACCTTCAGAGTGAAAAATTCTGTACAATTTCTATCTGAGCAATTATCTCAACACTTAATTCCCATGTTTATCCTGATTGACAGACACATATTCATTAAATGAAATGTGTTTTGAACACTAAAATATTAGTTATACTTAAGAAACTATTCTAAAACTTATGGAAACTTCAAATTTCTTTCAGTCCCAAATGCAAACAATCTATTCACTTGGTATTTTTCATTCTGTCAGAACATATGTGGAATAGCACACAAGGGACTGATTGATAGCCTAGGCACATATGCATTTTATTTCTGAGGTAATAGCCACTTCTTTACATCTGTGGCCTCCAGATCCATAAATTGAGTCCTTTGTCACTATATTTACCTTTTTTCCTAAAATCAAGTATAATATGCTTAAACAATTAAAATATAGCAATATTTTTATATTTAATTTAATAAGCCTACTTACCGTAAATGTATACTCTGTTGAGTACAAGAGATTGTCTTTTGCAAAAGTACATTGATTTGATTTCAATATTCCATCATTTCCCCAAGTCAATTCAAATATCTTTTCTGCTCCATAAAGATTTCCGCTTGTGCATTGAATTTCGACAGCATTATCCGCTGTCAGTTTTGCCTTAATATTAGTCACTGGCTCCGGTTCTGTTTGCAAAAGAGGCATTATTGGTTCTATTCTCATCACTTCAAAAATTCCAACAGCTGTAAGTGTTCATGTCTGTTTGTTACCTTCTTTCTTAATAATTTCATACATTTTTTCCCTTAAAAATTTCAGGCCCAATTTAACAAGATAAATAAAATCAATTTTGAGTTAACCACTTAGGCTTATGGACTGGAAAAGATATGAAGTGGAACTGAAAAAGCTGGGCAGATCATAGCTCTACTGGCAGCCAGCCTGCAAAGATAATATAATGGCAACTGTCTCTCTTGCATCTGACATCACTTTCTCATTGGAGGAACATGGGAGAAAAGACAAGAGAGGGGAGCAAACAGGTTTCTGTGTGAGTGTATTTTTCAAAGCTTCTGTAAATGAAATTTCCTACTAGGAGTTGCTAGCAAATTTTAATATTTGGAATAGCATCCTCTGGCTGAAATTGTCATATCGTCTTAAAGTTAGCCTAAAACCACAAAAATGTTTTACTTTTTAATGACAAGGAATTTGTTACATCTAATCTGTGTTTTCTAATTTTAGTTTTGTATGTTGTAGCAAATGGGTTTCAGACTTGAGGCACAGCCCAAGGGACCTCTATTGAGATCTTATAAAATCTTTTAGAAAGTAAATAACCTTATATGTAAAGCGGCTCCATTAGCCACATCTCAGAACACCATCATGGAAATTTTCATTAAATAAATCACTTCAATTTGCAAGTTAGCATATTAAAAAAAGAACAGTAAAACACAGTTGCTTTTTTCTTCCTATGAAGAGCTAAGATGTGTGATGCTTTATGAGCAGATGAAATATCCCATGTGGGGAGTGGCAGGATATTTTACTTGTCTTAGTGTGTGATTACAATGCATCTGCTCATTTTTATCAACAGGGCAGATTTGTTAGATTCCTATTCATCATAATACTGAAAGAGGTGTGACAGGGAGAAAGTGAACATTTCTGGAGGCAATGTGTTCTTTGAAGATGAAAAAATATTTTATAAAATGTAGGGGGTTTTCTGCTTCTGAGGAGTTCTGCTCTACTGATATATCTCTCATTTAAGAAGCTATAAATCTCGTCCATTATCTGCTGGATCATGTTGTAACAGTTGGAGAAGGTTTAACAAATACCATTAATTAATGAAGGCAAGCAACTTATTTTCTCAAAAACTATGGGGACTGAGGTTCCCTTTTCCAGACCTATAAACTTACATTGTGGACTGTAATCTTCACCTGAGTTATTAAAATATGAGTGGAGCTGCAGAAAGTGGGCACTCCAAAAATCGTGATCATGACCCAGAGTAATAGGGAGATTCTAATGTTTTAAAGGATTGTCTACAGAACTGCATAAAAATGCTCTGTATATTCCACAGAAAGATAGGATTCAAATTCAAAACAATAGTCTGCCAAAAGCCCCTGTATTTCCCCAAGCTTAACAGAAAAACTTTTAAGAAAAGCAGCAGTCAGATTTAGTGTTCTTATATATATGTTTCTACACACTTTTGAGAGTGCTAAAAGCAACAAAGATTTATTTATTCCTTCTATTAGGGAAAGAAATCACCACTAAATTATCATTACATCATTAGCACAAAAATAATACTTTTTAAAAAAAAAAATCTTTTGCTTATTCAGTGAAATTAAAGGGAATACTAATTTAGTATCTTACCAGGCATAAACCATTATAGTTTCCCTATAGTTGTATGTGTATACTATCTGAGTCTGGAGGTGGAGGAATTAGGGCTAAAAAAGTACCGTAAGAAATTATATAATTTTTTTTAGGTTTTATTTTTTATTTCACAAAGAAGGAATTAAAACAGTATGAGCCTCTACATCTGAGGTCTGTTGAGTCTGGGTCTTTTTTAGCTTTTCTTGTAGTTATGTGAATTGAACATATATGGCAAAGAATCAGGCCCACAGGCGTAAGCTTTTGAAAGTATAGTCCCTAAAAAGATGCCCAGACCTTTCTGACAGCACAAGGGTTGGAACATATTTGACTTTAACCTAATATGGAGTCTTAGAAGCCGACTGTGTATGTGTACATCCAAACTAACCAAAACCCAGTACAAACATCACTATTGGTGTATCCTGAGTAATGCAGCTCTGCTTTAAGCAAACGGGCAACTGCAAAACAGAAGGTAGATTCTGCATGCCTTTGTAGCTTTCATGCCACAAAGAAAAAGTTAATGCTTTTCATTCTCTTTTTATTTAATTTGAATCTTTTTCAAATTCAATCTTTAGACACAATGCTTTCTAAAAACTTATCAAGAATCCCAAATGAATGCAGATTTAAAAAAAATAAATCTAGTATATATAACACAATACTACTAATAAAGGCATGATTAAAAATAGATAAACATTCAGTAATTAAAAGAGAAACATTAATTATATGAATGTAAATAAAATTCTTTTAATGTTAATCAGTTCCTTGGCTAGTAGTAGTAACGTTGTTCATAACAGCTAGCAAGCCAGAGACTTACCTGTTGATTTTGTTTTGAAGACATATTTTCTATATTTTGCCATGATTTTTCGATCATTATGTTTGCTCTTTGTATATGGAGTCACAGAAAAGTCACCCGAAGAAAAAGGTTCTAAGTCTTTGCAAACAAATGCAGTATCTGATGAGTTGACATCCGCTTTAAGAAAAAATGAAATCTGAAGTTAATTAATTAATTAATGAGATTAATGAAATTTATGTAAGGAGTACATGAAATCTTACACTTCATCAGAGCTACCAGAAACCACTATCGTGTGTACTTCTATTTTAATTACCTTGTACGTGTTTTTTTTTTGTCTTGCTAATTGATGATAAGTGAAGGCTCAAGAGGAGGAAAATTACATGCCCCAGTCAAAAAGGCAGAAAGTTGAGTTTCTGTTCAGTTTTGTACTTTCTCAGAGTGTCATTTAAATGGGTGTAATTAAAAACTAACATAAAAGTGCATTGAAAAAGAGAGGTTGATATTTCTGTGTTCCGCTTGGGAAGGGGTTAGTAGACAGATGACAAAAGCTCAAATGTGTTCTGGTGACTCTGGTGACAGAATCTGATCTGATGACACGAGAAATGTCACATGCAAGATGTAATGGCAAGCAGGACAGAAAGGAATTGCACGAGAAGAAATATGAGCAAGGCTATTTCCCACACTGCAGATGGAAATTTGGTGGCTTTGGGAACTGGAGAGTCATGGCCTTTCCATGTTTCCTTCTGGCTGCTTCAGAAGTGACCTCCACAAGCACAGCATACTGCCTTGGTCTGCTACACTGGCCAAGCCAGACCAACCACAGAAACTGATGCATGGGGCTACTGCCCTTGTGGGTAGTGGTCAAACTCTGGGCATGGAGTGTGGAAGAGATTATTTTTATCTGGAGAGCATATGAGCATGACAGCCATTGGTTGCTGTAGCAGTCCAGGTTTACAAAACATGCAGTATGTGAACAGAAAGAATTAATTAACCCAGGACTAGCTTAAACCTCAAATATATTTCCTGGAATCATGTATCAGGCTCATCATTTTCAAAACATGATTTTATAGTCCTTGTTTTGAAGAAAAGCTTGCCCTTTGAAAAAAGCAAAAGCTCACCATTGGAAACACGGTCCCAGTACAATAGATACAGGCCAAGCCATAAATTGGCCCAAACGAGCATATCTGAAAGGTGTGACCATTTAGTAGAAGACAACCAATTGACTTTACCCATCTAAACATGTGTATGCTAACTGCCATACTTGGGACCCCTGACTTTTATATATATTGCTTTTACTCAGAAGGCAGGTCCCTCACTTCTCAGAGAATATATTAACCATCTATTGCAGCATTTTCTGAGACAGAGCACCATGCTACAAACGGATCAGACAACCAATGTTCTTGTCATAACTTATTGTTAATACACAAATAAAAGGTGACAGAGTCGTGTCTCAAAATGGTCAACTGAATAAACATATGATTCACCTGGAAGAACTTAAAAAAGAAAAAAAAAACAAGGCAAAACATCATGTTTGACAGTGCATCATGCTTGGTGCTCTGTAAATACTAAAACATGCAATGAGTTATTCACTAGTAGAAAGGGCATATACTTACAACTGGTATGGTTGCATGTCACCGTGTAGCCACTTATAGGACCCTTTGAAGTGTCATTAGGTTTCATCCATGTAATTGATACATTTCTAGCTCCAATATCAAAATTAAGGGATTGCAGAGCATCTGGTTCTGTTGTAAAAGAAAAATTATGGGAAGGGAAGGAAATGGTTGAATGAAAATGCAAAGTATTCCTCTTTTTACCTACTTTGATGGAATTAAATTTCATTGGATACCAAAGCATGACATTAACAATAGGTAATATTTTTCATAGTCTATTTCATTCAAAGAAATTTTACATAAGTATAAACTGAATATATGTAAAAGCATCATATTAGAGTGACTTCATAAATTTAATTAATTCAGGAGAAGGTGAATACAGTAACATTACTTATTACTAAAATTGTCTACCATTTCCAAATTTTATACATTGTTTTGATTTCTTTATAATTTTAAAAAACTTTAAATGTTTGGCCTGATGTTTTATTTGTAGGTTACTTCATTTCAGTTGTTTTCCTTTTTAATTCAGAAATCAAAAATTTAGCACTTGATTTTTACATAGACTATACCCTATTTTTTTCGGGGGGTGAGGGAGTGGAGGGTGGGAGGGGTGGGGGTGTCATTCAAACTTCCTTACATTTGGCCCTCTTCTCACTCTCAGAAAAAAAAAATAAATAAATCACAGTTTCTGAGAGGAGAGTAAGGAATCAGACCGGAAGACTAGGACTAGGGCTGGAGAGGGAAAGAAAGACTGTGACTGTAATCAAAGAACAACCACAAGGGCAGGAGACCTAACAGGAGGAGCTGGAAGAGAACCTAAGAGTGGCTGGCTGAGCATAGTGCTCAAAATATATCTTCACCCCAGGAAACACAGATAGTGAGATTCACAGGAGGGTTTTCCAGAAATATGTGGAACATAAAGCCAAAATAAACATGACACTTACCACCATAATCTGTTTCTATGCTGAAGTTTTGGATGACAAAGTCGTTGTTGCATAGAAGTATGGTAGCATAACAGTTGTACTTACGGTTGGGTGAGAAACCGTTCAGGTCTTTACAAGGTTGATATTCTATATAAACATCTGTAGACACAAGACTAGTTTTAACAACTCCAAAAATGGTACCTTTTTAACTGGGATTTCCTCTACTATATATATTCAATATAGCTTGTTATAAACTATCATAATATTTTGAACAGAAAAGCGTACAACCTAATCCAATGATTAGGTTTCAGGTTATTTTATACTAACTTAGTTTGCGTAGATCTTTACTTTTCACCAGTAAAACTCATATGATTTTACTTTCTAAGGAAAAAGTTTTCCCACAGAAATCAAACATTTCATGGGAGTGGCAGAACCCTGGAGTGGTTTCATAGTTCTTCAGCTCCCTGAAACTCAAAATCTCCAGCCCCAGACATCATGCATTTTTGTGGAATACATGAGGACATTCATCATCCTTAGGCTGGCTGGCTGGCTCAAAGAGCAGAGCGCTTGGACTCTCCCCATCCAGGAGCCTCCAAAGCCAGCTGCCTGGGTAGTCTGAAAGGGGAGATCAGCTCACTGCAGACCCGCAGACTGCAGTATTTCCAAACTCTAAGAGACCTCTCAGACCATCAAGCAGAACCTCAAAGTCTTTAGAAGTCTGCAATTTGTGAAGCTGGTAATCGAGGAAATGAGCTCATAAGGTTTGAACTTTTCACAGATCTACAGTGCATAGGGATGGTAGTTCCCAAACCTGGCGATCCCAGAAATTCTGAACAGCTTTTCCCTCAAACAGGCACAACTAATTTAAATCTGCCAATTGCTCATCGAAAAGGTAACATCAACATGGCTTTTAAAAACAAATAAATAAATAAATATTCAAATTTTAAAATATCTTAGAAGTGTCTTACCTCCGCTCTTAAAAGTCACATTACCACAATTAAAAGTCACATTATCACAGTTAAATGGCTCTTCCAAACATAACTTTGCATATGTGCTGGTTACGGTCTCAACTTTGAAAGGACCTTTGTTTTCTTCTGAAAAGGATTAATATTATATTATATGTGACTGTGACATTTAAATGTATTCTTTAAATGGAAATTTATTCTTTTATATTTGTTCACTTGTTCTGCAATATGAAGATACAATTGTCACAGAACAATAGACAAAGAATTTAACAATAAATGCAAATAAACATATAAAGATAAAGACAAAGCTGGTACTCAAATAATAAATTAAACTTTTAATCCAACAATCTCTCTAGTGAACAAAACATCCAGAATAATTAGTAGCTTTCGGGTGCTGGCTGGTCTTTCTAAGGCAAGCCATGCTGTATATGGCCAATGTAGTTAAAGTTCCCGTATTTTTTTATGGTTTACATTTTTTATGGTTTACATTTTTTACATTTTTTTTTGCATTCTATGAGAATACAAGAATAGAAAGAAGAATAGATCAAGAAGTCCAGGAAGACTGAATTACTGCATGTCAAAAAAAAAAAAAAACCCAACAAACCTGCTACAGCCTTTCGGTACCTACCAGATGTTATAAAAAAATAAGCTTTGCCGCAATTTTCAACTTCAACTTCATATTTCTTGTATCTCTGAACTGTTATTGTGCTGGAATTCACACTGATGGTTTTGTTAATGTCTTGAATATGATATTTTCTGTTTTCTCTGAGATTTTTCAGTGTAACTTCAGCCATATATTTTCCGTTATCTTCCAAAGTTCTAATTATATCATATTCAATAAGACAATCTAAAAAACAAAAGATAAAATAGCAAACAATGATTTTATGACAATTTTTAAGAACCACTAAATGGATTATGGCACCTCCAGCACTATATGTTTTTTAAGAATCAGAAAATAAAATAACAGAAAATTTCCTTAGGAAAATATTCCTTTATACTTTTCTCTAGAAATATACACATATAGAAAAGTAATGAATTAAAAAGATGAACATTCTTTAGAAAGAACCATTCTTTCATTTAAAATGTCAGTTAAAAATGGAATACTTTGTTCTGACACATTTGATCATTTGAACAGAAATTTCAAATTTTCTTATTGAAAGTATTTCATAGCCATCTAGCAATTAATGGCTATAGTCTATTCCTGAAAATTGGAAAGAAGTCTGACATTCTGAAGAGATATAAACCGATGTCCAAACTCTATTTCTACTTTAGTTATGAATTGCAGTTTGCAGCATGTGATTACCCGTATGATGGGCAAAAATTAGAGAGAGCCTAGAGAAATGAAGACAGATTTTTTCTGCAGCCCTGATATCAACAGCCTAGTGCAGGGCAATTTAACAGAACTGTAAATGGAGATGAGAAGTCCAGAAATTTAATATGTTTAATCCTATTCTTCCAGAATTGGAACACAGTTTGTAAAATAATCTGATATGCAAAGTGATCAGTTTTACTGATTTTACTGATTTGGTCAAATTTCAGGACTGAGAAAAACAAGGAGTTTTTTTCTTACCACAAGGTTCTTCAGTTGTGACTGTGGAATCGCCTAATAGAAAATAAAATAAAGTTGCAGGTCAGCAGGTTTGGGAGTTAGAGAGTTAGAGAAGGGTGGCTGGTGGTGTCTGAAACTTTTCCTTCAATATATTCAATAGAAGAAATATTATTTAGCACTCCACCCACATTTAAAAAAAGGAAGAAAACATCAGCTACATATAACCCCATTTTTTAACTAGTTACTTTAGGGATCACGTCTTTCATCATTTTCCAATGACATCACTGACTAAAAATCAAACTGGTTATTAAATAATATTTCTATATACAAAGTTACACAATAATAGCCCAAAATCACACAATTTCATACAGGTATGATAAACTACAGCAGTTTCACAGGATACATATGCCTTGGAGTGGCTACCCATAGTTTTGCAGTATGCAATATGCAGTATGCAATATCACCAAAGAAACAAAATTTACCTACTTTTTTGCACAGCTACTCTTACCTTTGGAAAGAGATTTATGCAACAGTACAGATCATTTAAAACTAATTTTACACTGAAATAATCAAAAGAAATTATGAGCTGGTATTTAGAAAACCTCTACGGAAGCTTGAGGAAAGGACTTCATCCTGAAAATAATTTCTTACGATCTACTAAGGTATAATATTACCAAAAGAGACTAATACATAATTTTTTTCCATAGAAGACAGGCCCTAGATTTGCATCCTTCTGGGCTGGGAGTCATCTGGCTGAGCAGTGCCCCTAGTGAGAGGCTAAACTGAGAGGGTACAGTGGAGATTTACCAAGATGGTTAAGGGCCGAAGACCCACAAGTAAAAGCTAAGTTCAGTCTGCAAAAGAGCTGACAGCAGCTTACAGCTACTTGAAGGGCAGTTACAATGATGGTGAGAGTCCACACCTGGATGTACTTTTCTCAAGCACACACTTATATTTTACTGACCTGAGTAATTCCTTCTAACACAATTTCAATAATAAAGTGGGTAAGTGCTTGCAATATTGGATCCAAGAAAATGTCAATGTTGAGTGAAATGAAGGGGAAGCCACCAGAAAAGAGAGAAGCACACAAACCTGTGGATGTACTCACACTCTTTTGCTGCTTGAGCAAGTTTCTGTGAATATCAAGAGGAGTACTGACACAGTAATTGATAGACTTACTCTCCTGCTATGCCAGTGTGTGGAAATAATTTCTATTTTTAACTTGCTTGACAAGTAGCAAATCTTTAATATTACTCATATACTGTTAATAATATTCCTGAAAACACCCTTAAGTTTAATGCAGTTGTACATCTAATTTGTATGCTTATTTGATAAAAGAAACTCAGAATTAATTCCTTCATTCTAACACATTTTCTGTGCTTGCAGTATCATAATTGCGATAACTGTGTGCAAGTTTGTCACCTATTGTGTGAGTGGGGAAGGTCCCAGTGTTTGCTGGCATGCTGACTGGTGAGATGGTGCTGTGCAAGGATGTTGAATAGTAATAATCTGTAAGGAAATAAACGACATATCAGCATTAAAAAGTAAAATTCATTATTTCATATGGCTATGTCATCAGAAATGTTTATGATACAGCCCTCTTCTCCCTTTTTTTTCTTCTGGGATTTTTGTAATTTAGAAGAGTGCTGACAGAAAAATCATGTAAATATAAAACAAAACTAAAACAAAAACAAAGCCAGAAAATGGATATTTAGATAGAAAGTAAGCTTTTAGGAAAAAACACTTACTAATTAATTTTGCAATTCACAATGGTAGGGTATTTTTGTCATTTATGCATAATCTAGGTTGGAGTCAACATAAAAATGGTGTTGATTATTGTGAACTAGGAAAATCTAATGGAGGATTTTGCTCTGTTCTTGCAGGAAATCACAATCACAGTGATTGTGCTCTTAGAAACGAGCATTCCAGTAGTGTTCGTTTGCCAGATCACATGACTTGCTCACTATATTAGCTACTATATTTATCTCCCTGCTTATAAAACACTGACAGGTCTTGACAATCTCTTTCAGGTCCATTCCTATTGCTCTTGTGTTGGCAACAGCCTCGTTGACAGCAGCTAGCATTTTGATACTACTGTGATGACCACAAGGTTTGGCCATCAGATCCTGGAACTAAATCTGGTATGGCCACTATGCCAAATTGTAGATACTTTTCAGTTTGATTAACCATAAGCTGGACAAGGCTATCCTGATGCCTCCTACAGATGGAGAGCAGTGAGTGGTATCTAAAGGAAAACGGAGAACCTGATAAAGTATTCCTTACTATGCTTTACTATTTACTTCACTTTTTTACTTGCTGGTGAGGGCAGCAGGGCTGCTGCGTGGTGGGCTGCCAAGACCCATGGCAGGGACAGAGCCTGCATGCATGGTATGTGCTGTCTGCAGGAGAGACACCTGTGGTGAAAGATACAGCACTTTCATTAATGCTTCAGAGGCTGCCCATTCAAGGAAGGATACAAAGCTGCACACAATACAGGACTGCTGTCCTGGAGCACTCTCGTACTGAGGCGCTATGAATTTCTTAGTAAGCAAAGGCAGAGCAAATGCTTAAGGTGTTAGGGGGTCTAACAGGGGTCAGCTGACATCATAGATGTAAGTCTAATGCTTTTTTGGCACTAACTACACCTCTTTCATGCTAAAAGTTGTGTTTTAAAATATACTTAAATTCATGGCTCAAAACCAGATTTGTCTGGCATTCTTGTCTCTTAATACAGTGTATTTCATTTCATTAGGTTGAATGAAAAGGTTTATGCACTGTGAGATAACAGTGTACTGGAAAAGGAAAGAAGAAATCACCAGAAAAAAAATCAATGCAGTTCTGTTATGTAAATTAAAAGTTTCTTACCAGTTGTAGTTGTATTTGACTCATATCCTTTAAAACAGAAAGAGAGAGAGAAAGTAAATTAAACTTCCAAGGAATTCAACACAATCGTGTGTGAAAAATAAAAAAAAAAAAAAAAAGAAGTTCAGCTTTCTCCAGGGAATTACACATTCTTAAGTAATATGTAGTAGTATGTAGCAGCAACCAGACCCCCAAAATACCATGCATATGATATGTAGACTGATATTGTCCACATTAAAAAATCACTTTTCCTTGAACCAGCAGTTTGTGCTTTGCAGCTTTAGGGGTGGAGATGGCATCAGGAAGGCTGTGGTGGTTGGCAGTTCAGCTGAAACAGATCGGCAATTCCATGGTCTTGAATTCACTGTTACCTTTAGTGATGTTTGGAAGTGAGAGTGACGTGGAGCGTGCAGGTGGAGGTGACATAGGGGAGTGAGAGCTGGTGTTTTCCAGATTTTCATCTCCTGCTGCACAGTGGGGAAAAATATCATCAGGTGAGCAATGAATGAAAGTGAGAAGCTTGTTGGAACCAGAAAGGCTCCCAACTGCTCTCTGAATTTTATTTCTCCCTCCAGCACTGGCAAAAAGAACACATTTACATTGCTCTCCAGTTTGTACACAGCCTGTGCAATACATCTGCTTGGATTTATTGCAAGAGCATGGCTTGTGATTAGACCCCTAATTCCAAATTTCCACCAATATGTCTGAGATGTCTTTGTGACAAAGAGATTTAATCATATTTTAGCAAGGTGGGGATGCACTGATTTTAGTTGTTGAGAGCACCAGCTGAAGGGGGTGAATTAATATGCAGTTTGCAAAAAGCCCAGACTGACTAGGGTGTTTTTATTTTGTGTTGCTAACCCAGGAAGGAACCTCTTTCCTCAACCATTAGATACTGCTGAGGTGTCTGAGGAGCTCTGTGAATTGCAGGAAAGTGCCACTGTCACAATTCAGTATGAAACTCTCATCTGAGAGCTCAAGGGGAAGGGGCGTCCATAAGGAAAACATGACCTCATATTAACAACATGCTATAGCTTGAATTCTAATCATTTTCTTTGAAAAGCATGTTTCAAATCCCTACCTTTGATTTAATTAAAATACAATCACATAACAGTTAGAGTTGTAAGGGACCTTAAAGATCATCAAGTTCCAACCCCCCTGCCTTGGGCAGGGACACCTCCCGCTAGACCAGGTTGCACAAAGCCCCATCCAGCCCGGCCTTGAACACTTCCAGGGCTTCCACAATTTATTTGGGCAACCTGCTGCAGTGTCTCAGCATCCTCAGGGTGAGGTGGTGAGACACTGGAACCAATATGTCTCCATCACATCAGCAAATTTTGCTGTAATATAATTGACCTCACACAACAAAAGTCACCAAATTGCTTTAACTGGGATGGAATTAACAAATGTATGATAGAAGTGGATGACAGTTCAGCTGAAACAGGCAATTCCATGGTCCCTAATTCACTGTTACCTTCAGTGGTGCCTGGAAGTGAGAGTGATGTGGAGCGTGCAGGTGGAGGTGACATAGGGGAGTGAGAGCTGGTGTTTTCCAGATTTTCATCTCCTGCTGCACAGTGGGGAAAAATATCATCAGGTGAGCAGTGCATGAAGGTGAGAAGTTCATTTATAGCATAAGAAAAGGCCAATTGTTTGCATGGCTTTCTCTGAATTATATTTCTCAAGATAGAACTGGGTGATACACTTTCATGTTTAACAATGTATTTCGCAATACCAAAAGCTAAAACCCTGAAAATCTTTTGCATCATCACACAGCAGTGTACACAAGTACAAGCAACACCAATGAATACAGTGTGACTTTTTGCTGAATGAAGAGTATTTTTACTGGTAAAAAGAGTTACCGATACTTATTCTGTTGTCAATAAAAATCCTAGCTGTCTATAGCTGTCATATACAAGAGCTGGAAAGCTGAGTCTTGGCATTCTTGACCATTTACTTTCCCTAATATTAATTTCTAAATGGCAGCTACCTTCCTGGACCATCCTGCTGATATTTAAGGATCTCCCCAAATAACTCCTATGTCCAGGTTACAAATTTCATTCATCTGTAGCCTGTTTGGCGCTTCCTTTATGCCTCTTTTTCTATTAGTTCTTTCCCACTGTGTTTCTTGCCTGAATATATATTTTTTTTTGGCATGCATGTTTTTCTGACAGTACTTCACTGTTTACACTTTCTCTGTTACTTCCGCTTCCCTACATGGTACCTCACAACTGTTGTAGCTGTTGTTGTCGTTTGAAGATAAACTCATTCAACCTTTAAAATAAAAATCTAGGTTTATGTGAAAAATTGTAGCACTTATGAAGGATACAAATTCTGTTGCCCTGTACATGTGCCAGGGTCAAAACAGTGTCTCTCATCTCTGACACAGTAGCTCAATACAGGCAGATCTCCCAGGACTCCAAAGATTTTCTCCTTATTGACTTAACAAGCAGCAGCACACATGTTGGCTTGGATTCCACACATATGGACAGTTCAGAAGACAAACAGCCATTAAAAACCATGAACAGTGTAGAGAATGACCATTTTCCTTATGTTCTAAACTGTCATGAAATGTGTATAAGGTCTCCTGCTCTTCTATAATTTCATACTCTTATGTGATTTATTATACCAATGGAATAGGACGCAGTTGAAAATAATTCAATAGGTGGCACCAAAACACTAAAAAACTCCTGTCAAACAGGAAAGCAGATACATTTCCCCACATGACCTTATTGAGAGGTACCAGGTAAATGGAAAGATACTAAAGAAAGATCCCAACATAACAGACTGAGTTACTCCAATATTAATAGCCATATTTCTACAATTTATTTTTTAAAAAAATGTCCCACAGCTAACATATATGTCTGAGTTAACCTTGGGTTAGCAAAGTTAAACTCACAGTCAAAACTGTCGGCTCACGTCTATATTCTAAAACGTACCTCTGGAATCTTGAAGGCTGAAATCTATGACTGTCTTTAAAATTTAACAATTATGTGCAACCCCCAAAGAACACACTGTGTGGTAGGAAAGCCTGGTGACTGCCAAACTAAGCAAGTTGGTCTGAGTTTAAACAGAAACTATCCCAAATCTTTTCTCAAATCTTAAATTGCATCCAGCCATAAGACATTTTTAAGATAATATACATAGAACAGGCTCAGATAACTCAAGTGGAAAAATTAAACTGTACAGAAAGTTCCTACTACTGAAGGAACTACTACTACTTTTCTAAGCTTTTCCTTTCCCTTTCTTTTGATTTGGCCATGAGTTGGTTCCTGCTTACTTACCCAAAAGGTTACCAACCCACAAGTAAAGTTTGAGTGGACCTGGCCTTAGTCAGGTGCCCTGCAAAAAGATACAAGCAGCTCATCCCATGGGGAGACGGGAGCTTAGCTAATTGTTTTCATTCTCTTTCCTCTTTTCCTTTCTGGCTACCAGTTGGCAGACAGAGTGCAGCTGCTGCTTGAAAGAAAGGTTTTAGATGGGATGACAAAATGTCAATGAAATACATCTGAAACGGAAGAGCTGATCACCCTTTCTCCTGAAAACTCAAAGATAAACAGGCCCTGGGCGTGAAACATGGGACTACCGTATTTTGAAGAAAGCTTTCACTGTTCAAAAAGAAGAGTGGGAATTGGAAATCTGTGAAAGAAAGCAGGCCACAAAGAAAAGCCAAACACTTCAAACCCTAATGACAGCAGGCTGTACAGTTCACCTTTGGAGGTACAGGAGCTGCTATTTTGCTGCTCTAGTAGTGACTCTGTGCTTGCTGCAGTGAACTGTGGTTGCACTCATACAAGAAGTTACTGCTTGTTACTGCTTACTGCTGCCCTCTCAGGAAAGACAGAATAAAGTGAAAATGCTTTCCATTTGGTAGGACCAAGCGACTCAACAGAAGACAACCCAGGATATGCTAAAAGACACTGTGTTCCAAGTAAGTCCAGGCTCTGATCTTCTCGAGCAGAAGGAAGTGCCAGCACAAATTTCCTGTGTGCATGTGTTATTAAAGGAAACTCCAGCTGATAAGATTGAGATACTGTTGAATCTGAATCCTGTTAGTATGGGCAAAAATACATTAGCTGATGACAGGGAACATACCTTTTAACTCTGTTCTGATGGTTGATTTGCACAGTGGGTAAAATGGACCTGGGTTTGTACCTCCTGCTGGGCTGGGCAGGGGACTGTACTTAGAAACATAGAATGGTTAGAGTCGGAAAGGACCTTAAAGATCATCAAGTTCCAAACCCCCTGCCATGGGCAGGGACACCTCTCATGAGACCAAGTTGCTAAAAGCCCCATCCAGCCTGGTCTTGAACATTTCCAGGGATGAGGTCTCCACAGCTTCTCTAGGCAAAATCTTCCAGTGTCTCACCACCCTCACAGTAATTCTTTTCTTCTTAATATCTAATCTAAATTTCCCCTGTCTCAGTTTAAAGCCATTACCCCTCATCCTATCACTACACTTCCTGATAGAGAGTCCCTCCCCGTCTCTCCTGTAGACCCCATTCAGGTACTGGAAGGACACTGTAAGGTCACCCCAGAGCCTTCTCTTCTCCAGGCTGAACAATCCCAACTCTCTCAGCCTGTCTTCATAGGAGAGGTGCTCCAACCCTCTGATCATCTTCGTGGCCCTCCGCTGAACCTGTTCAAACAGGTTAATTTCCTTCCTGTGTTGAGGACTCCAGATCTGGACACAATACTCCAGGTGGGATCTCAAGAGAGCAGAGTAGAGGGGCAGAATCATCTCCCTCAACCTGCTGGCCATGCTTCTTTTGGTGCAGCCCAGGATGCAGTTGACTTTCTGGGTTGCCAGTGTGCACTGCTGGCTTGTGTCAAGTTTCTCATCCACAAGCACTCCCAAGTCCTTCTCCTCAGGGCTGCTCTCCAGCCATTCTCCACTCAAGCTGTACTTGCATGCTAGTAGCTCTGGCTGTCCCCTCTGAGCACAGGAGTGTGGCAGTATTGCATTCCTTGATGCATACAGCATAGAGAAATGTGGAAAGGGAGATCTCTTTTCTGCTAGTAGTGCTTTTGGTGTTTAATCTCTCCTGGTACCATTCCAGCTGGCTCTTCACATCCAGATGCACTCAGCATGTCTTTGCCAGACCTGGGCAGGGGGCAGAGGAAGTAATCCTTCCCCTCAGCTTCATGTTTGCAAAACCATTGGCAAACAGGTTTGGGTTTTTTTGTCAGGAAAAATGCTTAGTGAGTTTGCAGAGCTGCTGCTCTTTTCCCAGGCTCTCTCCACCCTTTGGCATATTGGACAGACCCCAGCAACCCCCACTGAGAAGCAGTTCACACAAAGCAGCTAGTGTAGGTCCAGATTCTGTCTTCCCTCTTTTTACAGCTGAACGGCAGTGTTTCAGCAGGGTCAGGGCTCTTCACATCTGCACTGAAAGCAACAGGATGTGGTCTACTTGTTCAGATGGAGTAAAACTCTTTGAGGGGGTCTTCTAGCAAACAGCACAGACATTACTCAGCTCCATTGCAAACCAATACTAAATTGCAAAAAAAAGAACAGTTCCTGGTGGGAGGTGAAGGGTGAGTAAGGCAAGGAGCCTTACAAAATGCTGCCAGCCGCCCTTTTTTGATTTATTTTTAAACTTCAAGTGGGATAGGATGTAATTCACACCTACTTTAAGGCTCCCTTGTGCTGCCAGAACCAACTAAAGGGACCTTAAAGTAAATGAGCATCAGGGCCAGAGATGTTACTGCTTCTTTTTCCTGCAAACATGAAATAAAGGGATCCATTGGTACTTTATAAATAAATCTGGGCAGACCTATGAATAGGCTAGCAAACACTTAAACATCTGAGTAATTCTATACCACAGAGGACCCCTCAAATTTTATAGGTAGGATCATGTGTGCTGAAGTGCTTTCATAATCACAGACTGCAGAACTGCACTTTATTCTTTATCACTAACTGGGGAAGAAGAGGAAAAAAAGCCGCACACAAAATTGTTCCCAGTTTCTGGACAAAGTGATGATTTTTGAAAACTGATTAAAAGAATGCCATATAAATTTCACATTAAAAATACATGAAATTTTTCATGCTCTGAGTCAAAATCCAAACTACTCATTTGAGTTTAACATGTAGAAAGTTGTCAGGTAACTTGGAACATTTCAGAGGCTCCTAAAAAAATTGCCTATGCTCTTAGTTACTTAAGTTGCAGCCATGAATTAGTAAAAAGCCAATAATTTGTAAAAATCTAGCCCTACAGCAATCATAGAAATACTATACATTTACTGTAGTTGAGAATTAATACTAAATAAATGTTAGAGTTATAATTCCCACAGACAATATTTATTTTCACCAGATATTAGGGATAAAAAGTTGAAACTGTAAATTTTAATTTGATAGAAATTCTAAATGCTTTGATTGAGAAATGCCATTTGTTTCATTTTGGCATCAGGATGTAATATTCTTTCTGACTGTCCAAAATTATAAATAAAATAATTTCCATTTCAATTCCTCAAAATATTTCCTTTTATACAATTTCATTAATATTTGTCCTCCATAGTGTCTCCTTAACACATTGCAAACATTGTCAAAGGGCCTGATTCTGTCTCTCTTTCCTGCCACAGGAAAGCCAAAGAGCCAAAGGCTTTTTCATCCCCAAGACATCTATCAGTACTCATATCTGAATTGCACTGTGGAAGTACATAGTCTTCCTGCAAACCACACCTCAGGAATAAGTGCACACACCTGTACAGCTAAGTATGACGGGATGTGGTCTTATTTTTTTTAATGAAAATTGACCTTTGAAACTGTTGCTTATTCTTCGTTCCCAACATCTAGGACTGTCTCCTTGCTGTCCAGTTTCCAGGATAGGGGTTGTCTCTCTCCTTTTCAATTTCAGAGTCAACTATAAGCATTAAGCAGCATTTTCAGGAATAGAGAAGCAAAAAAAATTAATCAGCAATCAAGTACAAGGGCAGCAACCAAAGCAAGAGATGGAATTAGGAAAATTTTATAGCTGGCAGATGCAAGGAGCAACACAATGTTGCAGGCTCAGGAAAGAGGAGGAAGTACAAATATCAAAGTTTGTCAACATTCATCGCTAAAACAAATTAATACCGAGCACAACTTCTACTAACATACAGAACCTGTTTTAAGGAAAGGATAAGAAGAAAAGCACAAGAAAAATACTGAAATAATATTTTTTTCTCAGCTAACCTCAAATCAAATTAAATATTTCTGAGTGTGTAAAAAAAGAATGTTCTCACTCTGATTATGCAAAATAAATGTAAGAGTTTAATTTTTCCAGAGAAAAATAAAAACACAGAGAAAACCAGGCATTTCCCTCAAGAAATATTAATTTTATGGAAACAACATTTGTTACCAATGATATCTAGAATTTCTGAAAAACCACAAACCTGAAGCAGAGCAGAAGCAGAAAATCAAATACATTATGACTTGTACACAATTCTTGCAAACTTAAAATAAATATTCAGGAATATTGTGTATTTAGCAGGCAGAAGGAAAGCATTTCTATCAATTGCACTGTACTTCAAATGACATCCTCAGACTTCATAGGAGAACTTTAACTACAGTAACCCACTTGTACAACTACAGCTAACGATGCCTTTGCTGCTCTGTGGTTTCTCTCATGCTGTTTACTTCTGTTTTTCTTCTACAGAAACCTACTCAAAAGGAAGAGGGTGCAGCATACTGTGGTTTAGATCTTAAATGCTTCCAAATGGTGAAACTGAGTTACCATAGCACCCACATGCTCAAGCAATCAGACCTATCTTAGCGCTAAACTACAACTTCTCTAGAGCAGTCATGAAATTTCCCTATTAAACTCCTTTTCACCAAATTTGCATTTGTAATTATTTTTAGTTGTACAGGTTCATTAAGATGATACAGTGGGCAGTGGCAATCATTGGGATACAGTCTGGGCTGATTTACAGAGAGTACTTATCATATGAATTGTCTCCAAGAGAGAAGAATGCCAAACCCTGGTGCAGCAGTTACTTCAGCTGTGAAACTTTGGCTTCTATCCACAGTCATTAAGAAATACCTATACTGAGGAATGGAAGATTGTCTGTGATATTTGCTTGGAAATTTTGTGCTTCATGCAAAAGAAAAGCTGTGTTTGCTTTGCCTTTTTTGTACATTTTCAGTATTTGTGCGTATATAAAGTCCAGAGCCAGATTCTGTGCTAAATTTGTCTGTTCTCAAGAGCCAGTCCCTAAAGTTAGTTATGACTTTTCTAGCCCTATTCCTTGATAGTCTTTTCCCACATCCACCACGATCAGCAAGAAACACTTGCTCCATATTGCCCTTCTTAATGATACCAACAGGCTGGTTCTAGATTTGCTGAATGCATATTGTTTGTGGAAAGCAGAAGGAGGATGAACGTGCAACTATTACATTTTCCTCTTAATTCCCACTTCCATGTTTTTGCAGTTGCAGTCTCTGTTAGTGCTCAGGAGCTACTGAGCACAGCTGAAGGCAGCTCAGTTCTCAAGAGTTTTGACCAGAAAAGGAGGCTGCAACCTAGAACTGATTGACTGTTGGTGGGAGTGTGAGGTAGGGGCAAACTTCTTCATTTCAGACACTCATTGGACCATGGTTTATTTAAATATCTGACTTGCTTTTCTACCTGTCTCTGAGTTCCTTATAGATAAAAGCATTATCTCGTATTGTAGATCACTTCCTGACTGCACATTACTTTTTACATAATTTTTCCAGCATTGGAAAACAGGTCCTTTGTTCTGCAAAACAGAAACAACTTTGAAATATTTCTTTAAACTATCTTTAATCATCTCAAATTTCAAACCATAAACAGTTTAGTACTGTATGAAGAGCAATATGTTAGCCACTGGTAATATAAATCCTGTTGAAATCAGAAATATCTTCTGTTTGGCAGAGAACTATTAGCATTAAGTCCTTGGATCAACAGCTTGTTACTTACTGGAAACATTATGTCAGTGGGGACTGTAATCAGTAATTTGCAAAGAGATATAGGTAGTGATTTTTAAAAAGAAATTAATAAATTTTTTTTCTTTCAAGAAATTTTATCTCTCTATGAGCTTTTCCTTTTTGTAATATTTTTCTCTGATCTGTTGCTATGTTAAAGACCTAAACAAAAAGAGGCTAGGCAGAGCTGAGGGAGGAATGCAGATGACACAGTTAAATAGATGATGTTCAGGTGCTCTGAACAGCTATGTCTCCAGCTGACATCACCTGGATTTGCAAATACTTAGCTTTTCTACAAAACAGGATCAAAGCACAATCCAAATGGAAAGAAAACATGTAGGCTCTGAAAAGAGACCATAACATTTACCTTATTCTTTATTTTTTGGGGAGGAAGGGGACCAGTAAAGTTTTTAGATGGAAGTCTGACTTTCAAGGTGAGGTTACTTCCTCTTAATTTAATATTATTTATAATGCAGAAACATCAGTATTCTTCAATCCCAACCATAACTGCTTGGTGCTGTGTTCTATGGATGCTGTATAAGAAAACGTATGCCTTGAAAGGTTTCAGGCAAGATGGAGAAACGGAAAGCAACATTTCCCATGTTACAAAGAGAATATTAAGATTAAAAAACAAACTAATCAAACAACAACAAAATTTGAGAAAGGCATTCAAAAATACTTAGACAAGGTCTATGCTACAAACAGGATCCACAAACAACAATCTAGTGTTGTGTAAACTCACAAATCTGTCCTTTTATTATCACAAATGGCTAGTCCATAACAAACAACTTCTTTGGGTTTTATGCACTGCAGTTTGATTTGGTGTTTGTTTTTTGTTTTGTTTTGCTTTGTTTTGTTTTTTATTAAAAAAGACATCTAAAGATGCCACAGGAATGCCATGGCTTAACTTTGGCCAAGAGCTGAGGGCAGGGCAAGCAGGGTTGAGTGGCCATGCCAGCAGTACCAGAGTACGATGAGCCATCATACTCTGCAACAATCCATCAGAGAGCAACACTCAGGCCTGCTACAAAGGAGTAGCAGGGTATTCCTGGGAGACTGCTCTGATATTCTGACAGCACCTGTCTCTCAAGACCCTTGGCAGTAGGGGCTGGAGACAGAGAGATCCCAGGAGCCCCACAGGTCTTTCCAAAGCTCAGTCCCAGAATACCTTGGGGTTAGTGACATGGGTAAATGCAGAGGCAGTAGCTGCACTGTTCCCACAGGGCGGTCTTGTCCTCACCAAGGTAAAGCTCCCAGTAATTCAGCATTGCTGCAAAAATCATAAATTTCAGATAGTGCCCTGAATACAAACATTTCTCACGGTTGCAGGAGATGCCAAGTGGCTCACAGGAGTGGTGATCTAAGGATTGCAGTGATGTTTGTTGCTACTGAAGCATCCTTGTGACACAGCCGAAGGCTGGTGCTGGGAGAGTCAGCTGCTGTCTTTGATGAGAACAGGTCCCATGGCTCAGATGAGCACATTGGATTCAGAGGGAGAACCTGACATTATGTGCTCACAAGAATGACATGACCACTTAATTGAATTCTCTGATGATTGTACAGTTCAGCCTTAAAGAAAACTAGCTGCCTTATTCCATAGCAACAGGCCGCTGCTCTGTACCTCCAGTGCACAGCACTGGGGTTTACTGTGCTCAGTTACTCTGCCTGCACAGCCCCAGGTCTTTGAAAGACCCTTAAATGCAGCAGAGGGGCACAGATCAGAATAAAGGTGTAGTTACAGCAAACCCTCTGCAAAAATTTCATTTTTCAGTGATCTGTCATTTGTATTTCTACAGCTTGCTCTGAGCTTAACAGGACCCTCAGCAGTCCTTGTGCTCCATGAGCCAAAGTCTCAGCCTCACATCTCCAAGCAGCAAGGCTCAAAACTATCCTGTTAGTCTCAGTCATCACTCATGACCCAGATTTCTTCCAGCGTCAAGAGAAGATCCTAAGCAGCACTGGCTGATAGACATCTAGCTTCTGTTTCTTAAAAGGGTGCAGGGCGCATAGAGAAAAAAAGAAAATCAGTCAGCTCAGTGGAGAACTGTTCCCATACCAACTCTGCCTGCTGGGCAGCTTCCTCGGCCTCCCGGGGCTGCCAGCTGCAGCCAGCAAACTCTTTTTTGTTTCAAGGGAGAATTATTTTACTTAGTTACTATCCTGACTTTTTTTTTTTTCCCTCCAAACGTTCAGGTCAGAATTGAATATCCTCCATCAAATATGCTGCTGAATAACATTTTTACATTTTTGTTGTTCGTAAAATATTGTGACAAACAGTAGTCACTGATCAATAGCTAAATCAACTGTATACTTGTTAGGGTACTATTTAAAACACTGCCAAATATACACACAAAATGTTGTTAGGAAGCATCATATAAGGGTCAGATTCTACTACTATTACTTACACAAAAATAATTTGAAATGTAAATCATTCATTGAAGCATATTAATATTTTTAGAATAATTGCCCATTAAAAATTATTTATATATATTTCTTCTATAAATTATATGGAATCATTTGGTTTTTACCAAAGTTCCCTGTATTTGATATATAACCTGAAACCCATCTTGCATTCAGCCAGCATGAGGAAAGTTGAGACTAGGACCAAGTCCTACTCAGGGATTCCACATTTTACTGCTGTGTGAAGGTTGGACATACCCTCCACCTCTGTGCCTCTGTAACATCTGCCATGCACAGACATGCAAAAGCCTCTCTCCATCTCAGAATCTGGATTGCAGAACCTGCATTCTGCCCCTTCAGGGAAGCTGAGCCAGTGCTATCGAGAAGGGACCGGTACTTCATGTCATGCCAGAAGCAACAATGAACAGATTTCAGCAAAAAGAGGGGAAAACAGTTAATCTGATTTTGCTTTAAATCCTGTGCTGACCATTCTTTTCTGAAAGTCAGAGTATGCTCAAAGTTCCAGGAGATGAAAATAAAGACTCAGAATAGAAGAATTCCACTCTGCTGACAATGATTGTGGTGCCCCATATTCCAGCAAAGAACCTGAGAAATCTAATGTTCACGTTCCTCACGATTTGAATAAGATTAAGTTCAGTATTGCTTTAAATAATTCCAGGCAAAAGGAACATAACTAGCCTATGCTTCCATTTTTGTACATGACAAGCAATTTTCATTAGCATTTCGTAAATATTTTCCTTTTTTCCTTTTTTCCATTTTTATTTTTTTATTTAAAAATACTAAGTGAGCATTCAGGGAAAGAAAAGCAAAATAAAAAAATACTAGATAAAGAGTCTAGACAATAATTTATTTAGAAAAATAATTTTATGGAACTTTCAAAGTATAGGGGCCCAGAGAAAGCCCTCAGGCCAAAGCTAAGAGAACATTCAATTTCATGCTCCAAATAATCTTATGCTCTTTGTATAGGCGCAGCAATGCTCAAGCCAGGAAATTCAGTAGACCTGCAAACATTTCTGATGTCTATTAATAAGAAAGATGTATATAGTGGCATTATACATCTTCTGACAATAGCAAGAACAACAATCACTTGGAAGTGGCAAGTCAGAAACCAAACTCGATCTGTAAAACAAGTATTATTTTGTATACACACATAGATAGAGCAGTTTGGAAGTACCATGTGTAATGTCTTCTGTGAAGACAGATGGAAAGCTGACGCAGAAAGGCACAGCATGCAGAAATGTGGGTAAGATTTTATTTTTTCAAGGTCTATAGCAGCATTTGGTTGAAACACCGATTAATTTATGACCATGTGACCTGGTATAATTAACTGCTTTTTCATATTTAACTAAGGGAACATGTGAGAAATTTTTCAGTTGTTTAGATTAATATACTTGGAGATATTATTCTGTACCTATACAGCATTTCATACATATGCCACACAAATTTGATAACATGTACAAACCAAAAAAGACCAAAATTTCTGGTAGGTGTTCAAGAAAGCACTTCTGGAAACAAATTCATCATTGACTTCAGTAGCAGTGAAGCCATAGTTTGAATTAACATGACGTTTTGAATCAGGACTGCTACAGAGTCTGGCGTGTAAGCATGTAACAGATCCCTAATATCACCCTAGCAACAAATACAAATAGGAAGTGGGGACTGATATTGCTTAATTTAGCATTCAGCTCTGCTGGCTTAGGAAGGCACGTGAGCCTTTTCTCTGCCTGCCACTTTGTGCTTGTAGATCAGCTCCAGTGTGGAATCCCCTGGATTTCTACAGGCTGCTCTGCACCAATGTCATGCTGTTGTAAACTGAACTGTGGCCAAAACCCTGCAAGATCTACAGCACGCACAACCAAGCTCTATGTCAATTTATCTGTTTTAACAACATTTCATACTGCAAACTTAAAATTTCAAGACAGTTTCATTCATATTAAAATTCTGAAAGACAATTTATAATGATGCCCAACATTAGCAAGGCAATTGATCTACAGGATCAACAGCACCCACTATCAAGCTCTATGACAATTTATCTGTTTTAACAACATTTCATACTGCAAACTTAAAATTTCAAGACAGTTTCATTCATATTAAAATTCTGAAAGACAATTTATAATGATGCCCAACATTAGCAAGGCAATTGAGACCACTCTACCTCAAGGGTCAAACAGGCTAGAGCCTTTCAGTTAGGATTTTCAAGATTACTCCCACATCCAGAAAGTTAAAAAAAAAAATCTATTAAAAAAAGTAAATTTCTGGCCCCTGGATCCCCACTCTGCTGCACAAGATAGTTTTGTAGGAAATTTTATCATCAGGAATGCATGATGCGCAGTCCATCTGCTGTAAATGCAGCAGTGCATTGTTAACATGATGCCATGTCTGCCTTTTCTTTTGGAAATTAATTATGTTCTTTTTGTTCATTTACATAACCAAGTCCCTAAGAAATTAAGGACAGACCAACAGCATCTACAGCCATGATGGTGTAAAGCAATCTGAAATAGCATAGTGAAAGATAAGGCAGTAAAGCAACCTTCTGTAGGCTGACAGGGCCAAGTAACACCTTGACAAAAATTAGTAAACTCCAAAGAAAATAAGGAACACAGTTATCAGGGAATGGAACTTCCTACCCAGGACATAATGTGTTTCTGTTAGGGGATGAGTAGCCAATCCTATAGCTCTGCAGCAGATGGTATAAAAGACAACTGAATTAAAGGCTGTAAATTCATTTTGGCAGATGTCTGGGGCAGATAGCTTTTTTTTTTTTTT
>VXBJ01001550.1:535318-570885 GCA_013400055.1 Nycticryphes semicollaris
TTTTTTTTAAAGCATTCTCCAAAGAATGCAAGAAATGGCACTGAGGTCCCTAACATCTGCTGAATGAGTTGACATCTCCCTGCTCAACCCTCCATCATGGGTGACTGAGAAACTGGCTTTAGAGGAGGAGCTGTCTCTGCAGAAATGAGTGGCTGATGGCTGAGTGGGTTCCCACTGCATCAGTATCATGTGGAATTCTCAAATAACACCATTTACACTCTATTTGACCATGGCTTACTCCCTGTGAACAAAGGGACAGTGTGAGGAATATGGCTCTCCTGCCAGAGCATCTGCTCTTCGGCCAGGAGTACAGGTCCTTTTACTTGTGCCAAGGTACACAATCACCAAGCAAGTTTTGTCTTTCAGTTTTAAGTTATTGGCAGTTGCTAATGAAAGTCATCTTTTACCTCATCAATGTTAATAAGTTTCCGCACTATGCTACCAAACGTGGTTGTAAAAAACCTGCTTCTGTGACTTGGGTACTGCTTTTTCAGGGACCTTTCTGTCTTGCTTTGCTTTGTACCCCATAGTCATATCCTTTTGGCTATGAGTCATTACAGTTAATCAGTCACATGGTCAAACTTCCATTTCAGTATAAATCAACTACAGTTTAGATTTGAGTGGCTTAACCATGGGAGGGTTTTCATTGTCTTGTTAATCTTCTGCCTTTGGACCTCAGGAGACAAAATTGAGGAGTCAGTGTTGGTATTTACCCTTTAGTTGGCCTGAAGTTTCACTTACTCTTCACATGTTGGTTTGGCAGAGATAGATATCACAAAAAGTAAATAAAACCCACTGTAATCTACCACCTTACTAGGAAGCGGCAGAAGAACACTTAAATGTAACAAAACTGTTGTTAAATGAGTTTGATCTCTAGTCGTTAACTTTGTCCAACAAAATGTCTTCATGTGCTCCTTCCCAGGCTCTGCATTAATGCTGACACAACAGCTTATGATGCAGTGGTGGTACATCAATGGGCAAAGAGAGGGGTCTAGGGTTAGCTGCAGGTCCTGCAGGGCTGCACTGCTTTCTGCACATGCACCAGACAACGCTACTCCCTGCTGGGAAGGCTTAAATTGCAAATGTCATGTGTGATTGGCTACTTCTTGCCTCTTTCTTTTTTTTTTTTTTTTTCTGCCTTTCTCCCCACCCTCCAGATGGCTAGAAGTTCCTGATTCTCTGCTTCTTCTGAAGCAGTTTCAGCAGCCTGACTCTAAACTGCAACAGTCTTGTGTTCAAAGGGCTGACCTCTTTATATCTGGAACTGTTAGTTATCTTATCATGCATCTGCTTATGTCACGCTCCAAGAAACAAGTCCATGACTCTGGTGATGCCTCCACAGCAGAAATGCCCTATCTAAAAGATGTGTCCAGTCTCTCTAGCCTGAACACTGACCCGTTCTTACACCAGACTTTCACTATGAACTCCCTGTTGCTTCAGAATTGCCATCTAGGTGGCCTGTTTTAGGATGCCTTGACAGTTTGCTGCTTCCCTGCCAACTTGATCAGAAATTCTGAGATTTAGAGGTGACAAGATCAAAGAGATTGGTTCAGCCTTCTACAGAGATAGTGATTTAGATCAGCTTGCACACATCTGTGACATGCAACTGTGGCACTATGTTTATCTTCCTAATCTTGACCAGATTTCTCTGGGGGAACAGTGTTTGACTTCAGGTAAACTAACATGCTTAATAAAAAGTTCTGTTTATTTTCAGATGATCATCTACTCATTTCAGTGGAATTTCCAAAACAGACAGCCCCATTTAATAGTTTATTGCTGAAGACATAAAAATTTAAGTTCCTACGATTATTCCTGCCAAACACAAGAAGAGAAAGAAATTTCCATTTCTACCCAGTCTATAATTTCATCTGAAATGTATACGTATTCTAGAAATAGAACACAGTTAGATGTTTTTAATAATTAAAGGCTGCATATATAGCACTTTTTGAACAAGGATAAGAATGGACCCAGGAACAAACAGCAAGTAGTGATTACAGATGAACAAGAAGAATTGCATCAGCTACGAGTTATGGGAATATACTGGTGTATACCTGCAAAACTAATATGGCAGACAAGTAGCCAGAACTGGTTTTTGCTCCTCCTCTGACACCACCAGGAAGAGGTTGAGTTGCATCAGCAGATCTAGTGCACAAGTCAAGCTTTCACCCTTACACAGTATAAGGGAAATCAAGCATAAGCTTTTGAGCATTTTTAAGTTTTAACAGTGTTTGGAACTAATGGCCTTCTTTCAATTTCCTCATAAATGGCAGCCTGCAAGACCTATATGGTGTCACAGGATGTGGGTGCCTACACTTTATCTCCATTTTGCAGAGCGCTGGTTTGTACTTAGCAAACCAGCTCTTGGCTTGCATTGTAAGCAAGTGCCTTCCCCGTTCCCATGGCAAGGCTGCCTGTCAACCCGCAAATGAGTAAACTTCCTCACTGAGGTAAGGCGAATAGTATCAGTGCAGAAAAATATTAACACTTCAGCCTGCATCGTTTGAAAACATAGAACTTTGCAAAAGTAAACTATCAGAAAGTGTTGCCCTAATGACTCATCTTTCATTTTTAGCATGCTTCTTTAACTAGAAGGCACTATATATAAGCAGCCTCTACAATGACACAAGCCTCATGGTACATCATGGCATGAGAGAGTTATTATCTAAGAAATAAGATTGTAGTTTAGCTTCCATGAGCATTTCATTGCATGCAGAAGATCCAATGGCTGTCCTGCATTAGGATGATCTGAGTTGCCCAGTACAAACATCCCAAGTACTTTTTCCTTTTATAGTTCTGCTATTGCTATTTCAAGTATTCTTTAATTATGGAAGGTTGATCTAAAGACCAAAAAGCCTGCTTTAAAAAGATGTTTACTGTAGTACAATGACTACCTCCACCTTAGCAACTGATTCTTAGGGACATGGCTTTTATTTTTATTGTAAGCTCATATTCATTAGCCCTTCAAGAAATTCAGCTCTGAAGCTTACTTCCTGAAGACAATATAAACAAACTTTATGCTGCTTCTTTCCTAGAAGAAAATTTAGCATCAAAGATAAAAAGGCAATGGGTCCCATTTCCTCTCTTCCCCACTGCTCACAGAAGCAAACACCCTGTGCTCTTACACTGCTGTGTTCCCTTTTCCACACCACTAACAGATTGTAACCAACCATGGTTTCTAACCTTGTCTCACACTTTCAAGCAGTGAACAGGAATCTCTCTGGGGCTGACTGCATGAAAACTTTGTAGAAAGGCAGCTTCAGTCTTCTGTTTGATTGCCCCTATTACTTTTTAACAATCTAGCCAACCCATCGAGTTATTCACAGATTTTCTCATACAGTGGAATAATTTGTTAATTTATTATGGTTTATGTTATTTCCTGAATTCATTCTTCCTTCATTTTGGTAACTACAACAGTTGATATTAACTTCAGTTAGCACCACTTCAGAAGCATTTCCAGTTTCAGAAGAACACCTCTAGTACCTAAACAAACACCCATAACTCAGCTTTTTTTTTTTTTTTTCTCTGGCTTTACTGCTCCCTCTCCTTTTAGACTCAGGCACACACTTGCACAGTACGTTAACATAATTTCCTTCTGGAAATTATGTTTCTGGGATTTCAGGTTTGGGGCTTTTTATATTTTCTTTCAGTTCATTCTAAAATACTTTCTTCTAGACATAACATCCAAACACTTTCCCCAGAGAACACTACTCTGCAGAAACAGCACTGGGGATTTCAGAGGAGATCTTCTACTCCCTTTAAATTACACCTAGAAGATATCGTATGTAGTTGCAAGACATTATATTTATGTAACATCCTCACATCTCTCACTTTCTAATACCAACTCTGCATAGATTTTTTATAAGACTGACTATAAGTACCTAGTTATAAACCAGGAACTCTTCATGGTAAACCTCTCCCAAGGTCTCAAACTGTGCAAGGAGTCCTTTGGTTAGGTATACTGGGAGCTTGATACAACTAAATGAATTAACTTTGTTTCTTTGTATACCAGTTTTCCAGTCTAACTGAGTCGAATTTGCAATGAGACTTTATGAATGTGTGCCTTGTCCTCAACAAAGAAGAATGCCAGCTCAGTTACTTTGAATTTCCAAAGCACTGTGAATGAAATGGAGAAGAATTTTTCAAACCAACATTAAAATTGACAGAGGTAAAAACCAAATCACTGCATCTGCATATTGTTACCTGTACTTTTCTTAAAGTAAAATATATATACTCTGTAAAAAAGTGTCAGTTACAACATGACATTAATCTATACGCATTTAGATAAAAAGTGGTGACACTGCAATGAGAGCAATCACTGGAAAAGTTATAGATTGCCTAACAGGCTTACATACGGTATGATAAAAGGCATCCAAGTAACTTTAGATTTCATCCATAATGCATCAATAGACATGGATGACTACCTCTGTACCAACAAACCTGAAAATGCTTCCAAGATTACAGGTCCAGATCAAGCATACCAGATGCCAAAAGGGAAGCACCTCCCTCTGCCATACTCTGGTTGCTACATGAAGGAAGCCTAAATCTGCAGGGGTGAAGGAGAGCAGCAACATGCGCTACGATGTCCCCTGGGGTCGTCAGAGGTTGAAGGCTGCAAAGGGCAGTTTAGAGCATATTACTACCCGCAGAAGAGATCCAGTCAAAGATGCTTGCACCTGGGCATTTCACATCATATTTCTTATTCACCTTATAATTTTTTAAGATTTTTTTTATTTCATATCTTACATTATTAAACTTCTGAAAAAGATTGCAGTCAATGTAAACAGGTTCTTTAATTTACATTAAAAAAAATCTTTCTGTCTGCTTAACAGAATTACAAAAATTGGGGAACAGTAAAAAATCTGTTGATTTCAATAAAGTTGCCCTGATAGGTAGGTCATAAGTACCACTGAAAATAAGGGTTCCTACCCTGGATTAAAGATATATTTATATAAAGAAATACAGAAAGCTCATTCTGATTAATTTTTGGCCTACTGACAGTACAAAGCTAGCACAATGGACCTGGAAGTGTAATTGAAATTCCTCTGGCCTGTAAAACAAGTGGCAGGAATTGGGTTATTAACAACCCTTGTATCTCGAGAGAATCTTATTTACCCCCTTAGATGTGGAGAATCTGTAGTGTATAACAACTCCTGTCCAACCCTAAGGAATCTTTTTTACTTCCCCTATTTTCCTCACAGCAAGGCTTCATCTGCGAAGAAGGAAGGAGCTGGGCTGATGCTTGCCAATTTGATAATTACATTAATAAATGCATTAAAAATTATATTAAAACCATTAAAACCAGTAAGATTGTAAACACTGGACACTTAAATAGTATTAAACTAATTATTTTTAGTAAAGAATCACCAAAAAAAATGAAATTCGGAAAGTATTCTGGATATTGTAACAACAGCAGGCATACGTAAAGTGCATGTACCATAAAGATAATGAGCTGAGAGACCAAGCTAGGATCTATTTGCAGTCAAACTGGTTTCTTCTCCAGTAACTGCATTGTGAAGCTTCTGGATGGAAACTGCAAACAAGAAATCAACATCCAACACTTCAAATACTCAGCATCACACACTGTCAGTCATTCCCAGCGTTTTTCATTATGAGTGAAATCTCCTGTCTCAGTATGAGAAGAAGTCATAGGGATTTGGTTTTGAGCTTGTTTTTGAGCTAAAAGCTTTGAAGCACTTTTTGTTCTGAAACGTGGCATTACAACGTGTTTCGTGACAGATTATTTCCCTAATGATCATGTTTCCTGTAGTGAGGCTTCTCACCTGCCTTTATGACTGCACCAACACTGCAGTCACACGTACTCTTCAACACGTTCCATCTCCAGTGCAAAAACTATTGTATGCTCACAGATTGAAACAGGACTCAAAGAGATGTGTCACTCTGATCTAAAACATAGATTAGGATTCTTCATGACCAGTAAGACTGAACTGGTTTGATTTTGGGTTTGGATTTATTTTACAAGGAGAATAGATGGCAACTTTTATAGAAATCGTCCTCACTAAGAACTATCATTATAGTGCTGATCATGTTAAATCTCATGTGCATTTGCCTCTTGCAGTACCACAGTAATTGCAGACCATAAAATTAAATGCAGCTGCTAAATGTACTGACACCTTCTGCAAAATTACTAGTGCATTATTGTTTTTATCCTGCTCTTGATTTACCCTTGCTCATGCTCCAGAACATCTTAAACATGCCACCCTTTGTTCTTACCAAACTGTCCAAACAAATTTCCAGGTGACCTTTTAGAAGTCATCTCCCTGGATGTTTCCATGTAATCTGGGAATAATGACTTCTCTTTGCTAAGGTGTTTTGAGCTCTGTGTAACAGCAAGACACTTATGAAGGTGCACTGAAGCCCATTTATGAAGTAGAAATATTTTACATCAGCTTTACAGGATGATAATTGGCAATGATGAACAGGTGTCCCAGAGCTCTTTTCTTTTGTATTTCCTCTAATAACTAATGTTTAGCAGCACTTTCTAAAATAAATATGTGGTCTAATTTCTACAAATACACACTTTTTTCCTCTAATAATACAAATATTTTGCAAGGTAATGTTGTACTGAAAAACGTTCCATGGATGTTTTAAGGATATTGCATTTTTTTGCATCACCTACAAGATAAAAATGTCAGTCACTGAAATTATCTTTCACTCAAAACCACTTATACGTGTATGAAATAATCAAGGTTCAGGTACATTCCTAAATGCAGAAATCTATTCTAAACCTTTTGGCATTTAGGAAGAGTTATTGTATTTCTACTTACATACATAAAGCCACGTGCTATAAAGAACTATCATCCAAATAACTGTTTGGGAAACCAGAATGGTGGCTAGGGGATCAAGGCTTGTGTGTCTAGCCTGACAGTGCAGTGATGTGCTTTATTTTCACTATAAAGAATCCCACTGAAGCTGGCTCAACTTTACACTAGTGAATAACTCTGTTTTCTTGAAGGCACTGATTTAAATAAGTAAAATTAGTAAAATCTTAGTAGCACCTATTTCTTTCCTCAGGCAAAACTCTCACAAACATACTTTGAAAGCTTCTCCAGGTAAGAATTTTCTGAACGAACACTATAATAATTTCAGTAGCGCAGCTCTAACCATTATTATGATATGAATGAAATTACTTCCTGACTGGAAAAAAAAATATGTGTTTTTCTTAATTAGACATTGCTTCCTCCCCTCTGCATTCATATTGCACATATGCTTTGTCCCTAGAAAAGATAGATATTCTCAGGGATTTCTCTGAACAAGAATTTGTCCCTCTCCCCTTTAAGAATTTCCTTTAATCTTTGTTATAAGTGGAAGAATTATAGTATTCTGCCTACACTTCCTGGAAACTCAGTCTAGGTCTGTGTGTCTGCTTTTTTCAAAATATCCATCAAAGGTCAGGTAATTTTCCATACTCATCTAGAGACAAAGATGCTACCTATCTTGATGAATCAGTTCAAGAGAGTTAGTGTTTCTCCCTCAAAGTGAATCAGATATAATCACTAAGAAAATTAAGGCCTTTATTTCCATGACTATAAGTATACCCAAGACTACAATCTTATCAGATTTCACATCTTCTTCCATGGTGGGCCCCAAATCCATCTCTTCCCTGGCTTTGGAGCCCGTGACAGGAGACAAGGAACCAAGCAGTTGGTGTGAGACAGAGTTAGTGAGGCAGAGGACCACAAAAAATAAATGAGATCTCACAGGTAAGCAGTAACATGCTGGTTTATGTATCAGGATTTCAGCTCTTGTCACAGAACACTTGGGCAATGATCCAAAATCTGCATATACCAATTTTTCATGCAGCAGTTATTAATAATTGGTCTGCATTTAACAGGTGCTTGTCTTAATTATACCAATTCGATTTGAAGAAGTGGGGACCTTTCAAAACTGTAAGTTAACTGAAGTAAGGGGTACTATGAAGAGTATGATGCTCATCTCAGATTAAGGTCTAAGTCAATAGATTGATTTTCTCTTTGGATCATTTTCTCATCACAAATAAAGTCAGTACATGCATAGCACTTAGCTACAGAAGATGGGCACTATCATCAAAAAACTTAAGAAGAAACTAATATTTCTACCTGCAGAAAGTTTTGAATAGCAATTCTGTAAATATGGCCTAAACTATAAATTGAGCAATATAATAATACTGAATATACTGAAGATATTCTTATTCTCTACAGAGAAGAGAATCCTGTAGTGGCAAAATGGTATGTGACTGTGCAAACTGTCATAAGATAAGGAGACAAAGCTACTTCCTGAAAACTGGATACTTAGCTTCACAACCTTCACGCCATTCTGTTTGTGTGATTCCTTAGTTTTTAAAAACATCCTCCATCCTCCAAAAAAAACCCATTCAGAAACTCTACAAGAGGGCACAGTGCTGGTCTCCCCAGGCTTTATCAGCAGGACTGGGATGTGTGTATCTCTTTACTCAGATCCACCCCTTGGGATTAAGGGAGTACTGATAGTATTAGGACATTTTCACCTTCTGTGTAAAACAGTGCTAGAAAACTTTCATCAGTGAGGTTTTGCAGACATTTGCTGACAGCACAGAAGTACTGAAACGCAGGGTCTTTGGCTGCTATTTCAGGCTTTGTAGTATGACGTAAAGGCTTTCTATCCATTTTTCATGTCTTGCTCCCTGTCCTTTCAGCCACTGCCATCTCAGTCCTAGCATCCAATCTCTTCTCCTAAACCAGTTTCACCATCCTTCCTCTGAAGCTTTGCGGTAACAATAGCTGTACCATCACATCATGACTCCTTGTCACAGAATATTGATCTGCCCTTATTCAGCTTCATATCTGATCAAAATTTCTTTATGAATTTAATTCTTATAACTACAGAAAATTTCAATAAAATCACACCTATGGCATCCATTAACATTGAGTGTTAGCAATATCACTAAATTCTGATATCAGCCATAAATTAAAAGATTTATCACACTATCAGTAGTTGCAGTGCTTTTCAAAGAATACAATAAAGATTTTAAGTGTTTTTTTTTTTTTTNCTGTTTCCTGCTTCCTATTGTTGGTCACTGCCACAAGGACAAGATGACAAAACAGATAGAGCTCAGATTTTACCGAAAGACAATATTATTAAACAGTTATTACACAATACGTCAGCTTTTTTCAAGACTCTACTCTTGTACAGCTGTATCTTACAATCAACTGCTGTAATAGCAAACACAGCCATTCCAAACCCTTAGCATTTCACAACAAAATCTTTTCCTTTAAACTTGCAGTGATCTAGAACCCAAAGTCCTCACAACCCTAAACTCAGCCAAATGAATCACAACCAATTTCAGAAAAAAAAAATCCCTCTGTAGAGTTCAATACATTTTTAAAAAAATATTTTATACTGTAATATGGATACATGTCACAGTCAAGTTAATTGCAGACAATTCCCAGACCTTGTATCTACAGAGTTCACCATCTGATATTTAGGAAACATGCTTCTCTGCATCCCTGAAGATGAGTTCTGCATTTCTTCCTCGTTTTTTTCAAGGGAAAAGCGTTATAGTGTGATTTAATTATTTTTCAGTCCAAGTAAATCTGTTAGGTCAATTACAGGTTAAAATTAATTTGTTATTGTTATTACTATTTATGAGCACTTTAATATGATAATGCTGAACACAAAAATTTTGTTAGCTGAACAGAATATGGTCCCTCTTTTTTCATATACAGATGCTGTTCATGTTAGCTCACCTCCTGCAGACAGAGATCTGCACACAAGAATTGAGAATGAGAGGTGTGAAATTATATGCTCTCCCATACAAAAGAGTGAACACACATGTGTGTTCATAACACATCCTCTACACATTTTCTGGTTTACCATATTTCACCCACTGGTGAAAGAATGTAATGTGTTAATGAAAGGATGAAACAGCTGGAAAAAATAATCATTGCAAATAAATATAGACCCTTTTTAGGTGACCTGTTTTTATCGTTTCTGTATAGCAAGAGAGGAGCTTCAGAGCACCATAAGTTTTTACCTCCATCAGTTTTATCATTAAGAATTATCTTCCAGGAAGAAGTGCATCAGTTGTTGTCATGAAAAGAAGTTATACGAGCACAATGTCATACTGGCAATACATGTACCTATCTAGGAGAGTGTATTTTGGACCCAGGGAATAATTTATTCAGTTGCATGCTGCTTTGAAAAAGAATTTGTAAGTCCCTTTCTCAGAAAAGGAAATAGACGGCACGGGGGATTATGCAAACTCCTTGGCTGGGCACATATGCTACTATTACTTTTTCCCTGATCTGGCTTTCCTCTTGCCTCTATACTGTTCCTTTTTAAGAAGTATCCATGATGTCCAGAGTCAGATCATGAACGCTTTGAGGACAAGATCGTATTTCATCCTATATTTGTCCAGCACCTGGCCCAATGACAATGCTTGATCATGACTGTGACCATTAGCTCTACCATACACACAGTCACACGCACAGGAGCGTCTCCTTCTTGACTTTCCAAGTGTTCAGTATTCATAACTTCAGCAAAAGTTTCAGAAAAGATTAACATGCAACTCCAATTTTTCACATCATTTCAGTGACCAGCACATGGAGGTCTGCTGAAAATCCGATCATTTTTATTTATGAAAAAGTAGTTCTCAAGTGTTTTGGAGCTTACAGTCAAAACTGGGCATGTCACCTCCAAACAGCTTTCTCAGGGCAGCTAATACAATAACAGAACTTAGAGCCTGAAGACCCCCAGTAGGTTTAAAAAAAAAAGGTGAAAGTAAAGAAATAAATTAATTTTTAAAAAGTGAACTTTATTTTCTTGTTCTAATATAAAGTCAAACAAAATTCAACAAATACAGTAAAAACATAACAAAAAAACCCAACAGCCCTCCCCCCCAAAAAAACAAAAGCATCAACCCGCAAAGATAAAATAAATCCTGTAAGACACTTGAAAGCCTTTTCAGACTTTCCACTGACGTCACCACCGAAGTGAGACTTAGGCAAGCAGCAATTCTGTTGCAGAGAAACAGAAAGCATTAACTGCAGAGAGAGCAGCCAAAAATGCCAAGTGCCCTATCTGACATGCTCAGCATTATTAAAATGTCTTCATTGCTCAGTGAAGAGTGTTTTTAGCAGCTGTGGCTTGCAAGCAATCCTTCCCTTGCCACTTAAGGCACACTTCTGCAATGACGACACATTTTTTGACATGTCTGGAGCAGAATCACTTCTACATTTTTAAATGGCTGTTTTCCCAACATTAACACAAAGACTTAAACCAGCTACTGCACCAAACACTTGTCTGTTTATTCAGGGTGGTGTAAAACTGCATCTTGGCAGGCCTTTAAGACTGGTATTAATCACAGCAGGAAGACAAATGCAGCTGTCGCTTTTTTATTAGCTTTTGGAATAATATGATTCTCAAATCTTGGAATTCTTCCTGATCTATTCTGTGATTTCTAATGAACTTAATAAATTCCATGTTGATTCAAAAGGCATCTGAAGACAAGGTTTCCATAAATTATATGCCTCTATTATCTGTTTTAGCACTTCTAAATCCTCATGGCCAAGCTGGTTAATCTTCAGAAAAGTATAAATTGTTCAATTGAGCAGGCTAAACACTACTGGGTTATATGAAAGTTTCACGTGTGAGTATTAGAAAACCTCCAAGTTTCAAAAAACCTTGATCCATTAGTATCAAGGATAAATGACTTTTTATAGATCTCACATGCATTTCCTTGAACTGCCTCCCTCATATTCAGCACCATTCCACTGCAAACTTTTTGAACTGTGAGTATGTGAGTTGACAGTTGGTTAAGGATTCCTAACGTTTCCTAAGAGTGAGAGTGAGTGCACTGGGCAGCTCTCAGAAATGTTTCTAAGTCATTTGATTAGCAGACTAGGACAGCAAAATCAGAAATGCTACTAAGTTGTACTGACGCATATTTCTTACTGCTGTTTCATATCTTTCCCTCATACCTCAACCACGTTTCATACTTCAGACCAACAGACTAGACTACAGGTGCACTAAGGATATAGAAAATTCTTTCAGTTCTGTTGAGGCAGCACAGTTGAATACAGAAGCATTAATAAAACTGAAAACAAGGCCAGGTTTTATTGGGCAGTCTCAAGTATCATAGAAGTTATACTTGCGCACCCACACACAAATACATGGCACAGGCATGTACACTCACATACATTATTTGGGGATGGGGAACTTGTATATTGCTTACAAGAGACCTAGGGCAACAATCACCCACTGACACCAGGAACCAAGTAAAAAAAAAAAACGCATGTAATTTTAAAAATTTATCTTCTATTATAATTTAAATTATTGCAAGAAAGAGTGGTATGAATAAAGAAATTCTCCAGATACTCTATCCAAAACTCATTAAAACCAAAAGTTTTCTCTAACGTGTATAAGCATGTGATTCTGCATTCATTTGAGACATCTAAGTTCTATCTCAAGAGGATTAACTAAACTGCTGCAGTAGCAACGTTGGTCATGTTTCCTTTGATTGTGCAAGTGTACATTTTTAAATCAGATGCTGATAGAATCAGCTTGGCCTGCATTTCTCTAGAAGGGTTGGGTTACTTTTATAAATGCTACCACTGAGACTCCTAAAACACCCAATTTACTAGACATGTTCACTATTATATTTACCCTTAAGTGTGAAGGATGGTTTGTATCACAAAAGCTGTTGCACCTATGGCCCATTTAGCACACCCTCTCATCTCATCCACGCACATGGGAAGTAAAAAGCTGGCAGGCCTGTTCTTGTGTCTCATAAGGATTCCTTCACCAACTTCATCTATTTCAACCAATATTAGTTAAAATAGAGACTACAGTTGATGTGAACATGTTTTAGAGAATTTCAGATTTGCTGGCATTATGCACAGTATGGGTTATTCTTACTCAGCACAAAGCATCAGCTCCCCATTGACAACACCTGTGCTTTAGGTCTGAGAACAAGGTAGAAATTTATGCACAAGTCACTTTCGCATACTTCTCATTTTCCTTGCTCAGAAATAATCTGATGCACAATCAGGTTCCTCAGATTAATTTGTGGTAGCTTACAAATTGCAAGAGAGAGGTGTCCCTCAGAATATTTAAGGAATTTGGATTACAAATTTGCAACAAGACAAGCGTTACTACCTTCAGTTTAACAGGTGATGAAACTGAGATCTGGAGAAATGAACACTTAACACTTCACACCAGGATTTTCTAAGACAGCCGAGACTGAAGCTGACTTCTGACTCTTAGATCTTGTTCTAGAAGTTTGACTATGCTCTGCCATTTATCTTATGCTTTTTCCCACCTACTAAGGTTGTAACTGACACACACCCAGAAAGAGTTCAGGGACTATTGCTACCTTAAATATTCATTCACAGCTTCTGCAATGCATATGATTACCTGGAAAGGCTTTACTAACCATATATTTTTGTACCATCTTAGCTGAGGCTCTGCATTGTACTACATTTCCCTGAGCGTAAAATCTTTCAGCTCATCTAGGATGTGTATGCTTCATTTAACAAACTGCTATTTCCTTATATGTTGTACACAAAGCTTCATTGTGTCGCTTCATTTTTCTGCTACACAGCTAGTTTGATTGTTTCTTTTTTTTTTTTTTTTGTCAGGAAAAGATTTTGTTTCAAAAGGCAATTAAAAATATTGGTCCATGGAGTCCATGGAGTCCACATTTTTGCAACAATAAAAAAATGTCATTCATGCACAACAAAAGATACCTCTAGAGTTCTGTGCAGGGAGGTGGGATTATGCATGAAGAACAGGCAGATTGTAAGAGAAGTCTTTGAAAGTAGAGAATAGAAACCCAAGCAAGTAGGCTAGCTGAGGAGGCACTGACACAGAGGGAATAACTGGAAGAACAGTACTGCAAAGTAGTGGTACAAAAGAAAAGAAAAAAGGTGGATCCTGTTAGCTATACAACAGTATGGATAATATAAGTGCTCACAGCTAGTTTCTAAAATCCTGGCACTGAAGGCCCCAAACTGCTTTACTTGAAAGGGAAAAAAGCCTGGAAATAGATAAAATACTGTAACAGTTACTGAAACACCAGTGAACAAGATCTGTTTGCCAGCATACGGATAGCCTGGAAATACATCGACACATTGCACAACATTCAGAGACAGCAAAGTTGCAGGGGAAAAAATAGCTTTCGTAATTGTACCTGTTACTTTAATCTTGATATTTACAGAAGAAAGTCAGAGTTCTGCCCCTTCAAAGCTTTTTACCATTTTTTTCACAAAAGAGCTTTGGGGCCTAAACTGAGATTTGGAGAGTAAACTCTTCCCCCAAAATTTTTTGAATGTTCTGTATTTGCTAATTTTACCTGAAATAAATACCTGCTTGATTTCTAATTATGTACGATTAAAGATGAATAAATGTGAATGACACCACACAATGCAGAAAGCAGCAGAACTGAGGGACAATCCCAGGCAGGACTGGCAGTCAGAGCCCCAGCAGCCAGCCCAGCCCTAAGCTGCCACATTCCTGTAATGCACATGTTCTTGCTAGGGTTTGAAATTACTTCACTTACAGCCACAAAGATCTAAACTCATGCTAGCAAGCCTTGCCCAGCACATGACGCTTTACTGCAGTGCCTTTCAGTCCTCTGCTGTCTGAGGTCCATCTCTGCAGCCCATCACTGCGCTGAGCTCCTCTGTGGTCCTCACCCCTTCGGCAGGCAGCACAGGAGGAACAGCCACACAAACAAAGGCAAATGACAGTGGCAAGACTCAGGGCACGTCTCTGCTGCAAAACATGGGGTAATGCAGACGCTCAAGCTAACTCTAAATGAGGTAGTTGGAAGAGTACGCAGAGAAGTCAACCCATAACAGCAGAGATCTCATTGTGGGTTAATTTACTCTGCCTTCCTGGTGGGCCAGAACTATGCCTATGTATATTAACTCTTAAAACTAGATCAAGAACATAAACAGAGAACAGAGTATTTTCATGGCCTGCTGTTCTTGTTTCCTTGCTCCCAGCATGGTACAGTACATACCACAATGCAGCTGCACAGGAAGAGAAAACAGGATAATTTTCATGCACTGTATACAATGCATTCACAATTTCACCATGGAGACTGCCTACTTGTATAATGCATACACGCACTCCCAGGGAGGCAGGGGTTTCTGCAGATAGGCCACAAGAGTCATAAAAACAGAGCTTGATTCCTGACACTAGGAAAATTTTGAAGCCACTTCATCCTGCTTCCTTCCCCCACTTCTGTTTTATGTCAGTATATGTGCAATGTTTCTAACCCACTCATGGATTTGTGCTTCAGAACCTAAGTATATAAGTGTAATTCACCAAATTAAAACCAAAACTAAACAAAATGGTTCTAACATACCATGCCATTGAGAGCTTGAGGATTTTCTTTAGAACTGGTCTTGGCATGGCAGTTTTGCAGCTTTAGGTCCATACTGGTAAAACATTCTCAGTATGTTAATATACTGATGTGAGTGAATACAGGACTAGCAAATGCCTCTCCCATACTATGTAAGAAAGACTTATTAGTCCGGAAGCAATGTCTCTTGCCCTATCTGCGGTTATAATTCTTACACCATGTCAAAAACCCAGCCATCTGCTCATTAGGTTTGTGCAGGTCTAGGTGAAAGGGTAAAGAAAATGAGTCAGTAGCTAATTCTAGTCCAGAAACCACATAGCTATGCTAGAGTGCTGCTGTGATCTGATTAACGTGTCCTGCTGGTGGCTGAAGTACACCACTATAATGAAACTCAACGGCTTCCACTTTAGAACTGGCTATGGTTGGGCCAGCCCAGGAAATGAGCAGGACTGCCTGCAACTCTGTGCATACAGAAAATACATCTCCGTTGATTTTAAATGAAGTATTAGGACTGTGCAAGATGTGAAAAGCAGGCAATTTGTTTCAAATGATTAAGAGATCCCTGAGTGCAGGACTGTGCTGTATGTATTTTAGAAAGCCATTAAAAAAAATATGATACAATCCTAAACAGAACCTGCATTGGGGCATCCATATGAGGAAAACATCAGAGGCAGTACTCTAAAGCCTTCGTTTCAATTTCTTCTACCTTAACACCTATTCTCCTGCCAGAGCAATTGCCCTTCTCCTTCCTTCATCCTACACGCAGAATGAGCCAAAACTGCTAAGTTCCCCTACTTAAAAATTAAGTCTGCCAGAACCTTTACAAAGGCATAGACCAATCTGTGGAAAATCTGGTCACTGACAGTCAAATCCATAGGATTAGCTATACTGATGCTGATGTCTATGTGAATAAAACGTAACACTTCCAGGTAGAAACCTCCACAGCTGTTGGACATAGAGACTGCATGGCTCCAGATTTCATGTGCTTCCAAAAGCTTGGTACTTTTAACCTGGAAAATAAAAAAGTCACACCCAAAACTATCAAGAAATTATTTAGTTTCCTGAAATAAAGGAAGTGGCTCAGAAGTGGGTGAAGGCTTTTGAAAACTGCCAAATTGCTAATAATTTTGTGGAGAGTGGGGGAGGAACCTGAATTAATGATCTCATGGAAAAAAATATGCTTTTCCTGCAAGCATTTCTTTTTTTTTTCTAAATGGAAGCAAAGGTTTTTTTCTTGTTGTGTTTTTTGGGTTGTTGATATTTTGGGGGGTGTTTTAGGGTTGAGTTTTAATGGTTGGGTTTTTTTTTCTTTTTTATTGGGTTGATTTGGGCGGTTTGTTTGGTTTGTTCGGTTGGTTTTTTTCATAAACAGGCATTGATGCACTGTATCAGGTATGTTAGCATACATTTTTTGATTGGGATATCAGCCTAGATATTAGAAGGTGCTATCAATCTTACACTAAAGATTTTAAGAAGAACAAATCTTGCAACTAAAGATTTAAGTAAAGCTAGCTATCCCATGTAGGTAGAGATGAAAGACTGACAGTGCACAAAACTGTTTGGCATGTTTCAGCAGTGCAAATGTTTACAAGGACAGATCAAACTCCAAGTTTGGTGTTTATTGATACCATATATTGGTATGGGTGGATACATCCACAAATACCAATGGTCTTCCATTTCTTACCAGGATAACCAGCTGGATACATTTCTTTTATGTGGGGGATTTACATAGTGAAAAGGCCTTTGTACAGGCTGTAGACATTCCTAACTTGTTTGCTTGTTTGTTTGTTTTAATGTAGTTTGATGCTCTTAAAAGTGGCTCAGTGATTACAGGAAAACAGAGATTGTTTCATGGGATGTCTGTGCTTGTGATGGAAGTCAGACAACCTTAAAATTTCTCCTGCTAGGTCTTCAAAATCAGTAGATACAATAGGCTTTTGGAGAATAATAATAGCAATAATAAAACGAGTCGCAAAGCCCACCCAACACTTACTAACAAGTGCCTGAAAATTGTTCTTGCCATAAAGCCAAAGCCCACACCACCTTTTCCAAATGTTGCTCCTCCATTAACAAACTCCTCCCTAGAAAACTGCCTAGTCGCCCAGGCAGAGTACGAGGTAGAGTTATCTACACAGCAAAGATGAAATATAATGGTTCTGTCACCCTGACAGCAGAATCAATCTCTGTGTCGAACTGCACAGTGAAACCAAGACCTGTGAGGTTGAGCACTTGATACTACAAGCACAAGACTTCTAATTGCTTTAAAAGTACTAGACAGGAGTTAAAACTTATAATTTCTTTGAGGCTATTCTGTTCAGCAGAAGTGTGTAGAGAGGAGCTGGATTCAGCTAGACTACTGCGTGTGGACAGAGAAAATAACTATTACTTGAAATAAAATATTGCTTCCCCTCTTTCTGTCTTCCAGCCCTATCTGTTAGCTAACACATTGACTGACTGCGGAGGTGGCTGAGAGAGCAAACAGTAACCTGCCCTTTCTGGAGAAAAGAGAGCAGTGGGAAGTCTCAGAAAGACTCATAGAATGGAAAGTAGGACAGCAGATTTTGAAGAAATAATAATAAAAAGGACAAGAAAAGCAAGAGTGTTTTTTCTTTTCCTCTGCAGTATAGCATTCACTTGTTTTCTTACAATATCCAACAGCTATCAACCAGATTTATTCAGTGCTGCCTTTTAAGGACAAGACAACTGATGATCAGGCTTCAAATAGCTGGTTATCAACTAAAGCCAGATCACTTTCTTGCTTACATAGGTATAAACCTGGCGTTACTATAGTGACATGATGATAGAAACATGTATAAATTCAATGTATGTGAAAAGAGGTTTCAGCTCTGTGTATAAGTTGCTGCCATTTTAGAATATATGTTTCAAGCCACTTTTTAGGGTGAACATTACTTTCAAGAAAAGCTTTTGTGTCAGCGATCAACTGTCCCAAATTACATTAACTAGATAAACTGATGGAAGGTACATATAGATAGAATGATGCATGTTCTTTTCAAAAAAGGATTTTCTTAAACATCGATAATTTTTTTGTCTTGATATAAAGCGTTACTTCAATGTTAATTGCTGTTCTTGCTACTCACATTGTCTGTCATATCTAGCATCTTTTGCAAGATCAACCTTTTGGGCTCTATCTTTCTCTTATAACATTTTTAAAAAATCAAGAACAAAGTTAACCTGCAGTGGGGTAATTAGATAAAATTTTTGAAGACTCTTTAAGAAGCAGTTTTTATAACATACATAAATAATTTATATTTTATAAAATTAATATAAAATAATTAATTTACCAACTGTAGAGATTAACTTACAAAGTTTTTTAATAACACATCTGCAATAAAAATCAAAATTAGAGGAACTGTAAGCAGATTCTGAGGTCAGGGAGTGGCTAAAATGGATGGAAAGATTTTTTTCTTGTCCGATTTAAACAGAGAAAACAGAGTACTGCATCATGAGGTGAAACCAAACATAAAAACTGTATTGAACAGGAACACATAAGATGTGTTTGTTTTCAAACATCACAACAAATATTTCTTTTTAAATGGTTCACATAACTTTTGCATATGACCACGCGGAAGACATTTTAGCCTTGTACGTTATGCATCAATCTTCCTGATGTAGGTTCTGACACCATTGCATACAACTGTATTCTAGTTTCTGAACAAAGATGTAATGTCTCCACTTTTGAAAACTTTTCATTTGTTTTATTTCTACAGTGGACATTAAGGGATCAAAATGAGAGAAAGAAATATCAATTTCTACGTACCTTTGACAAAAGCATCCTGTCTCAGAAATGCAACACCAAATGCTAAGAGTTTAAGCCACAAAAACATGGTTACTTCTGGAAATCAGGCGTATCCTTATGAAACAGCATGTGTCTCTCTGGAAAGCAAAATAAGTATTATCTGTCTGCAAAATAATTTCTCAGCAATACTTGAGCCAAAAAGAATAACTAGGCACATACATTGCACTGCCTGCTTATCTGTGAAGGAGTTGCTTCCTCTGTTACCCCAAACTAACCACTTGCAAACTCGCTATGCAGTTTAGTGATGTCAGAGACAATTACTTCTTCAAAAAAAAATTCTTTCAGTTTCCAGGAAGTGAAGAGGGTTTTTCTTAAGTTGCTGCAGTAATGCTCAGCTTCCTTAATTCAGACAAAATACATTACTTTCGGCCACATCTTTCTACTGAGGAGCTACACAGGACTTATCTTTTCAAAGGACTGAATTCAAGAAACAGCAATTCTTCCTTTCTGTATTCTCATTTCTATTGCCTATATGCACCATTTCCCTTCTATGTTATGCTTCTTGATATTCCTGTTGAGAGAAAGAAACCCAAACCATCAGTCAACAGAACCCTTCTACTGGCAACAAGACCTTCATAAAAAGATGCATCCTGAAGTGGAGTGACTGCTGATTAAATGAAAACCCTTTAAACATGGAATATACTTCTGAATCCTCCTGCAAGAATACTATTCTAGATATGACAGTAAGATAACAAATGGACAGAGACAGTCTGTTTTCTGTAATGTTCAGTGCCTAATTAGGTAGCTCAACACAATTCTTTACCGTGACAGTGCCAGAGGATTGTGGTTCCTTTTCTGGAGCTGATGCAAGGTACACCAAAGATACTTCCCCTGACTGCACGCACTGAGACATTACTCAACAACTTGATAACAAATGCCTGTCATACAGTAGATTACAAAAGGGAATAAATATTGGGATTGCTTCCCTTGTTGGAGGTCTGAAAGGTTTTTAAATGACCAGCAGAACCCTTCCGCAAGACAAATAAAGAGGGGAAGAGAACATATTTGTGCTTATTCTTCATATCATAAGTCTTTTGGAGAGTTTCTGAGCATCACACTAGAAAAAGTTGCACAAATTCACATAATAATTCACAGATGGCGCGAGTGAATCAAACTCCTCATGAGATTAAACCCAGCCTTCACATGCCCAGCTTTAAGTCTTATAACACTGGCCAAAATCGTAGACTCCATTAACAAGTATGTCTCTATATGAACTGACTGTAATAATTATTATATTGTAATGTGTTCAGAACAAAACTGACATAGTGATATCACTCTGACACTCCAGAGAGTCCAACTTTGATATCACATAACTTCATCATCCTGGAGTTGTTGCAAATTGAATTTGGACAATAGCCATACATTTCTGCAGCACTGACATTTTTGTCCCAAAGAACAAAGACAAAACCAGGATAAGAGAAGGGCTGAAGTGTGCCCTCTGATGAACAGAGTGCATATCCTATGGAGAATTTCACATAAAGGCTCTCGTCAAGAACCAGGCTTCATGTGTACCTGCTCTTCCCCAGCAGTTTTATATAACCTTCACTCAACCTTTCAAGCCATGTCCCCAGGACAAACTCCCGCTCAGTGGACCTTTTCTGGCTGTGTGATATTTACAAAGTCTCCATAGCACTTAAATATTGCAACATATCATGTGTATTATTTAGTGATAACATCACACATTCTAGCCATCACAGAATTTGGGTGTAATATTACTATACTCATTTAACAGTTGAGAAACCATAAACCATCAACTGTTAAAATTACAGACCAAAGTTACAAATGAAATTTATGGAGGATTCAGAGACTCAATCCATATATCATAAATCTCAGTGAAGTGCTAAGAAGAAAAATCTCTTTCCGAGAGCAGATCCTACAATCAGCAAATTATTTCAGTGCCCATTTTTTGTCAATGAACCATTGCCTTGTAACTGAGAGAGAATAAACACCTTCACAGAAATTAGATAGCATCTTTGTTTTCAGGTTAGTCTCAGATGTTTTAATATTCCATTGCTTGCAGTGCATTTGAAATACAAATCTCAGCTGCCTCTTTGACATTTGTCTCTATGGACAACTGAGGAAGAAGCAAAGAATATCGTGGTACTAAAACACTTGCTTTTCAAAGACTCTAATTAAAAACCCAGTATTTCTACTAAGAGATGCTATGTGCATTTTAGTCACAAAGTCCTCAAAGCAGCTGCGAAACTAGTCCAAGGAGAAAGGAACTGTGTGACAAGAAGCAAACTCGCTCAAGATTTCTCCCCTTATCGTAAGCCTTTTAGAGTAGGTAATCATTTACATATACAAAGCTAGAAGTTACATGAAAGAAAGTTCAGATTTAAGCAAAAACCACAGAATCAGCCAAAGGGAATCAGTATACTCTGCCAGCATTTTCGCTAGTGATAGGAACCTAAAGGTGGAGGGATATAAAGCTGTGAGTATTGGAGGACTTCTGAACTGAGAGAGCAATCTCAGCTCTGCTGGTTAACAAAGGAGGACAGTTTCATTCCTCTCAGCCACAGGGAAGGTCAGAAAATGGTTTCTGTAGACTTGCTGAGTGGAAAAACTGGTCCATAATAGCAGTTTCTCCAGTAAAAGAAAGAAAAGAAGATGGTTTGAAAGGGAAATTCCTACAGTGTAGAGCTGGCTGACAGACAGGATATAAACCTCTTTCACTCTTCTGTCAAGGAGAGATTGCTTGGTTTTGCTGGCTAAGATCATTGCATTATGAGCAAGCCAAAGAACAGACTACAAAGTATGGAAATTTCAGTTCTAGTGTGGTTCAGATGTGTGCTGAAAGCAGTACTATAAAGATGCTATAGTGGGATTTTACACTCATCTCATATTGTGCTCCTTATCACATAGGTTCAGTCTGCAGCTTTCTATAAATTAATATATTATGGCTATACCAATGTATTTACACCCTGAATATTATTTCCTATTCATGGCTCAGTCAGAGTTAATCACAAATATGTTTAAGTCTATTTGAACACATGAAGTCTTTTTCCAAACATAAACCACAGTCTTCTTCCAAAGGATAAACCCCAAACCCCACTTTTGGGGGAGTGGGAGTGGATTAATTTACTCTGCTTGCAGATTAAGTAATGGGCTACTAAAAATAAATCCTTTCTCAGAACACAGCTTTAATTTTCAATTAGCTAAATGATTAAGTTAGTGTGTAACTGTAGTAGCATACTTCATCTGCATTGAAAAGAATCAAGGCCAGAACCATCAATTTTGACTACTAAGGATTTCTAAAATGGTATTAAAGGACTGTGTAGATACTTAAGTTCCCCGTCTGTTTAGAAGTCTCTCTCTTTTGTAAGTTATCAAAAGAGTCAAAATACCCAAAATTTAAAAAAAAAAAAAAAACCCAAACGTAAGAAACAAATCTTTCCTTGTCTGAATCACCTATCTTGCAACACATATTTATTAAATTACCATTAATGTCTCCATATTATGTGCATTTAAACACCAGCTCAAAGAGCAATTATATCAGAATTGCAATAAAATTCTAAAAATATGAAGTGCCAATAACAATTTTCCTTTCCGTTTACAGCTGAAACTTTTGAAAATGATCACAAATAAATATCTCCTTCTTCATACCAAAAATTTAAAGAACAGTCCTTGAAATATAGAGGAAAAAGGCATTCAAAGTAGAAAGAATTAAAGCAATATGTCCTCATTCCAGATGAGTTGCAAATATTGTTATGAAGCAATTCACATAAATTAACATGAAAATACATTGAAATCTTAATCATAAAATAGTCTATACTAATTAATTGCAAGTGGTTTATGACATGTTTGTTATATGGCACTAATTATTCCATTTGAAAATATTTCTATGCTGAAATTAACATATATTTGCAGATAAATCAACTATCCCAGATCTAGTCTAAACATTTAAAAAAAATAAATTCAAAAAGGAAACAACAAATGAGAAACTCACAAGAAATAACAGAAACATAAAACGAGTTACATTTCAGAACTAGCTAGTAGTTTACAGGAATACATGAAGACTATATTCAGCTTCGACATGTAAAATACACCACAGCTGGGTTTGATTGACAATCATCTAAACCAAAAATGTTGCCTCTACTATAAGAGTGAAATTAAATCTCAAAGAAACATACTGTTAGATCCTGTATATTCAGATACTCTATCCTTGCAACACATTTTTGAAACAGATAATGTAAGGGGGGAGAAAAATCAAGTTTTCTATGGAAAGATGCAATGAAAATTCCCACAGGTTTTGATATGCATTGATTTACATGTGACCCACCTGTCCCACATGAGAACAATAATTGCTGAATAAGGAGATGATGATAAAGATATCATCAATCCTCATTTCCAATTTTCTTTCTCTCCCACCTTTGTAGTCCTTGGCCAGGTGTAATAAATGATCACAGCTTTTCATACATGCAGGGAAGTATTTCTCTTATAGCCACATATCCACAGTTCTGGGCAGAGTGACTTGAGATAGATGCAAAGAGGATTTTCAGCACAGATGGACCTTTCAGTGCCAGCACTAAACTGTTTGCCTAAACAGGGAGGGGGGAGTTGGGGACAACTGTTCCTTCTCCCAGGGCTGAGTCTTAGCTCTAGGCCTAGTCAATTGTTCCCTTGGTTAAGTTAGGAAGGAGGTCTGGTTCTCTCGAGGAAGGAGTTGTGATCCTCAAAACACTGTACACACCCATCCTCTTGCACAATCTCTCAGAACACATCAGACAAAAAGGCTCTAGTTAGTGACTGGTCCTAATAGTGCAAAAGCTCTGCCTAGATCTTACAGCTCGCTGAGACAGACCAAGATCTCTAATAGCTTCCACAGTCACTGCTGACTGACTTCCTACCAAGGGGTGTTTCTGTAGCTCTGGTTTGAAAGTTGTGCTGCACAAAGGCATCAGATTAAAGAGTGCATTGGGCATGGTGTGATCCTCAAACACTACTAAACAAAGCATTTCACATTTTTTGCTTCTGAAGGCATCATTACTTAGTGATGGTTCTGCTTGGCCAGGTCTTATCACAGTGTATAGGCAAAAACAAAGCAGAGGAATAAAATTCATCTGAACATGCTTGATTCTGTGGTTAAGCAGATTTCATTTCCCAGAGTATTTCACTGAGCAGAAGCTCATGGGGAATGAAGTCACCCATTAAGACAATTGTACTCAAGTGGGATACCTGCAAAAAGGGGGCACAACACTTTCAAATACATTGAAGAAAACAGAAGGTACCCATGTAGGCCAGATAAACATAAGTACATTTTCATAGCTCCTTGCTCTACAATAGTTTTACTAGAGGAAAATTCAGGGTGTGTAGCATCTCACTCTCTTCAGTACGGACTCCTGCCTTATTTCCTCCCTGCAAGTAACAGTGATGTGTGTGTGTGTAAGAGATAAAGGGAGGAAGAGAAGACACATGACACCTCTGCCCTTGAACAACTCAATCGCATGCTAATCCAGCTAAAAAAATCCTCTACTATTCTTTGGGGGAAAGCCAAGGAACAGGTTCCTATTCCAATGAAGGGTAAAGTAGAGAACAGCTATAAAGATCACCATTATCTAACCTAGAGGCAGGAAGAGCGTGAATTCTTCGTCCACGTACACTTTGTGACTCCCCTCTTCCATCCCGCAGAGTGTTCCCAAAACCATTCTCTATCTCTGCCTGGTACCAAAAGGCTGGGAAGAAACAGACTGGGAAGAAGGAGTGACAGCAAGAGTAATAGTAACTAGGGTATGAGTAGTGTTTTCATACAGTCACAAGTCAAATAAATTTGTGTCTCAGGTTGGATTTTTTGCCCTCAAAGGAATGTGTGCTGTATATGGTATCAGGAATCAAATAGTAGACATACTTACCTGGCACGCTAACACCTACAGGGCCTGTGTCACCCAAAAGCTATCATTCCTGCTGCTTGCTGTGTTCAGTGCCATAGGAACCATGACTGATAAAGCTACACTCTTTTTATTCTCTCTTCATATGATTTCATGCTGCTCAGTTTCACCATGTTCATTTCCCTAATAGGTTAGCCAAATGATTATGGGGCATTCATCTTCCTCACCTAATACTACTTCCAATTCCCAATTCTCAAAGTAACCATGGTGTCACTTTGGTATTCATCGCAAAGAATTTTAACTGGGTTGTGTTTTTGTGGGTTTTTGTTTTGTTTTGTTTTTTAATTCAGGAAATAGTGTTCTCCACTGGTACCTAAACCTGATTGCTGTTTTGCATTAACATGTTTACAAAATGTTGTATAAATTAGTTCTCAACTGTGTTCTTAAGAGGCTAGCTTTTATTTTTCCTTATCACATAGGTTCAGTCTGCAGCTTTCTATAAATTAATATATTATGGCTATACCAATGTATTTACACCCTGAATATTATTTCCTATTCATGGCTCAGTCAGAGTTAATCACAAATATGTGATTTTGTCCAGAGGCCTTGAAAAAATAAAGTACAGAGCATGTAATTCAATAAAAATTAAATTCTCTACATACTCCATACATTGCTTGGATTTAAAGTTGTTATGCACACTTTCTTTGTTTTGCATAATTTTCCTTGCATAAGAGTGAACTTTTATGTCTCAGCTTAGTTACACTGATACTCTCCACGACTGTACATCGGAATTAAACAGTTTGACAGAATCTGAAGGCACACACCTTAGCAAACACTAGTGGACACAGGATAAATTCATCCCAAGGGCAATTCTGCTTACATCAAGGGAGGTACCTCCATTATGCATTTCATCCTGTAAAATTAATTTGACAGCCTTACTGTGAAAACATTGTTCGTGCTAAAGAATATATGTTATAATCCTCTTAAATTTATGTTGAATATTTGCTAGGGATCTAATTTTGCACATACTTTTTCAGGCTTTTGGCAACTGCCAAAAACTATTCCTTGAAGAAAGGAAACATTTTTACTAAATATGTCATATTGGATCAAATTATTTTAAGGTCAAGAGTAAACAATACAGCTCTTTGTGTAGGCATACTGCTATGCTGTGATCCACCCCCAGGCAATGATGGTTTGACATCTTCACTTCATATGTTGCCTGCATGATCTATGCTCTACCTGCTCAGGACAGAAATCGTATTTGGTATCCCTGAGGCACTATTCACAGTCTAGCCCAAAATTAGCAATAAGTCTATGATAAGCCCTCAGAAGTGCCAGACACTTACTTCTTGCTTACACATAAAACCATTCCAGGGTAACACTAGGCATAGTTATTGTGAAATGGGTGTTCTTGAATAGCTCTATTTAACATGCCCCCTTAGAATTTGCTACCCTTAAGACAGTGGCAGCAGCATAGCCATAAGCACTCAGTCAGATTTGTGCTGAACACCTGCTATTCCTCCTGGTTTTGAATGAGTGCTGGATGCTGAGAACAGCTCAGGATTTAACTTCTTATATGGCATTCAAACACTTCATAATGAATTAGTTCATTTCACATTATGAAACATCAAATAAACATTTTATACTCAGTGTCTTTTCTTCATATCCTTCCATCATCCATTTTGAAAGGGAAAATGAAAAGGAGGGACAAGATTTATTTAAGTATTTGCTATCCATGGACCACTCCTTGTTGAACTCTCATTCAGAGAAGCCCTTCAACAATGGCAGATTTTTCCTTCTCTTACTCAAATTCTCTTTCATTTTCCAGTTCAGTTTCTCCTAGTGCTAACCTCTAGGTTTCTTACAGACACTCATATAACTTTGTGTCAGCAAATGAACAACCACAGCTTTAAAAAGCAGTGAGCTGAATGTCAGACGGAGCTGTGCTCTGCACAATCACACTGAAGCTCAGGAGTTGTACTGCAGCTGGAAGTGATAAATAAGCTCCCTCTGTGCAGGTTCCCTCCATATTACCTTCCCCAAATCCACCCTACCTTTAGCAAACCTGATTGCTTCCTTGCTGATTGCTTCCTATTAGCTAACCTGTGGCTGCTTTTTAATTTTCCCAAATATATGCAAAATTATACACAACTATAAGACACTCTGCAGTAAATGCTGTCCTACCTGCACCATACAGAAAGCCATAGTTGTGCCATATTTGTAGAAGGCCTCATAGAACATGACTCAAAGCAGTAGTAGCACCATCCAACACAAGAACCACACAGGAAAAAGGAAAAAGAAAGAAAATGCCTGTAGAAATGATCTTTCCCCAAGTATTTCCATTCTGGTTTCAAAATAGCACTTGTGTGCTTCATTGCAGTTCACTGAGCCTTGCCTTATCTCTTGGACACTGTTTCCTGAGTGCTCTGTAGCATACTTGTGAGCCATGCCTGTTTATTCTGAAATAACCAAACAAGGTGGGGACTTTATTTTTGTTTTTTATATATATTTTTTTAAACACAACTTTACCTGAAGCAAGACAGAACCAGCGTCAGGGCCTGCTACTGAACCTTTGCTTTGGGCTATCTTTCTACAGTATGATGCTTCTAAGCTAACTGCTGGTTAGTTTGTGTCATAAATGAGTAGGCCACCTTGCTTTCTGTGAGTTCTCTGTACATTTTTCAGTTTTTCCCAAGTATCTTCTGTGACATTAACTTATGTATTATTTGATTCTAGTACTGTGTTCTGCTTCCACCCAGCCTTCTTCCACCAAGGATACCAGATCCATTGTCATACACTATTAGCTGTGGTCTGCAAGTCTTCCCAGTGTTTTGCTATTTGTCAGATAACAGTGCTTATACCCAAGAGTATTTGTCTTAACTTTTTATCAAATGCTTTCCTAGCATCTAAACTGTGATTATTTTTTGGATGGGAATGTATCTCCACAGCTGATTGCAGTAATTATGGTACAGAAGAACAAAAATAGCCATGAGCAATCTATATACAAGCATAAACCACAAATATTTACCTAGAAGGCTGGTCTGCTTACAGTGATGCTGTTGGTCGTCTTCTGATAGTCCATATCTTACCCTTCTCCACATTTTGACGTGATTTTTCTCTCTGGGGCTGTCCAAATGAGTTAGATAGATGTTTCCAAAGATAAGCATGTGGCAGGCATTACTTCTTCCTCAGTGGCTTGTCAAGAAACTGCTGCTGTAAAGCTAAAATAATCCAGAAGTTTTCTATAAACTTGACTTATAATATACACCTTCGAATTTGAAACAGTTAGGAAACCAGACTGATCCCACAGACTTACCTTGGACATCAGGGTCTATCTCACGTCTACCTCCCTCAGTTTCCCTGCCTGTAAACTCTTCATATTATGTTTCACACACACAATAAACCATTTTAAAATGTGGCAAGTTCATAATCTGACACTCAGAAAAATTCTGCCTAAAGATACATTGGTTGTCTTTGTTCATTCTCACACTAAAACCAATAAATTAATTAACACAGGCAGTAAATTCAAAGCTTCTTTAAAGAAAAAGATTTATCAAAACTGGAAGGAAACATAGACAAACATTTCACTGTAAGTAGAAACAAACTTTTCTGAAAAGTTTCAGTTGCATTAAAAGACTTCTGAAACACCGAAAATTCCATGAAGCTACATCCTGAGATATACACTTTTGAGAAATATTTTTAAAGTATTGTCCCAGAAACACTTTCAGTCTTGCAAAAGTCCATGTACCTTGCTTATTTGCTCCTTTAGTAGAAGCACTAAAAGGTCTGATATTACCATCCATCTTCCCTGAGTGATATAAGAAGTGTCAGTGTTAAAAAGAAATAAAAATTTCTCAATGTGGGTAAGAAATGAGGGAATGGTGGGGGGCAGAAGTAAAAAACACATGAGATGCATTGCAGTACCACAGAAAGAAGGTTACTTGCTGCATGCTATATGTACTTCTCAATCAAAATATCTCAAATGGATCAGTTGTTTGCAATAATAGTTGCATTAAGTCCAAATTTACCAAACTATCAGCCTTTTCATTTTCTCTGCTACCTTGATACTGATATCCTTTTTTTTATTCAAGAATATTATTTGCCCTGGGACATAGAAAAAACTTACTGCAGATTAAAAATTACAATGGAAGAGAAAAACTGAAGACAACACTATATTATTCTGGAAAAATGAGATCTGCAGTCAGACCTGGCTGATCTTTTTAGATGTCTAGTCTGAATGAGAACTGCAGAAGGTAAATCTCAGCAAAAGGGAAAGAGAGACTCAATTAAGCATTTCAATTTTATTAAAAGGATTAAAATGAGTATTATGTAAAGACATTTATGGAATTTCAAATGCTCCTCTCTCACTTCTTGATAATGGGCACAATTATAGGCAGCTAACAGAGATGTAGAAATATGGGAAGTCTATATTTTTAAAGCAATAGCCAGGTAACCAGCAGGCTCTTATGGGAGATATATACTGGCAGAGAGCCAAGTCAATACTTGAGTGATTTAAAGACAGGTAAGAGAAAAGGCAGCACTTGGAAACTAAATGCTCTGAAATGAAAAGATTTGTTTCATAACTTATTTTTATTTCACTCTAAGATATTTTGTAATAAACACTCAAAGACATTTAGGACAAATTGGCTACTTTTATTCTGTCAGAAAAGCTCAATAAACATATTGCTGGGGCCTTATAAACACAAACAATATGTTTACTACATTCAATGCAATGGAATAGCCAAAAATAGCCAAAAGAGGATAGAGAGGCGGGAAAGCTTGTAAAAGTCTATCATGCTCAAACAGTCCATGCTGTAATAATCCCAAAATACCTGGAATTCTCAGAGTATGTAAACAATTCACTCAAACAGGAGTAAAACAGTATCAGATTCCTTTAGTTCAGGAAAAAAAAAGAACGTTTCATATTTCTGACAAAGAAATATTGCAATTTCACAACAGCTAATTTTACAATTTGTGCTCATCTCTATGCTGCCAAAAATATAGTCTCTGAAAAAAAAAAAAAGTCCTAGTGTCACTATTGTTTCTTCAGTTTGTTTTAAAAAGTGATGAAATATTAGCAATATAAATTCTGGCATAGCAAGAACAGCTCATTTTTCCAACATCTAGCTCAGGCTGATATACTAACTGAGGTAACATGCTCTTCCCCTCCCTAGATCTGCATAGAACAGTTGCACATCCTCTTTCTGCCTAATAGCAAGTGCTATTTCCTATACAAAGTTAGGAAATATCACAGATGAAACTCCATGCAACAATTATTTGGCAAGAGGCTTTGTCTGTCCTCTTCTCATAAGATGAGCTTTAAAGTTTGTGACATTTTGAGTTAAAATACAGGGGCGTTATTTAAAACTGAGTTTTATGCAAAAGAAGAAAAACTTGTTAGATAAACATTGCAAGTTCCTAGAGCAAAGTCAGTCTGTCAAGTCTGTAAACTGGTAAACAAAAAAATGAGGATTTTCCTTCAGACAAAAGTATAGTGAGAAAGATATCAACCCTATTTCAGTTTGACCTCATGCCTTCAGTTTCAGTTTGCTGATGTTCAGCAAGTTGCCCTGCACTGATCAATGGAGACTTATTCTGGAGGGGTGAAGTTTCTGTGACAGATATTACCCCCCTCATCCAGCATAATGTCCTTTTAGGTAGAAGATATCAACCAGCATGGAAAAATACAGATTCACAAAAAAGCTTTCTCTAAGAAAAGTAATTAATCTGTTCATTTTCCCATTTTTCTACTACTTCTACTGTAAACAGGAACATAATTTAAAGACAGATGATGATAGCAAACAAAATAGGACCAGCCTGCCCTCCACTGTCTCTGATTCAGAAAATCCTTTGTACTATTCCTTGACTTTGGAACTTTATTTTCTCCAAGTTTCCCACATTAGCTGGACAAAAATACTTATCAACATCTAAACTTTCTCATTACTGTCCACAGATAGCTCCCATTCTTAAAATATAAAAATTTAAAATCAGACTTATACTTCCATCTAGCTGAAAACAATAGCTTTTGCACACTACTACAGTATTTGGACAGTGAGAGCACCAAATACTAGTCCTGGGGAAACTGAGCTCTAATCAGAGTTTGGGCCATGGTTGAGAGTTTGGTCTTCATTCCCTTTTGCCTGCATGAGGAACAGAAGCAGTGTGAGAAAAGAGAAGTTCGGAAACGAGGTGGGAAGAGCTTTTCTCTGCTGTTTCCACAGCGGTCTCGTCTCTGCTCCAAGGGGTAACGGGAAGTAAAAAAAGTGTTTTTGAGAAAGCCTGATTTTGATCTATGTCCTAGGGTCAGTGCTGGGAAGTTGAACAGGCTGAAAATCCACATATTCTTTATGCAACAACCTAACCATGTGAACTTTGGGAAGATCTTGCAGGAATCAGCACAGATCTGATTCAGTGCACATGGCTATGCTACCGCTGTCTTAAGGGTAGCAAATTCTAAGGGAGCATGTTAAACGGAGCTATTCAAGTACACCCTTTTGACAATGCCTATTTAAATCACCTTTCTGTTGATAATACTTTTTTACATATATATATGTATAAGATACTTATATATATAAGCGATATAACACTGTTTATCAATAGTTTATGTATTGGAAGAGAGCTTTGTTTGACTGCAACATTAGATACATTTAATGCCTTTACTGCCAGTTATGCCATGAAAGATCAGTAGCAGTGTTTTCAAGGCTGTCAGATTAAGACTGTAAAACCCCCCAAAAAGCTATAACTGAAGTTGATGTAACTGGAAAACAGTAAAAACTCCTGACTGCTGCTTTCTCCTTTTGCCTCATCTTGGCCTGCAAAGCGATGCTGCTCCCAGCTTTCCAAGCTGGTTTCACTTTCTGGTTCCTGTTTGATAATTACCAAGGCCCAGTAATGGGGCAGAGTTGCAAAATGCACAACTGAGGACCTGAAAGAACCTTCTTTTCCAGCTAAGTAAAACCCAAGCTACATCAGTGAAGCCACAATGTTAATCATGTTGTCTCTGGTAGATCTCTGGTAGAAGACAGACTTTGTGGAGATTACTAAGGCATTTTGATGCAGCCAACTGCAGGCCCCTGAAGTTAAGGGAGCTGGAAACAGTGGGGTTGATATCCAGTCCCCCACTCCTCAACATCAATTTAACATGTTGAAACCTTTATGTCAGTCCTTGCCTTCTTACCTTTGGATTATGTGAATGAAAAGTCTGGTTCTTTGGGACAATCTAATTAAAATCTTAGATTTCATTTTGTACACCAGAGGTACCAAGCTGCTCGTCACCGTTTTGGCTTTGTAGCTGAAGTGCCACAAGAGCCAGTGCATTCTTACTGGAAGAAGAAGAGTTCAGTGACAGATAAATACTACCCAAATTCTTATCTAAGGATACTTCAAAGATTCAGCAAAACTTTTTCAGTTAGTGCCTCAGGATCTTCTAAATTGATAGCTGGTTTCTCAGCTCTTGTCACGATATGTTGGGTGATCTGAAGTTTGCACTGAACTAAAGCATACATGACACTTACTCCCAGGTCCTGCAGGACCAACGAACCCTGCTCTGGGGCAGTGGAAGGGTTGCAGAAGTGTGCAGAAATTTCAAGTTCTGTCCAGTCCAAGTGCTGAGAGCACATCTCTTGCTCTGCCTGGCTCCCCAGAGGCTCTTTCGGCTTGTTGATGGCTTTCATTTGACAAGATAGGACTTGAACATGTTATACAGAACAAAATGCTCCATTAGATAGCCCTCCCTAATACCCCTTTTCAGCAGTACAATTGACAGCATGTGTGTCATGGCTTGTAGTTTAATCGCACATTTCAATCTACCTATTGTACACAGAATTGTTAGTATCCCCTCCTTCCTTTACCAGGTAATGAGGCATGAGGTTGGGTTTTCTACTTTAGAAAGCTACAGCTGTTTCTTTATGGCCGTTTCTGCAGGATTCTTTGGAATAATTTGAACATCTTCATCTTTGGAAGACGTGCTGTATTACTAGTGCAGAGATCTGTGTTATCCTCTTCGTAAACTGGGGACAAATGCTGACAGAATCTGTCTTTTTTCACCGGATGTCCCCTAACCGTACTACTTGTTCAGGGAACTGAATGCTTTGATTAATCCAGCTCTGTGCAGCACACGTGTTCTGCATGAAAAATGCAAATGTGTATGGGAAGGAAGTGGGAGGAGACGAGAAGAGGAGAAAAGTAGATCATGAAGTAAAAAGTGGCGATCACTCAGAACAATGCAGATGAAAGCAAGATGCCGGTAATAATCCCAGCAGAGAAAGCATGAATGCTGGTACAATGTGCTTCACTACACCCAACTCCATTTAGATGTCAGGTCATTGTGCCCTGTACTCACTCAAAAGGCATTTAGGAACTCCCAAGGGGTGTTTCAAAGGGCCAATGATTCACAGGATTCTCCGTGTGCATGCAGGTGTAGATAGGAACATGTATGAGTATATGCACATGTAGGAAGTTGCAAAATAGTTGTCATTTTTAGCTGGAAGGGTTATCAGACTACATTAGGTGTTTCATGTTTGTATAATGTAGAACATGTTTTGTGTTCCATGTTACTTAATAACCTTCAATCATACACTTGTTTTAAGCAACTCATATTGCCCACCTCAGCAATGTTAATGTTCACATTGGCCACTAAAATGAATGTTGACAGCATTTAAAGGTTCACTTCTCAGAAGCTTTAAGCTCTAAGCACCAGAGAAACTACATATCTAGCAAGAAACCTGGTAACTTAGATTTATAGCTTGACCTTGAATGATGGGAAAAGATTTTATGACATTCCAGATTTATGATTCTCCTTCCTGGACACCCTGGCTGAAAATGAGACTGGACTGCAAGAAGCAAGTTCACTTCTGGTTTCCTTAACAAGATGGTGTCCTTGAGCTGCAGGAATCTTGCAACAATCCAATATAAGCCAGACAAGCTTTCAAGTCATCTGTGTTCTCCCTTAATTGTCTTATAGCTAAAGGCTTTAAATACAAGCTGAGGCATGTACTTCCTTATGTCCACAACTGCATACAGACACTGAGCAAATTTTTTTTTATTGTGATGCTTTGTTTAGTTTATAATATTCTTTTTCTCTACCTCCAAACTCAAAAAATTCCTTTTCTCTTTCCAGATTTGTAGCCCACAAAACCTTTCCACTATAATATATTGGAATTTTCAAATTATATCAAAATAGCCATTTTTAGCTACAGAAAGAAATTCAGAGATAAATGGTTTAAAACATTATGGTTTCACTCCTGCATAACGTGAAAAACAGAATCCTTGTCCTGCAATCAATAGAATAGAATAGAAGATTACACTATAGAAAACTTACATAAAACATTCACTTGACAGCTTAAACTGATAATGACAGACATGCTTCTAATGAATTATTTTCTCCATTTGGGAGTCAAGACAAAAGCCTATGTATATGTTATTACATTGTTTTCTGCTACAGAGTTTTGCACCTCTCATTTATCTTATAAAAGTATTGGAGCACATGATGAAGCAGAGAATGAGAAAACTAAGTTTGTCAGTGTAGACCAAAAAAAAAAGCTCAAGGGGATGTTATTGTTGTCTTCAGCTACCTGGTGGGTGGTTATAGAGAAGACATAGTCAAACGCTTCTCAGAGTTGCAAAATGAAAAGATCAGGAAGAACAGGCACCAATAGCATAGAGCAGAATTATGACTCTCTATTAAAGAACAAAAATTTCACAAGGACAGTCATGAATTGGAATGAGCTGCTGTGGAGCATCCATCCTCAGTGTCAAAACTCAATTAGAAAAGGTTGTGAACAACAAACATTGAAGTCAGCCCCTGTAAGCAAGGGATACAGGCAGATAATGTCCCCAAAGCTTTGCTAGCCTAGACTGTTCTATAACTCTCTAACACCATTATATAAATATGAATCAGAAGAGTTTCACGTAGTGCTCACCAAGAGGTGAGGGGTTGGTTTCTGAAGTTTGATTGGGGGAGGGGAGTTGCGAGACTGTTTGGGGTTTGTTTTTTTTTTTTGTTTTGTTTTCAACAGCTTCAAAAATTGAAAGTTTACTTTACAGTTAACTTTCCCTTTCTTAGTTTCCAGGAGTAACTATAAAAACCTCAGATTGTTGTGTTTGCCTTTTTTTCTTCAGAAGGTTGCTAGGAATAGATTTCAAATTATCAGAGGTTCTCTTTCTTATTTAGGGTCACTGACTGACCATAAGAAAAATGTATTGAGGCATTAGATGTATTTGTTTGAAATAACTGATACTGAAATTCAAACAGTTCTTCAAGCAGAATTCCTAATAAGAAGAATTTGTGACAGGGAGTCTACAAGATTTACTTTAAAGAAAAAAATGTGTGTTTAAGAGACCCACAAACCTTCAAAAGAACACCTCCTTCAAAAGGCCCCACCTCACAGGGATTGTTTCAGAAGTTAAAGTATTTACATAAAGTGGAAAGACTTGCAAGCTGTACAAGGCAATTACTGGAAACAGTGGTGTAGTACTGAACAAAATGGTCCCGATTTTCCTTGTTTTTTCAAAGAAATCCATTACTACTTTCATCTACACTAAAACTATAAGCCAAATCCTGTAGTCCTTACTAAAAAAA
>VXBJ01001550.1:570920-609313 GCA_013400055.1 Nycticryphes semicollaris
AAAAAAAAAAAAAAAAGTAATTTTACAGACCTCCTGCTGGTCTTCTGCACAAAGAAAATGAATACTCCAATGAGGTGAAGGGCAGAAAGAAAAGGAGCCTGAAAATACAGTCCATATGGAAAGGGAAAATGCATTTAAAATACACCTAATAAACACTAGAGATCTATTACGGTGTGTCTGAGAAGCTTTGACATTTTCACACTATTACTGACATTTATGTGACTATATGTGTCTATACTGGCACATATATGCACATGTATACACACACACACTACATTCCACATATAGCTATCCAGATTAAAAATCCTGCCCCTTCTTATTTTTAGTCATAACACATCGAAATCTCCATACCCTTTGGTATCATTAGCTAATAATTCCCTGAGACAGTGCTCTATAGTCTCTTATTGATGCATGTTTCAAATCAACTTTGTGAACATACTAAAACTATATTTCAATAAGAGAAGAGTGGAAAAGATAAAAGATATAGATAGCCAGTAGTGTCTAGTTAGGCAATTCAAAGTGATCCTTGCATTTATTTTATTTTTTTTTTTCTTTTAAAAACTTTTCACCCCCTCTATTAGTTTATACATAAATACTTCTGCCTTCTGCATCTCACATTCATGTTTCTCGTTATCTCTGGAATTAGCCCTAAAAAGCTTCATAGAGAGGGAGAAAGACTTTAAAACTATTTTTGCAGCACAGAGGTAGAGGTTTTCATCAACTCGTTTCTGCATGTGTACACACCAACCATCACATTTCCACTGAAGATTCTTCCCTGATCTGCAGCTGCCTATAAGGACTAAAGAAAATTCCACACTGAAAAATGTGGTAGAAAGAGTGTCTGATATTATTTTACAGCATCTCTCCACATTTCATCAAGGGAATCTCTTGCCACTATACACTATTAGCATTCAGCCTGCACACAATAATGTATTTTACATTTTAATCTGGCAATGCTTTACAGCGTGGCAAGACACCTAAAAAGTAAGATAACACTACCCAATATCTGCATTCGTTCCCATTCACCTCCTTTAGTAACTATGAATTTTTAATTAATTAAAAATTTGATTAATTTTTAAAACTATCTTAAATAATTTAAGAATATTACTAACCGTCAGTCAGTTCCCAGTGAATCAAATACGTTGTCTCAATGCTTCATACTGTTTAAAATCATGTCACGTATATGACCAAAAAAATATAAGAATGTGCAACATACAAACGTTACGAAGAAAATAAAGCTTCTGTGGTGGCAAATATCTATATAGCTCAGAAGTTTACATACATATATCTCTACTAATTATTCTCTGCATAATCAACAAGTTAACTCTGAAATGCAAGGATTCTGAATTGATGTTATTTCCCGTGGCCACTTGGATGGTGAATTCTGATGGGTATGAATCAGTAACTGAATACAGCTCTCTTTTAATATCTAAAGTTTATAGATCTGCATACAGAGCTATAACTATAACTAAAACAGTTTGCAGAGTTGTGCATGAGGTTTTTTGGGGGCACTTTAAATTTATATTCTTTTTCTCCTGAAAAGGCAGTCCTCCATACTTAATACTGTATTAATTTTCGTTTTTTTCACCATAAACTCCAAATTGCTCCACTGATTTTGATACATTGATAAATGTAGATATCTTCTGTATATTTGATATGGTGTTTTTGAGATAAAAATATTTCCCATATTTGCTTTGCTTCCAAAAATATAGGTACATATTTCTGATACCTTTATTTTATCAGTAATGATGCTATAGATGATAATATAAAGATGGCAGAGGTAAATACCCCAAACTATGCAGTAGGTGAAAAAAAAAAAAAGGTTTTCAAAACTAATCTCTTAAGACACCAGCCCTATACAAAAATCAAGTTATAGGTAGAGAGAAAGATAGGTAACAGAATCTTTAAAGTCAGTACCAATCACTGATAGAGAACTAGGCACATTCCATACTGAAACTGTTAGAAAGGCTTTTAATTTTTATGGTATTTCACTAGAAAACAAAAAACAAGGGGTGAGGAGGTGGGGAAGAAAGGACAACCTCTGGTGGAATAGTCTATGAAAAAGAATTTCACTTTATGATTTCAAAAGTGAGGCAAAGATTTTAATTTATGCCAGTCTATAATTACCCTAACTGGCTTTTTCTCCCCCAGTCATTCCATTCTTATGGGAATTCTGAAATATTTCTTCTTTGAAACATTATTTTAAATGAGAGAGTTTCCTCCAAACATGGAGCTTCATACTGCCACTCACATTCTACTAAAACTCTGAGAATTAAGAGTCTGTGTAATTACTGCAGTAAATGCAATGAAGTCTTCCAGTCATTTTCCAATCCTTTGCCTTTTATTTGCTCTAATTTTGAAGTCCAACACTTCATGGTTTCTGTGTAGAGGCTGTGATTTAGCAACATTACTGAAAAACATAGGCCTGAAAACATTCAACTGAGCTCTTAGTGATTTCATAGGAGGAAATACTGGGGCCTAGCCATTCCTCCCCATGGATATTAGTGCAAGCTAGAGAAAACTAGCCCTAGGAAGGCATTAGAGACAAGATGTATGCAGCATTTTTCCTGCTGTACCTCCCTTGAACAAATGCTAGAAATGAAACTTCACTCATTAAAGTACTGCAGGTGCACTGGTTGTTCTCCATTGCTGCCTGCAGCTGTTAGACAACCTGAAAGATATCATGCGGTATAGGAAAGGACTAGATCATCTCTGGATCATCTCTAGAATAGAGGACACAGATGGGCTGCCTGTAGACTGTATGACAGAGGTCCTGTCATGCCATAGGACCCATGGTTCTTGCCTCTGGGGACTGAGGACGCTTATTTGCTGCATCAGCAATCTGCTTCTTCAGAGCTCAAGCAAACTGCTGGTGGACAAGGAACTAAAGCATCTTCATCCTCAAGTGCTGGTAGGATTCAATATGCTCAAATAGCGTTCCTGCACAGAACTCTGAGAGTTCCCCTTGCAAAATTATTTCTCAGGTCAGTTTTCTAAAGTAAACACAGATTCTTTGACAAGGGAATGTGTTAAGAAGTTATAAAGATTTGTGAGCACAGTAACAGCACAACATACATCTAGCCACAGGCATAAGTATATTTTCACACAAACCTTTGGTTTATTGGTAATAAGCCTATCAGATACCATCTGGGGAGGGAGAAAGTTCCCATAACTAAGTCATCCCTTTATATTTTTAATCTGCAAACTTCAAAACAGCAAAAATTTGTATAGAGGAAGTCAAAGTTACTGTAAAGCATCAGGTTTCTGAACTTCTTACCGCCAGCTCCCCTCCCACCTTTTAATTCACATACCTATTGACACAATTCTCTACTCTGTAAAGCCTTGTTATTTCTTCAGTATCATCATTGCTGTAATAACCAACATTTCACATACTGTAGGAACTGCAAAAACAGATATGTGAGAGGGTCAGAAGAAAGCATTGATATCAAAGATATTATAATGAGAGGAGGTAATTTATACCAGGAAATTATAGTGTTCTACCTGTAATGCTTCAAAACAGTCCCGTGTAATAACACATTTGTGTTTTTTTTCTGGAGTACATAGGACATAGTACAGACATTTTTAATAATACTTCAACCTGCTGCTGTTAGAGTTAGTTTATATAACATCCAAAAAGCTTGACACTGTAACAACAGTTTTTTTATGTACACAGGTGAGTGCTCCCCCAGCTCCAAGGAGAAAGACTTGGCTTTACATCATACTTTCTATCTCCCTTCTTAGATGGGATTCATAGACACACCATTGTGCGAAGGGCTGGCAGTGCAATACGTGCAGGTGGATACAGAAGCCTGCCTGAAGGTCATACTGGGCACAAGGCTAGTTTCAGCCAATGCTGCGAGGGAGCTTCTAGCACCTACAAAATGTGGGTGCTGCTCTCCTTACTATCACAGGTTATTTCATAAAGCCAGAGTCATCTTCATTCTGAAGGCAATGAGGAGTCAAATAGGCAGAAAGAGGTAGAAGAATAATTTCTGAGATTCTCAGTACTTTGGCATAAGGTGTTCACCCCTACCTAGGAAAGGGGGAGAAGTAAAATGGGCAGCTGAACTGCTGTAATATTCTGAATTCAAGGACACATATCTCCAATCACCTCTGCTATTAAGAGGACGATCTCAGGTGGCTTGGAAGATAAAGATCCAGTAGAGCACACTAGCAGAATAAAAGCTAGTACTTGTTAGGTCTTTATTAAGAATTTCAATGGATTTAATTTAATTTCAAGAGGGTTTTGAGAGCCAGTAATGCCTAGCCTTTTATCAGGGGTTATCTTACCAGAAGCATGAAGCTTCTTTTTTTAATGTATCTTTTGACGTTTTTCAAAGCAATGATTTTTTTTCTTTTGAGAGTCTTCTATTATAGCCTGTGCTATGGGTCTATGAGAGGAGGTCTAATCCATGATGCTTCTGCTGTTACCCATAGTGTCAAAAAAGAGCAATGCAAATATTCACAATATCCTCAGACAAAAATGCAGGGAATAGTTTCCTGCTTTTGTAGTAGTCCAATTCCAATTCTTTCTCTGGCAGCTTCTAATTCATCTTCTCAAAGATGAGCTAGGCAGCTGCTTGATCCTAAAATAATTTGATCAGTAATAATCAAATTATTATTGTTAATATTTTTTCTATGTTGTCATTCCAGCAACTTGTCCAATGATATATTTACTAGAGAAAATTTTTTCATAATAACATTAATGATGTTCCATTTTATATTTATATAAATAATTAAAAAAAAAAAAAGTAGCGATCCTCCCTTCTCCTGTGATGACTTCAAAACAGCACAAATCAGTGGCCAGACATTCCCCTTTAAAATGCTGTGTGATACCAGAAATCTTGTCGTTCTCCACAGGGCCAGAAAATAGTCCCTGTGGGTAAACAAGGAATTTCCAAAAAGTTCCCTACTGTACAATACTTTGTTCCTCTCTGTTCTTTGCATCTTCCAGGCAAAGTTTGGCCCATAAAACTTCTGTGCAATAACCACAGAAACATAGAGCCAACATCTTCACACAGGAGCTGTGAGGGAGACATACAAGGAGACCTTCCATGGTGATCCCTGCTCCAAGATGCACTATTAAAAGCACAACTCCTGTTAGAAATGCACCTTTTCAGTCTATAACACTTCCAGGACAATGATAAACATCGTTTTTGTCCTACCTCTGCGTCACCACTTCTGTTATTTTCCATCCCACACAGAAGACAATGTCAAACACTAGGCCAAATGCAAAGTTTAGAGCTGAGTCTCACCCTTCCTCTAAAAAGTTGTTACAAGGGCCCCAGCTTCGCTGAAGCTAGCTCCCACCAGCTTCATCTTCGTAATCCAGTTCCTCTACCTCAAACCAGGCCCATAACCTCATGTCTTGCTCCCTCTCCTCACATCATCTTCCCCATCAGGTTCCCCATCAGGCAGTTAACAGCCTGTGGCACAAGTAGTACAAAGAGAAGGGAAGTCTCTGCTGGGCCTCAAGCTTTACTGTGATGCTGGTCAACTCCTGCATTGAACCAAGATAGTCTATATGGTGGCCTTTGGATCCAGTAGCAATAGCTTCACAGAGTCACAGAATCATTACAGCTGGAAGAGACCTTTAAGATCATCAAGTCCAACAGTAAACCTAACAGACAAATCCACCCTCAGCATGTCCTCAGCACTACATCTACATGTCTTTTAAATGCCTCCAGGTATGGTGACTCAACCACTTCCCTAGGAGGCTTGTTCTAACCCTTGACAACCCCTTCAGTGAAGAAATTTTTCCTAATATCCACACTAAACCTCTGCTAGTGCAACTCAAGGTCATTTCCCCTCATCCTGTTGCTTGTTACACGGGATAAGAGATGGACACCCACACAGCTATAACCACCTTTAAAGTAGCTGCAGAGACTGATAAGGTCTCCCCTTGGCTTTCTTTTCTCCAGACTAAACAATGCCAGTTCCCTCAGCCGTTCCTCGTAAGACTTGTGCTCAAGACCCCTCAGCAGCTTTGTTGCGCCTCTCTAGACATGTTCAATGTACCCATGCACAAGTGCTGCTGTTCTGTCAGCTATAAGCATTGGCTACCTCTAACTCTCTAATTGTGGTTTCCGTATTTTCCTTCACAAGTTCTGTCATAGTATTTGCATCTTGAAGAGTACTATATGTATAAAGTAATGCTTTAAAAATTATAGTACTCAATTAGAAACGCTGACCAGTTGATGATGCATTGCGCCAAAATATTCACTAGAGCTGTCTTATAGAAAATAATCTGATGTGATTATTGCAGTGATAGCCCCAAAAATATAAGGAAAATCTATCAGGAAGGCCTTAAATACATATCCTTGCTGTATAAAGCAGCAAAATTCCGCACTGTAGGAAAATGTGAAGCGTGCTGTGCACAGACATGCTGGCATTTTTTATGTCATGCATACAGCAGCATAAATTGACCAGCTTTTAAAGAAGTCTGACACTAGAAGTTAGAATACATTCAACATGCTATAACTGTGCTTAATTTAGATAAGCTCTGAAATTACTTAAAAGTGTTCAAAAGAAAAGCAAAACTAATGGTGAATTTCAACCTCTTTCCAAGCCCATAAGAGGGACAAATGCTTTACATAAAACGTACAGAGAGCCTCACCAGCAAAATTGCTTTCTGCAAAGCAAAACTCAAATCCCTCTGGGTTACCAAGGTACTGGTTAAAACACTTTTAAAAAAAAAAAAAAAAAAGTGTGTTTATAGCATGAAGGCTTGACAAGAAAAGTCCTTCCCCCTCTAAGATGAGGAACTGCCTGACATGCAAGAATTGCTACTCTTGCAACCACATGAGGAGCAAGAGAAACAGAGAACAGAAATACCAGAGACATGATGTAAAGTGGTGAATAGGCTAAAATTAGTTAATGTTCCGATTTCTTTTATGAACAGAGGGTAAGTTCTATTATTTTTTTATTATTATTATTAAACCAAAAATCTTAGAAGGCACCGGAAAGTGAAGAACTAGAGATTTTAAATCTCAATGCACAAACACATGCTTGTGTACATACATGTGTACTAGCATAAGTATGTCTCTTGTTTTAGGAACACTAATTCAAAAGCAGGTCTTAGAAAATAAGGAGGAAAATACCTCCATCAACTTCATAATTGTATCAGAATAATATCTGGAAGTTTTACAGAGACTAGCTTAGCTAAGGCAACATCTACTCCGGTCTTAAAGACAAACTGCCAGCATTAGTCATTTTTCCCCACACCTGGTTTTGTGTCTTACCTTTCCAAATAATCACTTGGATTATGAGAACTAAAAAAAGCAAGCTTTCCTTCTTCCTATTGTAGTGCTGGTACTTTCACTAGCAGAAATGAAATTCTTCTTATTCCTTTTATTCACTTTCAGGTTAAGCTGGTGTTGCTCAGAGCTGGAATGAAATAAAATGAAATGACTATGTAGAAAATTAAGATTTTTTCAAAGGTCGGCAAATTGGTTGAATGGCCTTGAGCTATATACAAAGCAGCAGCACATACATACAGTACAGCAGACTACAGCTTCAGCTCCTCTGGGCTGCAAAGTTGAACTATTTTCTTTGTGCTATCTTTGTCGATCTTGCTAAACCTAATTTGAAACAGCACTGAAATTTTCTGATATACCACATTTCGTTTTCTTCAAGTGAATGGTGAGCTGTGACATGGATATGAGCTGTTGGTTAGCCCGCATAGTTCAAAATATAGTTACACGACTCCCCACTTCCCCTTCTCCCTCTGCACACATACGCTGATGAGGCTGCAAACTTCTTTTGGGGAAGGCAGCAACACTAAAAATCATCAGGAGAATGTAATAAGGGACAGGGCATGCTCTTGTGCAGAAGGGTGGGAAAAAAGATAGCAAATAGCTGCACTGGGAAAAGAAAAAAGAGGAAATGTTATCTGAAAATTAAACAGTGCTAGGCCTGGCTGGGATGGAGTTAATTGCCTCATCACAGCCCACACCTCGTGGGCTCGTGACTATAACTGTGTTGATAGCACACCAATGTTTTAAGCATTGCTAAGAGTGCCTTGCAGGGTGCCAAGGCTTTCTCCGTTCCTCAGTTCCTCACTCTGCCCCGCCAGGGAATAGGCTGGGGCGGGCAGGAGGCTGGAGGAGACACAGCCAGGACAGCAACCCGGACTGACTGAAGGGGTATTGCATGTCACACAATGCCACACTCAGCAATAAAACTGAGGACCTGGTCTTTCCAACCAAAGTAGCCACTGTTTGGAGGCTGACTGGTTATTGGTCTGCTCATGGGAGGTGATGAGCAACTGCTTCGGCATCACTTCACTTCCCCCCACAACTTCCCCTCACTTTTTAAACTGTTTTTATCTTAACCCACAAGTTTTATTCCTTTTGCTCTTTTGACTCTGTACCCTATGACACTGTGGGGGAGTAAGAAAACTGCTGGGTGGGGGCTTACCTGCTGGCTGAGGTGAACAAACCATACACTAAGAACAGAAAATAATCACAGCCATACTGATGGTCAAGTTACAAATTAACCTGGAAGTTTTAGAGACTAGGGCACTTTTTTTGCCCCTTTCCACCCCAACCCCCATTTATTTTTTATTATTTGCTGTGCCTGAATTATCACATAGGCAGTTAAAAAAAAAAAAAAAAAAAGGATACATATTTTTTCCTTAATTTTTCTCCCAGGAGTTGAAATTATTTTTAGGAAAAAAAAAAAATTAAATATGCTGGTTTTCTCTGAATGCCAAACCAACTATAGTTGCAAACATAATTATTCATATCTAGACACTGGCCAAAATTAGGAAAAAATATGAGTTGGTTTACNTTTCTGCAAAGCAAAACTCAAATCCCTCTGGGTTACCAAGGGACTGGATAAAACACTTTTAAAAAAAAAAAAAAAAAAGTGTGTTTATAGCATGAAGGCTTGACAAGAAAAGTCCTTCCCCCTCTAAGATGAGGAACTGCCTGACATGCAAGAATTGCTACTCTTGCAACCACATGAGGAGCAAGAGAAACAGAGAACAGAAATACCAGAGACATGATGTAAAGTGGTGAATAGGCTAAAATTAGTTAATGTTCCGATTTCTTTTATGAACAGAGGGTAAGTTCTATTATTTTTTTATTATTATTATTAAACCAAAAATCTTAGAAGGCACCGGAAAGTGAAGAACTAGAGATTTTAAATCTCAATGCACAAACACATGCTTGTGTACATACATGTGTACTAGCATAAGTATGTCTCTTGTTTTAGGAACACTAATTCAAAAGCAGGTCTTAGAAAATAAGGAGGAAAATACCTCCATCAACTNAGCTGGTGTTGCTCAGAGCTGGAATGAAATAAAATGAAATGACTATGTAGAAAATTAAGATTTTTTCAAAGGTCGGCAAATTGGTTGAATGGCCTTGAGCTATATACAAAGCAGCAGCACATACATACAGTACAGCAGACTACAGCTTCAGCTCCTCTGGGCTGCAAAGTTGAACTATTTTCTTTGTGCTATCTTTGTCGATCTTGCTAAACCTAATTTGAAACAGCACTGAAATTTTCTGATATACCACATTTCGTTTTCTTCAAGTGAATGGTGAGCTGTGACATGGATATGAGCTGTTGGTTAGCCCGCATAGTTCAAAATATAGTTACACGACTCCCCACTTCCCCTTCTCCCTCTGCACACATACGCTGATGAGGCTGCAAACTTCTTTTGGGGAAGGCAGCAACACTAAAAATCATCAGGAGAATGTAATAAGGGACAGGGCATGCTCTTGTGCAGAAGGGTGGGAAAAAAGATAGCAAATAGCTGCACTGGGAAAAGAAAAAAGAGGAAATGTTATCTGAAAATTAAACAGTGCTAGGCCTGGCTGGGATGGAGTTAATTGCCTCATCACAGCCCACACCTCGTGGGCTCGTGACTATAACTGTGTTGATAGCACACCAATGTTTTAAGCATTGCTAAGAGTGCCTTGCAGGGTGCCAAGGCTTTCTCCGTTCCTCAGTTCCTCACTCTGCCCCGCCAGGGAATAGGCTGGGGCGGGCAGGAGGCTGGAGGAGACACAGCCAGGACAGCAACCCGGACTGACTGAAGGGGTATTGCATGTCACACAATGCCACACTCAGCAATAAAACTGAGGACCTGGTCTTTCCAACCAAAGTAGCCACTGTTTGGAGGCTGACTGGTTATTGGTCTGCTCATGGGAGGTGATGAGCAACTGCTTCGGCATCACTTCACTTCCCCCCACAACTTCCCCTCACTTTTTAAACTGTTTTTATCTTAACCCACAAGTTTTATTCCTTTTGCTCTTTTGACTCTGTACCCTATGACACTGTGGGGGAGTAAGAAAACTGCTGGGTGGGGGCTTACCTGCTGGCTGAGGTGAACAAACCATACACTAAGAACAGAAAATAATCACAGCCATACTGATGGTCAAGTTACAAATTAACCTGGAAGTTTTAGAGACTAGGGCACTTTTTTTGCCCCTTTCCACCCCAACCCCCATTTATTTTTTATTATTTGCTGTGCCTGAATTATCACATAGGCAGTTAAAAAAAAAAAAAAAAAAAGGATACATATTTTTTCCTTAATTTTTCTCCCAGGAGTTGAAATTATTTTTAGGAAAAAAAAAAAATTAAATATGCTGGTTTTCTCTGAATGCCAAACCAACTATAGTTGCAAACATAATTATTCATATCTAGACACTGGCCAAAATTAGGAAAAAATATGAGTTGGTTTACTGGTAGGTGTTCAATATAGGGTATGCAGACTGCTATGCCAGCTGAATGTGCCAGCTGAAGCTGCGGCTGCGTCAACAGACTTGGCCAGCAGTCAATAAGCTCACCCAGACAGTATGGCAGCAACCCGCCTCTGGCAATATTTTAATATTTATTCATCTTTGCTTACCTATTTGCTCTCGTAGTTGTCAGGCCTCTGGGTGAAATTCAGGCTGCCGAGGTCAGCTGCACTGATGTCAACAGAGCGAGAACGTCACTGTCAGAAAATGCTGTAGCGAGAATCCTAGCTTGCAGACATGATTACAACTTCAGTACACAGTTCACAACTATTTTCCTTTTAATATAAGAAAGCATGATTTCTGAATTCAGAGAGAAAAGGTCATGATTTCAAGAAATGCATAATGTTTTTTACTGCGTACATTTTAATTTATACAGAAAGACTTCTTGACATTAACACTCACAGGAGCCCACCACTCTTTCGCAATATGAAAGATCTTACTCCATTTGAAGGTGCTCTATTTTCGTCAGAAAAAGCAGTGGCAAGCTATGCAGGTGTGTACCTTTCTTTTCCTCACTTAGGCCTATCTAGAACAACAAAACAAAAGGCGTGCACTGACGCATCTGTGCCAGCTGCCCTGCCTGACCTGCTGCTGATTTTAACGCTTTATCATTGAATCAATGTCACTGCTTTGAAGCTGTAACCTGAACAAAGACTACTAGTTGGTAGCCATAGCGGCTCATTTGGAAAGAATACTTTTTATAATTAAAGAGTGATTAAAAAAAATTAAAAATTTGGGACATACAGCCACAGAGGCAATGCATGGGAAACCTTCGATTTAAACACATTTCAGCGGAAAACTCTACCTGCTCCCCTCCTACATACAGAAGAGCCTGTGCACACTTAAACCACAGTAAAAGGATGCTACAGCACTGCCTTTACTGCTCAGTGGTAGACAGACTGAGAAGTTGTTATATTCATGCTAGGTAAGGCTCAATCTGAGTAACAGCAAGCAGACTTTTTTTCCAAATAAAATAATCTGAACTACCCGGGGTGAATTTACCAACTGGCCCTGACCTTCCCACTGCAGAGAGAAGACGGCAGCCTCACAGCCTCTGTCTGAACTAGAATTGTCTGATTTGGAGTTTTTCTGCTGGTTATGCTGTGGATGAGCAGGGGGAGCTCAGCGAGGTCTCTCATCCTTTGTAAGACTTCATTTCCTTGCTCCACGGCTTTCAGGAAGCAAGAATGCCAGAACTGAACCTGTTTTTCCCCTTCTATCAGTGGCAATAACCAGAAAAGGCTCAGGAAATTCTGGGGACTGAAACAGCTGGACTAGACTCTGCAAAGAAAAGGGAGGAGTCTTTAAAAAAAGAAAGCACCGAATTTCTCTCTGCCCTCTCTCCCCCTGGTAACACCACTCTTTGCCCCCATCACCAGTCACCACATCTCTTCCCTAATTAGTGTCTGGAGCTAGCTTGGAAAGAAAGCCAGCAACTATGACACAGAGAAGTTTCTTATTAGCTTGTATGATGAAGTAGGAGCCTGTTTGGTCAGTTGGTGGCTTAACCTACTTGATTTTAATGAATTATCCAGGAAGTGGGATACACAGAGGTGCCATGTCAACGTAGTCTGAGATCCTCACCATCAGACAAGGTTTGAAATTAGTTCTGTGGCAGGACTTTGTGTGTAGTCTAACAAGATATGTATAAGCACCAGCCAAAATAAATTACCATCTTCTCCCCTGTAGAGGTGTACCAGTACCTCCTGATGCCGTGAGGAGTGCCAGCATGGCGTGCCACCATACTGTATATGAACTAGCAGGAAAATTATAAACTGAGATTTGTTTTGATTCAGAAAAACATTGAAATATGTGAACTGTGACATTTGCAGCTCAAATGGTCTGCTTAAGGAATATATAAATTTCTTAACAATGGAAGAGCTTTGTAATCTGTTCAAGGGTGGATTTTTTCCTTAAAAATTCATCATCTAGAACTATTTTATGTGAAATATTAATTAAAATTAACAGTTTGTAAATAGCAAAATTCAGATCATTACTGAGGCCCATGTAACATAATTACAGCATTGAGAACTGCTCTGAAAAAAATCAAAGGGTCTAATGCTTTCAGTTAACTGCAAAAACTCTGAAACAGTTTAGTTTGCTAGCAGTTTTGTAACATTCCTTGTAGCGTAGAGATTGCTTGACAAGACCCTTTGCCTGGAATATGCTTTTGATGTCTGAGAAAAGCCTGACATTTCCACTTCCTATTTAATTTTTAAGTTACTACTACTTTAAAGTTCTGAGCCCAAGTTTCCTGCCCCAAGTAAACCAAATCTCTTCATTTTTTACTTTCATTTTCCACTTCTGCTTTTCTTTGCCGGTCAGAATATTTGGAGCCAAGCCCCAGTGGCACAACAAGCTTCCTAACCCTACAGTTTCCAAGTTTTCTGTACAATTGTTCATCACTTCTTATATGTCTGAATAAAACGAGCTGCAAGGCTACACATTAAAATCTTCTAAAAATAGTGCCATGGCTGCTCTCTTGCAGCTAGAGGAGATCTCTGCTTTCATTGCTGGAAATAGGAGACATCTCGCACGGTTTCTGGGTGAAGGAAGAGATTCAGTAACTAATATGCTGGAAGAAATAGACGCTTTCCCAAGGGGGAGCCTGGGTGGAATACGACTCCACAATATCACAAACCAGAAAACAAAACAACTTCCCTTTCAAAGTGTCAGAGCTACTGTCATTCAGAGAGCAGTTGAAGACAACAATAGGGCAAGAGGCTTCTCCCTTCATTTTCCCTCAAGCCCACAGCTATTTGGGGGGCAAAAAAAACCCCAAACCNAGTAATATATATCCACACATATTTGTATAAATTTATATATATAAACAATTGCAGCCAGAAAAACCTATTTAAATCAGGATGTGATCTCTGGTCTTGACATAACTTGTGTTAGAAGATCTTGCAATAAATAGGCTTTACTCATGCTATGAAGTATTGGAAAAAAAAAATCTATTTTAATTATGCAATTTGACATGTGCCTCTCCTGTGCAATGGCTGAAGCACCTTTGACAATAGTATTTGTTGTGGTTTTTTATAAAGGTTCAAAATATAAATATGCATGTAAGTGCAGTAGCTCACGAAACACTCTTTCCTATCGCAGGGAACAGGATGTACATCTATAGCCACACTCACACTTTTGTTTGACTGTTGTGTGTGTAGGTAGGGTTTGAAAGTAAGACTTAGATCACCAGTCAGATTTCTAAAGTCTGTATCATCAAGCTAATCCCACAGCTTTCCACCACAGCACTCATCTCCCTTGTGACAGATTAAAAGACAGAGCACACCTCAACCACCACATACTTTTTTAAATTTTAATCCCTGATAAATTGAATTTCAATGAAGATTTCTTTTTAAAGTGAAAAAAACTCTAATGAATAATGTTAAGATGTAACACCAAACAGAAGCCTACAACCAGTTCACTGTGTTCAACAGTGAACACAACTACATGCTGACTGAGTCTGATTCTTCACTTGCATAGGACGTTTTATTAAAAGGAAATTCCAAGAAACACTTTTTTTTTTCCTAAATTCCTCTGACAAGATTAACTACATTCTGCTTCAGCAATAGAAAATTAAAAAAAAAAAAANATCACAAACCAGAAAACAAAACAACTTCCCTTTCAAAGTGTCAGAGCTACTGTCATTCAGAGAGCAGTTGAAGACAACAATAGGGCAAGAGGCTTCTCCCTTCATTTTCCCTCAAGCCCACAGCTATTTGGGGGGCAAAAAAAACCCCAAACCTTCATAACAATAGTACACATTTCCTCATAAGGACCAGGTGACAGCCTTGCAGCAAGGAAGTAGCATGGCACAGCTGCCATAGGAAGCGCCAGAAAAGAAAGGACCCTACAGCAAGGGCCATTCTCAGAGAACACCAAATAATTTATATATATATATATATATGTGTGTGTGTGTGTGTATTTTATTATATATATGCAGAAGTAATATATATCCACACATATTTGTATAAATTTATATATATAAACAATTGCAGCCAGAAAAACCTATTTAAATCAGGATGTGATCTCTGGTCTTGACATAACTTGTGTTAGAAGATCTTGCAATAAATAGGCTTTACTCATGCTATGAAGTATTGGAAAAAAAAAATCTATTTTAATTATGCAATTTGACATGTGCCTCTCCTGTGCAATGGCTGAAGCACCTTTGACAATAGTATTTGTTGTGGTTTTTTATAAAGGTTCAAAATATAAATATGCATGTAAGTGCAGTAGCTCACGAAACACTCTTTCCTATCGCAGGGAACAGGATGTACATCTATAGCCACACTCACACTTTTGTTTGACTGTTGTGTGTGTAGGTAGGGTTTGAAAGTAAGACTTAGATCACCAGTCAGATTTCTAAAGTCTGTATCATCAAGCTAATCCCACAGCTTTCCACCACAGCACTCATCTCCCTTGTGACAGATTAAAAGACAGAGCACACCTCAACCACCACATACTTTTTTAAATTTTAATCCCTGATAAATTGAATTTCAATGAAGATTTCTTTTTAAAGTGAAAAAAACTCTAATGAATAATGTTAAGATGTAACACCAAACAGAAGCCTACAACCAGTTCACTGTGTTCAACAGTGAACACAACTACATGCTGACTGAGTCTGATTCTTCACTTGCATAGGACGTTTTATTAAAAGGAAATTCCAAGAAACACTTTTTTTTTTCCTAAATTCCTCTGACAAGATTAACTACATTCTGCTTCAGCAATAGAAAATTAAAAAAAAAAAAATCCCATTAAACTACAAACCACTTGGAGTGTTCTGCTCCTCTTTTCCCAATGTGTGACTCAGTTACTTCAGATTTTTGTGACCCTGAGGAGGGGAGAACATTCCTTTCAACCTCGCTGCTGTGTTTTCCTGATTACACTAGCAGGCCTTTTTGCCCAGCAGCAATCCAGGCAGAGCCGGCTGGTTTGGTGCAATCTGGACAGCTGTTGTAATAACAGACAGAAAAAAAAATCACAAGGAAGAACCTAACGGCTATATAAAACTCCTTCTGAGCTCCAGTCCCTGCAGAAGTGCACCGGCCTCAGCAACCAGCATGACCAGCCAGTCTCAGGGAATCCAGCAGCTTTTGCAGGCAGAAAAACGTGCCAAGGACAAACTGGAGGAAGCCAAGAAAAGTGAGTAGCTGGCCTGCTTTTACTGTAGTTTTCTGTTGTAAACTCTTCAGAATTACAGTGGCTCTCAGAAAACCAGCAGTATTTCATCTGTATACAGCACAGCTGTGCTGCTCCTGTGTTCTCTTCTCACTCACATTACTGTTGTGCCTTGACTGCAGCCAGGCATTGAACCAAACCTGAACATTCATAGTTTGCCTAAAATTCTGTGTGCACATGTGTACTTGAGTGTGTGCACACATGTGCCTTATTACATTAAACAAGGTTTTCTTTGTTATATTCATCCCATCAGCTAGATTTATTCATGCTTTATCTCAATGCTAATAATGTCATTACAGCCTTCCTTAGGTATTTAAACTAGAAACTTATACACCTCTGACTGCCAGCTCTGGAGGACCAGACTCCAAACTCTCACTTTTTTTTCTGTGTTCTTCTTTACTTACAAAATCTAGTAACTTGCTTTCTAATCTCAGCTGGGCTTCAAAAAAAATTATACAAAACCAAAGGAAAACTTCAGCAAGAAATAACAGTGATGAAAGTCACAGTACAGTCATAAGAACTGTCAGTACTGCAATAGGTCATGCCTGTAAACCTTGCTGATTGCTTGTACCAGGTAACAAGCGATTGAATGCTCAATTTAAAATCAACATCTTGTTTGCTAAATGCCTAAATGCCGAGGATAAAGCATGTGTAGATACCCAATAATAATAAAATAATAGATTTTTATTCTATTCAAATATAAGCAAAAAAGTAATAATAACAAATATAAAAATGAATGCATCTGCTAGAATAATTTCGATCGAAGAAATCATTCTCCTAGAAGTCTTTCTATTATCTGTTTCCTTCATTTTCTGCATTCATCTCCCAGCAATTTAATGCAAAATTTGGTGACCTTATTCTCCTGATTGCAGATACCAACCACGAGTCACTGACCTGCATTAACAGTGAAACATTAATATTGTTTCATGAAGTTATCTTGATTTAGGAACCAGCAGCAGGAAACAATGTTGTCCTGCGGGACTCAAATAAAATGCATGAAAATGATGTCATGTGATTCAAGAGAGTGATGAAGGAATATATTTTGTTTTTCCACAGAGAACAAGAAACTGAACAAAAATAATCTGTGTAATTCCTGTAATCCTTCTACACAGAAGTCGGCATTGCTATGTGTTCATTAATTATTAGCGTGGCATGTTAATTTGTACACAGCACAGAGTAAATAAGTAGGAAGGCAATATCGCTTCCCTGAGCACCCACCCCAGCCACTGCCTGTGCCTTGAAAAGGAACCGGGGGCAGAGGTGGGTGGGGAATATATCTCCCATCTTCGTAAAAAGGAAGGCTCGTAAAATGGCATTTGAAAGGCTGAAAGCAAGGAATAATTAAGTGATTTGACCCTTTTATAGCCAAACGAGGTGCTCTAAGTGGGATGGTTCATTCATTCTCACGTAGGGCAGAGGAAACGCACTGTTCCCAGGAGCAAGGAGCAAGAATCAAGAAAGTGTGTGACCTGGAAAGGCACAGCCTGCAGTGGCGGGAGTTGGGGTTTGGTCTGAACATGGGCTACAGAATCAGGCCTCTAGCTACCACAGCTTGACATATTTATTACTTTTGGTTTTGATTTCTTTTTTGTTTAGTTTGTTTTTGTTTTTAAAACAAAACAAAAATCAGATTGTCTTTTTCTAAACAGCCAGTTAAAAAGAGATGTCATAAATTAAGAAACTCGAAAAAGGGAACAACATTGTTATAACATAAAAATAACAACCAAAGATGAGTTTCTTGTGAAATCCAGACATGGTTACAGGTGCATTTACTCTACTCTGCAAAAACCACACTTGCTTGTCACCACCTCAGCCACACACAGACTGCATGTGATAGGCGCAGGGCCTCTTACAGATAAAGTATCTTCCAGGCACCTCTGAGTCAGAAACTTGACTTAAACCACTGCCTACACAACCAATGTATTAGTATTGAGGTAGGAGTAATTCCACAACCTCAGAAAAACAGCTATTAAGAATTTTGCTATCAGTAAAAACATTTAGAGTATTTCAGTAGTATGACTATTTTCTCTATTGTTTTTAAAACCAAACATTTTTGTTTGCCTTTATAAAAATTACAAAGGAAAGTAAAACTTTCTCATAGAGAAAAAAATCTGGAAAAAAAAAAAAAGAAATTAAACAAAAGAGAAAGATGGGAAAGGGGTAAAAAGACATCCAGACTCCAGCGGTATCCATTGAAAGGGCAAGAGACAATGGCATAAATTTAAACATATAAAAACAGTTCTTTAACTGTGAGGGAGGTCAAACCCAGGAAGAGGCTGCTCTGAGAGGCTGTGGAGTCTCCTCTGTACCAAGACATTCAAACCTCAATGGATATAGCCCTGATCAAGCTGCCTCTGCTAAGCCTGTTCTCAGCAGGACATCTGAGTGGACTCTGGAGGCCTCCTCCAGCTTCAGCAGCTCTGTACAATCCCATGAAAAACCTCAAGCATTTCTAAGAGATATTATTGCTAGGTATAAGCAAATCAAGTGCAAAAGGCTCAAATAACTGCTGATGTGGCATATTCATTTATAGCCTAAAGACTTGGGTGGATCTTTTTGTTCATGTTAAATACTGCCAACAGCTTCTATTAGGGTGAGAACAGCAAAGCTCTTGTGAATTTTAGATCTTGTGGATCACACAAGCAAGGTCAGGCCTTAATATTTCTGGTTCAGATTTTGTGCTAAGCCAAGCATTACAGCTAATCTAATAGAACAACTATACCTAGAAAATAATTTTTCTATTAAAGTTTGCAATAGATTTGCAGATAATCTACAAAATAAAAACTTCAAAATGTCCATATTGTCCTTATGTCAGTATTTTTCACAGCAATGTCACTACACCACCTTAAATACAAGGGCAAAAGGGATCCTTTTCATGTTAAATCTGGTTACGCCAAGTCTCATCCACAGAGATGTTCTGCAGTTAAATCGGCAAAAAGGGTTGTATAGTTTGTCTCTGAGCAGAAAACCTAAAATAAAAGGAAATACAGGAAACGTAGTCAATCCATCCAGAGCAATCAGTTAACCTGAGCACACACAATTCAGAGAAATGAGGCAAGAACATGCTGCTTCACCCCAGGAAACATCAGCCTAGATCCACCTGGTACCAGTTCAGATCAGCAGCTTCTGCTCAGGACCTGGCACCCTGTGGATGCAGGCTGCAAGTGAGAGCCAGGAACCTGTACGTCCAGTGCTAATGCCGTCCCCTCCCTGCCACACCGTTCCTGTGACCTCCTCTGTCACCACAAACAGCCATGGCATAACACCACTGTACCAAGGAGCCCAACTATTTACTCTGTCATGTGAGAGGAACAAAAGGCAGATCGGTCATGGGACACAACAAGGAAAAGCCATTTTCAAGGAAATGTGATAAGCAAAACTACCCTTATCCAAACCCTTCTGTGTTTACAGTTGATACTCCCATAACCAAATCAAAATGTAGTGTGAACAGTCATACATAAACAGATAATAGGCCGAGTTTTTGCTGACATATGTGCCGCTGTTTGTAATGCAAAATCCACTTTGGATAACTGAAAAATTAGCAAATAAATGAAGTTATATTTATAGACATGAAGCAAATAAAAAAGATAGTGCTAAAGATCTGTTCATGCTTTTTCATACTTCTTGCTCCATAACCTTTATCCTGGCTTGCAATACTTTTACTTTATCATTAGCTGATGTCATTTATGCCTGATGAATTACTAATAGTTTGTTGGTAAATGCACACATTCAAGGCTGAAACTATTAAACTGATTAAACACAAGCCAAAACAGTCTGAGTCTTTTGGTCTTTTATACACAGTGCTGCTTTATCTATCATTTTTGCTTTAAGCTTAATTCTGATCCCAGAAATAATTAAGCATTAGCAGAGCCAAAACATCAATTCTTGAAAATTCTTTTCAGTAAAACAAGGGAAACAAACGTGTCATGGACACTGGGTGTAGCAAAACCTGTTCTCCTAAAGATTTTTATATCTTGGCTTGAATTTCTAGTGCCTACTAAAATGAAAACTCAGATAAAAGATTTCAGGAAATCAAATTAAAACAAATGTTAATCAAAATAAGATCCTGTAAACAGAATTATATCTATGGCACTGTCTTGGATAATATCCAGGATGTATTTTATCTACCGAAAAAATTATGTATACTGATCAGCTGCTTCTATTGTACTTTCTTAAAAGTGCAAAATAGTCTGCTCAAAATGAACATCCCTAAATCCCATTTTGCAGAAAACATAATGCTTTTGAAGACAACTGAAATGATCATATTTAAAGAAAATATGATTAATTTTTGGCAGCTTCTTCACATGACATGATTTCTATGCAGAAGTTCAGCTGGAAGCCTAGAGGTTATCTTTGAAAACAGAAAACCAATTTTAGCATGGCAGTTTTTGGGAAGTAAGATAACATAGTGTTCAAGCAAATTAGAATGCAACTTTTTTGCTTTCTATTTTTTCTTGCAAGATCTAAAAATCTTCAGTAACCTAAAAAACTTCACCAGTTCTTTTCAATCTACCCAGATTTGGGTGTTTCATTAACATCACAGAAATACCTAGAAAGAAGACCACAACCTTTCTCCTTGCTAATAACGCTTTCCCACATTAGGTAAGAAATCTACTATGGGGCTGACTTGTTGCAGAAAGTTGGTTAAGATTTGGCCAATTTAACATGATGCCTAGAGATTTATAGGCTGTCAGCTACTGTAATCATGGGCAACAGTAGACCAGGAGACCAGGCATAGCACAGCTGCTTTTGTGCTCCCCGTCTTCAAGGGTGGGAAGGAGGAACAAAGTGGCAGCAGCAAACCTGGCCCCCACAGCATGCCCTTTGAGGTAAAGGTCTCTTCAAACTTGGAGCTGTCTGTACCTCACCTTTCTGATCGTAGAGGAAATGTCATAGGGATGTCGGTTTGCCCATCCTCCTGTATTTCTTGCCCTCTTTTTGCATGACCTTGGATAAATTTCAGCGCTCTGCCACCCACCCTGGGTGTAAGGTTTGGTTTCAGCTCGGCTTTGCAGAGAATCCCATCCAGAAGATCAGCAAGACTTTGAAAAGGCAATCCTGTATTGCACAAGTAAGGTAGCAGACAAGTGGTTAATAGTAGACCGATTAATTAATTTTAGTTTGTCTCTAGTGAAACAGCAGGTTAAGCTCTAGTTTCTGCTTAACTTAATCAGGTGCAGCATATGCACTATCACATATGTTGGCAGTTGCCGATTCTGTCCACAACGTTGTTGAACTAGCAGTAATTTACTCACAGCTTTTCCACTTAATTAAATAGAAAGCAGCAGGTTCCTGCTGTGCCAATCCTAAAGGCATCATGGAAAAATGAAATGGCGGCCACCCTACAGTGACACCCTATGCATTGTGCTTACTCCAGTGCAGTGTCAAGAGCTGACATGTATGTATATATATATTTTTTTGGTTCACTTGCTACATTGTCAGAGGCAAGTGAACCGTTGTTTTACAGTTAATCTCTTTCTGTTTTGTGCAATTTAAGTGGATTTATTTAACTATCTGGTGGCCAAATATGCAACATATTTACTACAGATGGCCCCCCAGATGGAATTTGAAATTAAAATCCCACTAATTTTGAAATAATTTAATTTGCTATAGAGATCCCGTTCCTCAGCTGGTGAAATTGGCAGAGCTTCATTGCAGTCACTCTCCCTGACTTCCAACTCCAGAGAATCACCCCACAGCTCAGCTCCTAGAGGAAAACTCTTTAAAAAAGACTGATCAGCTTCAGATTTGGAGGGGAGAATAAGGGAAACTTCAAAATACAGACCTAAACTTGGTACCAAATTTTATCATCCAGACTGATGTCAGGCTCTTACACAAATCTGTCAGTTCACACGTACTGGTCCCAAGACTTCATGCAGTGAGTGGCAGAAGCTGAGGGGATCATCCCTTATCAAACAAATACAAACTCTGGGAAAATATATCCTAGGATTTAAAGTGCCTCTCTGCTGCTTTCTACGTAAGCCCAGTGCCTTGGTGACTCAAAAAATTATAATTATTTACACAAGAGAACACTGCAGTGGTGGAACTGAGAGTCAGTAAAGCTGTCTAGTTTCTCACCAGGTTGCTCCTTCCTGTAAAAAGCCTTTATACAATCACACACCCTAGTTCCCACAATAAGTGCACCCACAATATCAAACAGTCCAGGAATCAACACCTTAAAATGAAATTCACATTTCAGGCATCTCTCTGCTTCTACTCACCCATCTGCAGCAAATGACTTCAGAAGGAGCCATCAATTAGGCAAATAATTTATTGCTGGATCAGACATTTTACCCAGGCTTTTGATGAATCTCAGATGTGTCAAAAAAACCAGTCTTTCTCCCAAGATTCAGCTTTCTCATTGGGCCACCCTCAGTGGAACCAGGTTGCTGTACGCCACACCTGATAAGTCTTCAGAAACCCAGCACACGTATAAGCAATCCAATGTAGCAGCCTGGAGAAAATAAATCAGAATTACTAATGCTTGTCTTTCCAGCCTATTGGAGAATGTTCCTTAGGATTTCAGAAAAGGTACTGTTTTCAACTTTAGTGCTTGAGTTTAAAGACTTTTTTTAAAAATAAAACACTTACAAAAATATTCATATTCTTCAGTGATGTAGTTACAATAAGTAAATAAATAAATCGATGTTTCATGCATCAGATCAAGATGCCTTTTTCAGTTGCCTAGTTTCCACTTTCCATTCTTGCAATATCCTAATTTAAGCAACTAAGCAATAGCTTTTTCAGTCATCAAAGACATTTTTCCCATAAGAAAAAGGGAGCAAGCTTATTGCCTCTCGTTCCAAAACATTCTAGCTGTACAGCAGAAAGAGACCCCAAAAACCAGGATCAGCCCAGGTCTCAAATGTAACGTGTCAAGTTTCAGTGCAAGAGTTTTACAGCCCCATCACTTAGAAAGTGACTTTTTCCTCATAAAGTAGTGTGGCAGAGCCCTGTGAAGATCCATGCAACTTTACCGACTTTATACAAAACCAGCAGAGATGCATCACCATGGGGTGGTTGTGACATGTTCAACACTTGCTTCACATAAAAACATTTTAATCACTTTCACATTTTCTATGCGCTGATAGAGAATACCACTGACTTCTTTTTCTCTTAATCACTCACCTCTACATTCAACAAATGTTAGGGGGAAGGAGTAGGGGAGAAAAGGACAAGGCCTGAAGGTTGTAACTCAGTTTGGTAGTGGTTAAGGCATATCTTGCAGTACTTTGGAAATCTGCCAGCTGTAAGCAGAATCCAGTTGGTGTGGGATGAAGGCATGCTGGCAACCAATCAATACAGCAAATCTTACAGAATAACGTCTTTTCCCATCAATGACAACTAAAATCTGTTATCTGGCTGCTACTATTGCAGACGAAGGAAAGACAGATATTTATTTAAACACCAAGCTGTGATTTAAAAAAACTCATTTGTGTTTGAGAAAATGTGTAGTTGCAAATGTGTTGTTAGCCAAACCAACAAACTTTTAATTTGATGTGTGCTTTTGAACAAGGATTTGGTCTCAGAAGTTGGGTACTTTTCTGACTGGCTTTCTATCAAAAAGTACCCTACCTAAAACACTTTGGCTCTTCTGACTATTCTTGCAGAGTTGACTTTGCTCAAACCTCTGTATGTTTTACTATGCCATGTAAAATACCTCTGATTTAGAGACATTAATCTTTTAGTATACAGTGACATGTGAAGTAAATCCCCGTTTCTTCCCTTAGGAAAGGGAAAGAGGCTGAGGCAGGCCAAAGAAGAAGCCATAGCTGAAGTAGACCACTACCGGTTACAGAGGGAGAAGGAATTTAGGAACAAGCAAACAAATGTGAGTAAGAAACCATCATATGGGTTTTTTGTGTGTCAAGCTACTCAATGGTAGCACAAATTGCTTCCAACAGTGTTACATGGAGACTTTTGCAAAACAACATGATCATAGTGATTAAAAGAGATTACCTATAATGTGTATTTACTTCAGTTTTACTTCTTTATAGGCTTTGAATGCACTTGTAGAAGGTGGTGTGAACTTTCCCCACTACGGTTTTCCAGAATCTGTACTGGGTCCTTTGAAGATGTATCTCCCTTAAGGAAAAATACCTTTGGGTCCTCTTTACTTAACTCTGGACAGAACTCGTTCCTCTCATGAAACTGGAAGCTTCAGTAACATGGATATTTCAGTAAAAGCAGAGATTTAAAATCTTTCTATCTCTGTTCCACTTCAGCTGACTTTTTTGACTGCATACAAGACTCATCTTTGATGAGCTGAAATCATCGAAACTTTGGAGTTTTTCCACTATGCTTTCATAAGTAAAACTAGTCTGGCTGATATTGTCATATTGGAATTGTAGTACATTTTATACATTTATGCCATCTTGCAGTTTTCTCTAGTATGCTTATGAAGGTTCACAAACCATTCTCTTTTTAGTTTATAACTTTCCCCTCACATTTTTATTCTGTTTTTTCCCCCTGCTTGTTTTGTACAAAGGCAAGGAAACTACATGTGCAAAAGCAGCCACTAAAAAAAAAAAAAAAANACTGCTTTTCAAAACTGCCACTGCAGTCACACTTCACATAAAACATTTTCCAGCCAAGATCACAAACCTTAGGAACAGATATACACACAAAGTCTCTAACATACACTGCCAACCCCCCAAACACACTGTTATAGAGCCAAGCCAGGTAGAATTGTCTCATAGGTACAATTTCAGATGTTTACTGACACAAAAATAAAGTTAAAACACCTCTAAAATTTGTCCACCTTTTCATTCAAGACAGACTTCTTATTTTAGGTCTGAAACAGCACAAGAGAAAAGATGTTGCCTTGGTGCGAACTCAATTTTTTCATCCCAAGCAAAATTAAAGCTGCAGGGAAAGGCCACTGTTTGTCGACTGAACATTTCACACAGGCAGGACAGAGCACATATTGCTCCTCAAATGACAGCATGTTGTACAAGATCATTGCAGTCCTCCTTCGCTTTCCCTGACCCCATTATGTCGAACATTTATCTACCAAGACAAATGTGATCATTATTAACCTGTGCCTGGAAGGCAGTCAGGAGTTCCAGCTAAGCCAGTGCAGAGGGAAGTCTGACGCCCAGTTCAGTTTACTGGCTCAGGTGTTTGGACACAAATATTTTTAATTCTTTGTCAGTCTCATTTAATGCTATTCCTCCTCTTACTTTGTATTGCTGTATCCAAACTGTGGTAAATTTCCTTATACGATGAGATGTTCCACATGAGTACAGAATGAACAGCAACAACAGAAGATAACAATTAATTTGAGGTTAGAATGACCACACATGGGATTTTTTTTTCAAAAATATACAGAATTTAAGCCCAGATCTCAAACCATTTTGCTAGTGCTTGTGGTGTTTGATTCAGGGGCTGAGACCACTGAATTAGAGATGTGCTGAGCATGCCCAGTGCTGAATTTTGTGGCTTCCAAGTCAATGTAACATTTTAGCAACTTTGGAATGACACTAGCATAAAACCAGTAGGCAAAATAAGGGACAGACCTTCAAGGTCAGCAGAAATCACACACTAAACAGAGCATTGTCTGCATTCTGACAACAAAAAGGTCTTCAAATTCAGAAGCAGAAAAAGGGGAAAAAAATACATAGAAAAGTAGAATCAGCTCTCTCCAGTTACAGCGTCAGCATGAACTGAGAGAAAGTTCCCAGTCTACAGAGGCTCTTCTTGAAATTATAACATCTTTCCTGAGGTTTTCCAAAAGTTTTTAGTAGCTGGATAACATGCAACCATCTGGGATCTCTAGAAAGTTATTTTCCCCAGTAAAATATTAGCTTCATAAATCTGGTCTAAGCTGTACAATCTTTCTCACATGAGACCCTTGTGACTTGTCTAAAAGCTAAAATAAAAGGCCAGATAAAAATAGTTACTATGGCAAACTGAAATCTTTTCCCAATATTTACAATTTTGTCTACAGGATCACAGAATTGTAGGGGTTGGAAGGGACGTCTGGAGATCATCTAGTCCAATCCCCCTGCCAAAGCAGGTTCCCCTAGAGCAGGCTGGACAGAAACAAATCCAGGCAGGTTTTGAATATCACCAGAGAAGGAGACTCCACAACCTCTCTGCAAAGCCTGTTCCCTTGCTCTGGCACCAAAGTAAAGAAGGTTTCCACATGTTCAGACGGAACTTCCTGTGTTCCAGTTTGTGACTCTTGCCCCTTGTCCTGTCACTGGGCACCACTGAGAAGAGCCTGACCCCATCCTCTTGACACCTGCTCTTTAGATATTTATAAATGCTGATGAGTTCCCCCGACAGTCTTCTCTTCTCCAGGTTAAACTGCCCCAGGTGTCTCAGCTTTTCCTCATCTGAGATATGCTCTAATTCCTTGATGATTTTCATAGCCCTCTACAAGACTCTTTGTAGCAGTTCCCTATCCTTCTTGAACTGGAGAGTTCAAAACTGAACACAGTACTCCAGATGCAGCCTCACCAAAGCAGAGTAGAGAGGGAGGATGACCTCCCTTGACTTGCTGGCCACACTCTTTTTAATGCACCCCAGGAGAATACTGGCCTTCTTGGCCACAAGGGCACTTGTGGTCAATTTGTTGTCCATCAGGGCTCCAAGGTCTCTCCCTACAGAGCTGCTTTCCAGCAGGTCAGTCCCTAACCAGTGTATGGGATTATTTCTCCGTAGGCACAGGACCCTACACTTGCCCCTGTTGAATTTTTACATCTTGCATTTCTTCCAAATTGGAAATCTGGATTACAGAAAAACTTCTTACTACATTGCCAGGTACTGATAAATAGAATTCCAAAGGAAATTTGTGCAAAAGATCTTAACTCAGCTGCTTTTACTTCTTTTAAGGACTAAACTGGGCTGAAATCATGTGGGAAATAAAGCTAATGACTCCTCCCTTGTTTCTGATCATCTTCTAGGTACCCCACTAACATCCCAGGTTAGCTTCAGCTGCTAGTCCATCCCAGAGAACCATGGCAGGAACAAGGAGAATACGTTACTTATTCTTTTCTTACTCTTGTCAAAGTGCAGAAATGTCTTCTGCTCCCCCTCATGGAATTCCTGAGCTGGAAACCATTTTTTTTGCCAGTATCTGAAGGACTTTTCCATAAGGGAAGAATTCAAGGGATGTTGGGGCAGTGGGGGGGGAGGGAGCAAAGTCACGGATTTGGAACGCATGCATCTGTTTATAACATAACCTTGCTAAAATGTTCAGTTAGTCTAGAGTCAATTAAATTCTAAGTGAATGTCCTGATATTAACTGTGCCAGAAGCTGCCTGGTATTTCGCCAGATAAGAAAACGAAACATTAAAAGACCTTGTCTGAGGCCTGTTGAGGGTTATACATCAATAACTGCTGAAGACATTTCAAGTACTCTGAAACTGTAATTATGCATTTTCAGGAAGGCTTTGTCATGTTTTGCTCCTTAGCTATGCTCACATTCATTCTTAGTGAGGCCAACTGAAGCACACTGGTGATAGAACTTAGTTCACTAGTCATTAAAATAGGAAACAAATTAAAATGCATGATATAAAAGACAAAACATGCACAATGTTGTTCCCCACCGTGAGCTGGGAAACTTTCATTGCATGGGGAGATTCCCATTGCTAATCAGCATATGAAAGAGTTCCCTTTAATCCTGTTTTTATGTGTATAGTTCAACCTAGATCATACCCTTGCTGTTAGGAAGCACTGTGATATATTTACATTATGTTTATGCTAGATGATGAAGAAATGTACAATAAACATAGTCATATATAACCATTTATGTTGCTCAGAGGACCTCTGCTTTTCAGGTAATGGGCTCCCAAGGTAACCTCTCCACTAAAATAGAAGAGCAAACGAAGGAAACCGTCCGAAACCTCACTAGCAGCTACCACAAGAACATGGAGAGCATGATGAAAAAGCTTTTGAGCACGATATGTGACATCAACCCTGAGGTTCACCCAAACTTCAGACATGCAGCTTAAGATCCATTGATGTGCTGGGGAAGAATGTTTGTAAAAAGCAGCCTTCTTTCTTGATAAGCATAAATATTTCCCCATTTATTGTTTCTGTATGTGTGAGTAAAAAGAACACTAAAGCCAAAAGCACACTGTTCCACTTAGGCTTTTGATGTGACAAGAATTATACAGAGTTTCACAAGCATTTGTTGGAATATTGTTTCCTGTTGGTAGCTAAGCCCCTGTCATTTAGACAGGGGCAAGTCAACAACAGCAGAATAAATGATTATTTGACACCAGCAGCTTTTCAGTGGGAGTCTTTATTCCTTTTCTCTTATAAAATGTTCTGTACTAGGATGTGGTGTTGCATAAAGTCTATTTATGCCAGTCTTTATTGTAGTCCAAGTCACGTGAAATAGAATATCACAAAAACTTAAAGCGTTTCTATTTTCCTTGTCACCCACAGAGTGGTCAGGTTATGGAACATATAGGAACTCTGTAGCTTTTGGTCACAAAGAATAGGTGAAAACATTTTGAATTTTTCTATACTAATTTAAAGCAAAATACAGCTGAGGTGTACAGAATTATGGTCAAAAGCCATAGCCAAAGCATTGTCCTGTTGTTTAACTACACTACAAACTTTTATAGCTTTAAGTCTGAAAAATGAGAACAGGGGTCATCATTATTTACAAAATTGCTTTGGTTCGAGGTGCAGGCTAGCACATCCATCATTATCTATACAGTTACACCAAAAGCACAGAAATCCATGGGCTCAAACTCTACACCAGTTATGCTAAATGATACCTTAATCCACAGGTTGTTCAGAGAAATCATGTCAGCTCACTGTTACTGTAAGTGACTTCAAGTAATAACTTCCTTCTGCAATGGCACTGACTTCCCTTAGAATAAATTCTACTGAAGTTACGAAAATACAATATGAGCTGGTTCTTTCAAGGTGAATCCCATTAAATCTGATGGGAGACACTGATGAAGTGGGGGTTTGGCACACACTTGTATCGTGAACCCCCTTGATGTCTTGTCTCCACTACAAAGTTACACTGAATTAGAAAAGAAGCTTGAGAAATTGCAATGACTAGCAAACAATAGCCATGGTTTCCAGTCCATGTAGACACAGACAAATCATTTCAATTTCACAGCAGCTAGTCATAGGCAATCTCCCGTTCCAGCGAGGTTTACACAGCTGACATGCTGTCATGTGTAAAATGACCGCAAAGCTGTAGTCAACTTAATGTCAGCAAACATGACTCCTCAAGGCTGTGCCTGGATGCTCCATAATCTCCAAGCCCTGATTGTTAGTCTCCTGTGCTTGATTATATTCTCTGGGGATGTGAGGATGCCGAGGAACAGAAAAGAGAGTAGAAATCCTATTGACATCAGCTGAAAGGCTCATTTATTTAGGAGTGCTTTGAATCAAGTTGTGATAGGCTTTGATTTACTGCAGGGATAAAGGAACGCTGCTCCCAACCTATGTGCATGAGCCAGTGCAGGCATTCTCCTGCATGGCATGAGGCAGCCAGGATTGCCTTATTGCCAAGGCCACCTGCTTCCAGCTTGGGTCATAGCTGCAGCCCCAGTGCAGTCCTCATCTGGGAAGCAGTCACTAAGATGAACGTGAACATATCACAAGAACTCACCAGTGTTCAGGACTGCTCCTCTTTCACTTCTGGGCCACCTCAGCACCCTTTCCACCAGATATCACTTCTAAACACACAGCAATGTTCCAGGTTCAGCCACAGAACTAAAGCAATGGGGTTACCATTGCCAACTGTAGGGAATAACAATGCACACCCCTATACAGAGACAGCAGAATTGCCACAGCCTGATTGGCAGCAAACTAAAGCAGCTTTTCAGGAGGCCAGCAACTCAGATTACGTGAAATGAAGCTTTGTCTTCCCGAACTGCCCTACTTCCTTTTGTGACATTCCACTTTCCCTCACTCCTGCCAAAATCCGTCTGCTGTCACCAACTGCTTCTCTTGCAAAGCTTCTGCCCTCTTTTCAAGGCTACTTTCCACCCTTCCGGTCCTGATGGCCATGAACACATCCCTTATTTAAATCTTCTTTGAAATACATTAGTCCATGAATATACCCTCCTTGACAAAAAAATCAAGCACCTGTTGGGGGACAGCAAAAGTCAGCAGCAGCACAGATGAACACTGCCTGGAGGGGACAGTGCATCTGTACAATCTTTTACATCGTCCCACTGTATTGCAGACATGGCAACATCCTGTATCTCCCCTTGCTATCTCCTGCATACCTGAAGTATAAATTGGGTATTAAGCACTCAGACTTTCTGAACATGATTATGTTCTTGAATTGTGGCCAGAATTAAAAGGTCCCACTCACGAAAAACGAATTAATTCATTATGATTAGCTCTTTGATCTTGAAAGATATAAATCCAAGAGCTTTGAGCACTCTGTGCATTTGCTCTCTTCTACATTCATTCCTACTTCTGGACAGGGAAAGGGTGGTTATACCACTACTTTTAGCTGTACAGAAGTAAAGGCAAAATTAGCCTTCATGTAATTTGGCAAGATATTGTGGGGTTTTTTTAAATGACGAGTGTAAAGTACCAGCTGCATTAATAGAATATTGAGGTGCCAAGAAAACGCCTGCTGAATTCACAAGTGCGCAAAATATAAGTGACACTCACATATTCAGGATAACAGCAAATAATCATTCAATATAAAAGAAAAAGAAACAACAGAAGTAAAGATATTTAATTTCAAAACGTTCTCAAATGCATAAAAAAGTGAAAATGCTTACTCTGTCTTAGCAGTTTCCTACCACGAAATGATAGGTTAGATCACCCATAAGCAAAACAAACCCTCAAGGTTCAACCATTTAGTTCAATGATGTATGTGCCTTGACTACACACTCCCTTTCCCCCCATGACATGCTTCTCACCATGACTCACGTTCCCAGTTTGTCCTCACAGCCTGTGCCAGTCCCCAGGGAGGTGTCAAGTGCTGCCCCTTGCTTGACCTGGCTGGGGTGGGACAGACTGTGGTTGCCAGGTCCCGCCCTGCCATCCCCTAGGGAGCTCTCAAACCTCACAGTGCCCTGACACGTAGTTACCTGTTATATAGCAATGCAATTGCCAAATAAAATGGCAACATCTCACACATCACAACACAAGCAAACATGAGAAATAGCAAGACACATATAGATAGCAAGCATACCTTTGTAAATCTTTTTCATAAATACCTCTGAAATCAGGGTCTTAGCAAATCCCTGAAGAGCTCCTGTGAAGGTTTACATCTCTCAGGCCATGCTATTCCTTTGGAAATGGTGGTTACCTGACCATAACACCATTTCAGACACAGGGATTATCCTTGGAAGTCAAACTCTGGAAGACGTAACTATCATCCTCCTCACCTATACATAGCAACAATGATTAGCACTTTTAGGATTTCAATTAGTATCGTCTAATAACCAGCAAACCAGTAATCAACAAAATGAATGGAGCTGATTCAAGGTCTATATCTGATCCCATCAAAATCAACTGCAAAACACCCACAATGCAAGACATCGGGACTGAAACAACAAACATGGGCAGTTTTCTACATTGGCCAAATTCTGCACTTACAAAAGAGGTTAACAATGCCTTTGCTGACTGACAAAGAGCTGTATTCTGTAATAAATTCTAAATCCACTGACTAAAGTGCCACAAACAACAAGTAGTGGAACAGGCCAGACCAGTGGAAAGTACAAGAACTTTTTTATACATCTTTTGACATGGTTTGGGCTGATTTTCTCTGGCTCCTTTCCCTGAGCGTTCTCCTTTGAGTTATAATATATGAGGACATAGTGATGTGATTTCCATTCATGGGTGATGAGGGAAGATATCTGAACTCATGCAGGTAAGATAGAATATCTTTCAAGTCTAAATAAAATGAAATTAAACAAATGTGAAGAATTAATACTATGCTCTGCGTAGAGTCTTTCACATTAATTTCTGAATAGTTTGGAAGCTGAGATTTGGAAAGTCAGAACCAGATATTGAACTATTACATGGATTCTGATATTAACTGAAATCAGATTTCATTCCTTGTATAAAGTTGCATCAATTATTTTTCCATAATAAAATATATTTGGAAAATCATATTATTTGTAAATGATCATATGTATGATATAAGCATATGGGGTTTTGTTCTTTACAGAACAAAATAATTTGATCCCTGACTTAAAAGGTTTTGTAGCTGAAGGACTGAGTAATGTCTCCCTACAAGGTAGGATGAGATGACCTGCTGTTGCAGAGCTCAGGAACTACAGCAGGACAGGTGACAACAGGCTGCCATGACGTATAGTCACTGGAGATGTGAACTCACAGATAGGTACTTTCACAAGCAGCCTTGCCCAGAAGTATCCTTACCTGCAGACAAAGCAGGGAAGATGTCAGTGAGTAAAGATTAATTGAGCCTCACTGAAGCAAGGGGCTATGTCAACCTTTAGGTGCAGAGCTAGACAAGGTGACACTTCTGACTGAGACTGGGCATGAAATATAAATGTTGTTTTAGGCTACTAAACAATACCTTCTAACATTTGCAGTGGCATTGGCTATTAGCTATTTTGACAGGCAGGTTATACTGTTATTAATTAAATATACATCTTTTGTGAAATAGTAACTGTTCTTAAAAAATGAAACAGTGAACCTTGCCCCTGTGGTGCCTTAATGGGAGGATATTACCTTCAACTGGAATTTCTCTTAACTAAAATTGTATGACAGTGTTCTGCATCTTTTGCCTACAGATTTGTTTTTTCTCATATAAAAGCATCCAGGTTAATCAAATGTTATCTCAACACAATTATTCTTCAGTCCCAACCACTTACCAGGTTCCAACTTTAGGATGTCTTCACCAAAGGACTAACCATTGAGAATCATACCCACACGGCATTTCATTGACAACTTCTCCATATCCTGGTGGAAGGAACATTCCCTGACTGTCCAACACCTGCATGGGGAGCCAACTACTACTGAAAGTAGGCATAGGGGGAGGAAAGGATACCGGGTAAAGATTTTGGGGTAAGAGCATCATTGGGGTAAGAGCATCAATTCCAGTTATTTTCCATTCCAGGAATGCACCACAGTCATGTGTTGAATAGGTAGGAAACTTGAACTTTATGTAATTTTTTTTTTTTCCTTCAGGTATACCATGCATATACTTCAAAAAAATTTTCTCGAGTTCATCACAGAAATAGAGGAAACGCCTGTTACACAATACACAAGTGTCATATATTCCTGTCAGCTTCACAGTGGCCTGTCCTTCACAGATTTGATTATTCCGCATTTTATGGTACTATAAGGCACTTCAAACCCTCAGTCTTCCCTGAGGAATGTTAACGCTTGTTAGAAGTACATGACCCAACTGGTATTACAACAAAACACTTGGAAAATGTTACATCGGAGTACTATTAATACACTCTATTGCACTTACAGGACATGACTGCATGCGGAAAATCTGATGACTTGCAAGCTGATTAACTTACTGAGGTTCCTTGTTGCTTTTATGAAAGATATGCCACAACTGAATTACCTGACCCAGGGTGATTCCTGAATGTCCCTCTTACCCCAGACACATGATTTATTTACAGGTACATCAGACTCCTTACCACTTTTTGAAATACAGATATTTCCATATCATTTTTTGAAACTTGGAAATTTCAAGTAGAACTGTGCTCCAAAAACTGCTACTTTGATTAAAAACAAGTTTTCCGTGAAATATCATGCCAGAAAAAATTACCTCAGTACTTACTATTAAAAAAGACTTTGCTTTAAGAAACACTGTATTTGTAATTCATTCATTTGTAACAAACCAAATAGCATGAACAGCAACATAAAGCAGATCACCAATGTCAATATAACCTCCTCGATAAATTTCATGAAAATATTTATTTTACAATCTTGTGGCACTGATTTACTACAGAAAATAGACAGATAGGAACAGATATATAACATCAATGTAATTTAACCATGCACATGTCACTTTGCAAAATAAATCTAACATTTTGTAGCAGTCATCTTGCGGACTTACTTGTTGGAAATAATGCAAATACCTGAGCAATCCCATTGTTGGCAGTGGGATAATTTATACATGTGCTTAAAATAAAGCAAAGGTGAAGCATGGTGGGAGCACAGAGAGCAGAAGCAAGACCTACCAGCAAGGACAGGCTGCCTGCTGTGAATTCTGAGCCACATCTCCTTTCTGCACCCAGTGGCTTGCCCTCTGCCTCACAACAGCAGGGCTAATATACCATCCCAGGAACATACACTGTGACTCTTCAATAACCTCAGGAGCTACTTTATAACCTACTTTATAACCCTGGCTCCCCATGCACCAGGAGGATGTATTTTACCTCTTACTCCTGGTTTCCCAGCTGTTAGCAGTAGTGAATAACATTTAGTAAATGAAATAATTGTGTCATATCAGATTAACACTTCTTAACAACTTATCTACAAATACCAGTTTCAAGAAAAAGAACCAGCATTGTTTCCTATTAACACTTAACTGCTCTGTCTGCATGTGCCACAGGCTGCCAAATCTGTTCAGCCTATTTTCCCTAATGGCTTTTCCATTCAGCTCTGGAGTAAGAAAATTACGTTCAGCTCTTCTCTTTTTTAAACCATTTTTTCTTCCATATAATTTCTTAAATACCCTTTGGAGTCACCCGCAAAAGTGGCACTGAGACAATAATTCACTCCAAGATAAAGTATGTGCAGATACTTTACACATTTCTGAAAGTACTCAAATTCCTACAAACATACACAATTAATTTTTACTTACAGATGTGCAAATATAGAAGCACAAATGTATCCCATATGTATCCTTTATATTGAAAAAGTAATTTTCACTATTCATTCAGTTTCCAGTTTTGACCATAATTATTTATCTACCCCGGAAAAAAAAAAAAAAAAACAAACAAACTACTTTCCTACCTGCTGTTTGTGTCAAATTCAAGCCTGAATTGTTCATCAGTTTCCATTTAATCACTGCCAAAAATAGCCAATGTTCATCAAAAACCTTTTTCAACCTGACCTAAGAGAATGCTCTCCAAAGCAATTACAGGTTTCCTGGAAATAGTATTTCCAAACTTTTGGTTATGTAGAACTGTTTTGAGAAAAAAAATCTTAGACTGGTTTGGGAGCTGCTGGGAATCACTATAAGTTGGATGATGGCAAGGGAGCCGCAATCAGCTCTGTGTTATGAAAAATTCTGAGCTCTGCATTGGTGTATATCACAGCCTTTATTGTGCTGTGTTTCTCCATAGTGTCCCAGCACTTCTAGTGCTCCTATCTGAAACCAGATTCAGCTAGAGAAATACCTCGTGATGGAGGGAGTTGCCTGACCAACAGGGCTCAAGAATAAGGACGATGTGCATGGTCACTGTTTGGCCTAAGTCTGCCTGCAGTCACTTTGACTCCCAAAATACTCTGCTATCAGTGAAATGAGCTGCAGAGAATTAAAGAGAATTTCAAAGCAGTATTGTGTCTCAATAAAATTCTTCTGAAAAAGAAAAGTTTTTCAGTCACCTCAAGTTTTAAATTACATAAATTTACTTAAATTAAATAAATGCTGTATTATTTTCAGTGAGACTAACTTTAAAAAGAGAACTTATTTGGAAACACATTGTGATAACTCCTGGAATATGGTCTGCTTGGACAGAACAAGTGGATATGGCCGTGTTCAAGGCAACATGAAAATTTGTCACAGATTTGATCTGTACATAAATCCAGTAATTTCATAATACAGCATGGCCCTTTAAAAATGTGATTCACTTGTTTGAGATGTGACTCGTCCAAGCACTAAGACCAATATTTATACTCTTCAGTGGTTAAGAAAGATGTCATATTCAGAAGAAAATATGTTCTACAGAGAAGCATGTGGACTTGTCAGCAAACACTGAATGCAGTCATATATACTAATGCACTATTAATTGCTTTGTGGATAATAAAATCAAGTCCCTGATGTGTTTCAGAATGAAAATATCTTTCCACTCCTTGAAATGCTGAACGAACTTGTGTCCTACACACAAGCATGTACTCCAACATTCCTCAAAATCTGGTGCAGATTTTAAATTAAGCTTGAGATTTGTCCTCTAATACCAGCTGGATAAAGATAAGATTAGATATCTACTAGTTAAGGCAGCATGTAATTAAAATTCAAAGCATTAACAAAAACTGCACTATGCTGTTTATAGGTGAGAAGCAGGCATAAAGTTTAATGAGCCTCTTTGTTTTCTCACCCCTCTGCGACTTGTTCAGACCCCTTTAACTATTCTTTTGCCTTGTAAACCTCAGGTCCATGAGAGGTGAAGATCAGTTTGAAGGTGCATATAACATAACGAGCGTGTCTGAGTTTGTGTTTCGCTGCCTTGCTTCTACTCAGCTGTGCTTGTGAGGCTGGAGTCTTGCTGGGTACTAACAGCAACCAAGTTCAGAAGTCAACCAATAAACTGGCACTGCAGCAGTTACAAATGCATAGGAAAAACATTAGTAGCACATGCACAAGCATTTGCTGACCTTGTAGGCTATTATTGGAGTTCAGACTTCAGCACGTCAATGAAAGAGCTGGGAACTGAAAGAGCAGTCTTAACAGAGACCCAGAAACAAAAAGAAGCACAGTCCAACAACAGGAGTTTTAACAGGGGCAGTTCTTGATTTAAAAAGCTTGTGGTTCTGCTGTGCCAAGCCTTACACACAGTGAGGAACAGCAATCCTGGCCCTAAGCTGGTTTGCCAGTCTGCTGCACGTGTTTGGGTGCCGATGAATACATTCTGACCATTGCCCACTACTGCAGACGTGAATCCGACTTTCCTGAAATATCATGCAACAAGTATTTACAGCCTGCTTACGTTAACCTGTATCAAATCACTTATGACTTGAACAAAAGGTTTGCTAAAATCAGATTAGACTGCAAAGGGCAGCGGTCTGAACTAGGGCATTAACCTTTCTAAATGGGAAGGCAGTAGGTAATCCTGACCTGCCTCTCTTACATTTGGTAGAAAGCAAGAATATTCCTTGTGTTTATCCCTAGGGTGGGATTAAAAAGGAGTACTATAAACCAAAAAAAAAAAAAAAAAAAAAAAAATCCCATTTGCTTTCTTTTTACTGAAAGATTTTAATTTAACAGGTCTGACCTGGATTAAAAATAATGACCCTCCAAATTCCAAACCTTCCTCATATAAATACTGGCTGTCCGTTTACTGCATCATTTGAGCCAGTTCTTAACTTGTAGCTGGCTCCCCACCACCTGCCATTAACAGCTTGTGCAAAACTGAACCTAATTGTACCAGGAGAGAAGGAAACCACCAAAGTTATTTCTTCACCAACCTATGATCTAATGCCTAACTAGCATTAGATCATGCAGCAGCATGCCTCTCCCTAAGCATGCCACTGACCTCCCAGGTGGGCAGATTAATCTACCAGATATTCAAAGAAGGAAAGGGTCTACTGCTTTGCCACTACTGCTGGCTAATCTTATTAAAATAACAATACCTATACAATAATTAGATGTTGGAAATAATGGGTACTGCTCCAGTTCTGCCCTCTTCTTTCTTTTTTTAACTCAGTGGTTTCAAGAGAAAGTGATCCAGCGGCCTCTAGTTCTGACCTTTATCAAGTAATTCCCGAGATCTGCAGCTCAGCTTTTCTAATCTTACCTTGATTCCTCTTCAGTGACCCCCCCTTACAGACTTCCCAATTACCTCAACATTTGCAGTATTCCCTAAAGCACCACTACATCGAACACTATTATATCTTATCTGTTTTATCTATTAACCTTAGGAACATTGGCAAGCTATTACGAGCAATCACTGCGCTTAGAGAAAAAGGACAGAAAAGGGGCTGTGCTTTAAAGGTGTATGTGGAAATTGTTTAGGATACATTTTGCATTTTCTTCCAGAGGAAAAAGAGCTAGATATTTCAGAAGCAAAGCCAATGTATATCAATTAAGCCTCTTAGCTGTTTTGCATTCTGTGAATTACTCAGATTTTTTTTTTTTAAGACATTTCTACTTACTTGTATTTTTCCCACAGATTTTCTATTGCTCACTCCTCATAGAGACTCCTTCAAAAAACAAGAGCCCCTGGGGATGAAGATGTCCTGGATCTCTAACTCTAGCCCCATACCTGTTTTCCAGGATGACTGCCAGGTTCTTAGGTTGGTGATGCTGTGCATCTGCCTGGGGATGGGAAACAGACTCCTGGAGAGAAATATGCTTCAGGAGAAACAGGTAGTTTGGCAAAGAAGGAGTGGTCAGCATGGAAGAAACAATAACAGCATGAGACAGTACTTAAAGCTGGAGGAAAGATCTGCAGGAGCAAAGCTCACCCCTGTTCACATGCCATCAGTAGAAGCAGTGCATTATTTACTGATTTATTAATTTATTTTCTATTCAAAACATTTGGGGCTTTTTGAAATCTGAAATTCAGAAATATCACCCATAAAGACAGCGGAGATCAATTTCTCCCCCCTTACTGGTGGTTTGGTTGGTTGCTTGCTTTTTTTTTT
>VXBJ01001550.1:610195-640329 GCA_013400055.1 Nycticryphes semicollaris
TTTTTAAATTGTGGATTTGGTCATGCGATCAGATTGTGTAACATTGCTGATTCCAGATAAAAGGGGAAAGAATTTGTCTGCTTCACAAACAAGCTCAAAACATATTTTTTTTTTGATCTGTTGGTTTTGGTTACTGTTATTTATTTTTTTTTTAGAAGAAGAAAAAAATCCATAACCTTCCAGTTTTCCAAAAAGATCAAAATATTTTTGAAAACTAGTTCTCATTCTGAGCAGCAGAGGTGTACAAATGTTCTGAGCACAGAGGGAAGGAGAAATCCTTGGGGTTCCGCTGTACATTTGGGGTGAAATTTCAAAAGCACTGCTTTACTGAGCTTCCTGCAGAGAGCGCCACATATCCCAAAATAGTCAAAGAGATTTAGAAGTATTGAGAAATTCTGGAGAAAAAAAAAAAATCCCAGGTAATCGGTACTTTCCATTAGTAAAACTATCATTTAAATTTTATTTTAAAGTACATAGTGCAGAATGCTATACCGGACTAGAACTCAGTGCTAATTCCATCTCTAATCAGTAGATGGCACCATGAATTCATCAAACAGAGAAGAGACCAGAAAGAAGTACAAATTTATCCCTCCATTACACTCCCCCAGGAGAAAAANGAAACATATACTCAACTTTTGAGAGTGTCCCCTTCCCCCTATTACACCTCTCCAAAAATTACATTGGCTGTGGAACTTGCTGTCTTACAGCCCAATGCACAAACAGACAGCAGCAATACCTAAAACGTCCCCAGTCTTGCCCTGTCACTGACCTATGTTGTCTCATAACCTCCTTTGAGAGTTTAAAAAAAAAAAAAAAAAAAACCAAACAAAAACAACAACAACAAAAAAACTTTTCCTTTGTCTTTCCCTTGCTCTGAACAGCAGTGCCTCCTCCAGACAAGAAGGCCTCCTTAGGCTGGAAGACAGATCTGGGAGCCAGCCCCAGAGGTCCATCTGGCATTTGTAAAGCCTCACCTGGGTCGTTGTCTTCTCCATGGACAAACCCCCTTCAATTCCAAAACTGCAGCACATGTAGAAAGGCATGCAGGCAGTCTGTGAGTCCATCCAGCTAACTACAGGCTGCTGGCAACTTGAAGGCTGAGAGCAGACAGATGGAGAAGAATTCATAAGACTTTATTTTTTTCTTCCACCCAAACAGCAAACTTTCTGCTTGTGATCCAAAGGCCGGTAGAGGCAGCCTCACGCTCTCCTTCACCCGTGCCCAGCATCGCTGATGGAACTCAGATGAGCCAGCGGCTCCACAGCAGAGCCTTGCTGCCTGCAGCAGACACTTGCCAGGAGGCAAGCTCTGTTCAAAGGAGCAGTTTGGCATATCTGGGTGTTTACTTTTCTCCTGGCCCGGCCATGCTCATCTTAACCTGCACTAGCAGGATAACTATTTTGACAAGTCTGGAACTGGCACCCACCCGGTGCCTCTTCAACGCCCACCGGCCTCCAAGGGCTTTGCTGGTGGGTGAGAAGTGCAGCGAGAAGGCGTGTTCCTGTGCGCATGCCAAGGGATGTGCAAGATGTGCTCACCCCCAGCAAAAAATCTGCTGCCTCAAATATGGGCTCTCCATGCTCTTACATATGAACAGTGAGGATGAAAATCTTGCCTGTCCATCTGTTCCTTAAAGGTTGTTTTCTTTTGCAGTGTTAGAATTTCTCCCCAAATCTTCTTCAGCAGCACAAATCACATTGGTGACATTTACAGGTTAAGTAAATAGTATACTGCTGACATCATCTAAGTAACATAACAGACACAGTCAGGTTGTCTATGGATGGCTTTAATGTTGTTGACTTCAAACTCCATTTATCTTGTTCTCAATGAGTGGCAATTAAAATCTGAAGTCACAGAAGTATTGCTCTGAGAAGCTCTACCATGTGAAGCATGGAAATTCTGCCAACAGAAGAAAGAGTTCGATCGACAGGTTCAACCATGGCACAGAAGTGAAAACTCTGACTTTTAAAATTTAGAGGGGAAAGCAGCGGGACAGTAAAAAGATGAGCCTACCTTGCATTGCATGGAGTCATCTCCTCTCAGGCCCAAGGAGGAGACGCTGTAAATTTTTGCCATCTCAGGCTCTGCACTTCTGGTTGTTGCAAAGTGATTTTTCTTCCTGGCCATTCCTTATTATTTTCCCAGACTGCCTAGCAGACACAACCCAGGAATTACCAATACCTTCAGCAGTGACACACTTGATTAAGTATGAGCAATACCAGCTTGGGTTTTGCATTCAGTCAGAGCTCTGTAATGGCAGCACAAGGGGCCTCGCTTGTTGAGCAAGAAGGGCTTTATGTCACTTGTCCCTAGAGCAAGGCACAAGTGAGCTTGACGGAGAAGGCAGCGAACGTACTGTCAGAAGCCATATTCACAGGGAAAAGGCAGAACAATGGAGACTGAATGACAGTGCAAAATCAAGGAATTAAATCATCCCCGAGGCTCAGATATTCCAGGCTTCCCTGTGACACCTGCTAGAGGCACAGAGGAGGACCTGGAGTGAGTCCCTGCAGAGGTCTCGCCGCCTGCACAAACACACTGAGGGAAAACCTGCAAAATCAGTTGCCGCTCTTTTAAAAATCATGGGCCATGCAACTTCGTGTCTGGCTGCACGTTCACTTTTCAGCCTGTTTTCCAGTCTGAAATCTGAACTGGAAAAAAACAGTAGGATTGCTTCGAGTCCAACTTTTTTTTTTTTACTCTTTCTTTCTGCACAGGAGAATAACTCCTGCCTGCCCTCCTGCTGCAATAGTGTAGTGACTTCCAAGCGGTTGTAATAAGAAAGGGAAATAATTGCTTGCTATAAATCGAAGGAGGTTATGTAGGCCACTTACACACTGCTAACTTGGTAATTACACCATTCTTCTGAGAGATGGGAGGGATCCCAAGCCCATGCCTGCCCTTTCAACAGTGTGCCCAAATCACTGCAGCATGGTACACTGGCACCTGAGCATCTTTTCCTCTGGGTGCTCTTCCAGCTTACATGAACTGGTAGTACATTTTTTGGCTGGGAAGATGGTAATGAGAGATTTTGGATTGTCACGCAAGAGACACAACCTCGGCTCCAGCCTCAGTGCCAGGGAAGAGTTAAGTTTTCCACAGAAAAGGAAAGAGCTTGAACAGGGAAAAGTGAACGGATCAGCTCAGTCCATAGCAGCCTGACAGCTACTGTATTCTCTTGGGCCGACAGGGAGACACCTTTGCTCAAGCCCCTGGTCGGAAAATTTAAACCTCAATATTGTCTTTCCCTGATTTGTGCTGGGAACAGTCTAAATGCTTATTCAGGAGTGATAAGCAACATTTCAAAGTCTTGGTAAATAAGCTCAAAACCCAGTTACAGCAACATACCGCTTCATTATAGTGAATTAGAAATACCTTCTTCTGGGGAGTAATGTTTCAGGTTGGCTGTAGGTTCGGGAAGTCACTCATTATTTTTGATGCAGTAACACATGGGGATGCTGGATGCATTTCACTGTATAGCTCTGTATGCCACCTCCTGCTGGTGTGCAGCCACCACCACTCAGCCTCTTCAGATAATCTCTTGGGTTGGTACCAAGCTCAGAAAACTTGCGGTCAGCTCTCAGCTCTGTCAGACATTGCAATTTTCTTCTTGAGTTTTTATTTAGTTTTTCCACCTCCTGCCTGAAAAATGGAAGTGACAATAATAATTACTTAGAACTAGAAAACCAACTGCATTCATGGGCAGTTTCTCTGTGCTCCGTTTTACAAAGAGCTTCAGGTACAATGAATCCATTGTCCTGTTTCTCCTTGCTATTTATTTAGATTAAAAACATCAGGGCAGAAAAAGTTGCAAACAATTGGTGTAGCCCTGTTGCCAGTGTCCCATTGCCAAACTTCTGAGCTTGCAAGGTTGCAAGGAGGTTCTTCCATACCACTGATGTTGTCTATGCATACAGGGCTGTGCCCATGCAATAGCAATACACTATCTTATGTTTGCATGATATCAAGGACTGTGGGCTCTTAATTAAAACCTGAGGCCTCTAACCCCTATCAGCACTAGAAATGATCCTTAATTGGTGCCAAAGTGTCTACAGGCCATTTTCAATGTCTTCACCAAAGCAGCCTCCTGTATCAGCTTATAACAGAAGAGCAAGTTAGGAAACAAGAGCCACCACCTGCTTGGTAGTGAATCTGAAATACAGCAACCCATGATTGCTGCTGTGCTCAAACAAAACAAAAAACCCCCACAATTCATAGCAAGGAGAAAGTGGCCAGTAGCAATATTAATAAATATTAACAAATTTATGTAATTCATTCACACTTGTTATCAATATGGGATTGTTTCCCTCTCTACGTTTCTCCTCACCAAACACAGTTTTCTATATGCAATTTTCTCCCAGCTTTGACTTGGATAAAATCCGTTTAAAACCAGCTGCTTAAAAGGAGAAAGCTATTCTCGTCACTATGGCTTAGGAAAATTAACATTATTTGTGCCATAGTGTATTAAGTAGGATAACATTAGGAATTTTGTTTAGCCATAAAAGTTATGTTTAAGCTAGCAACCAAAATACATCCTTAAGACATGCAGGGTGCATGATGTCTTGCTGTCTCTGCACGGCTGCTGCTCCTACAGGGCAGCCGAAAGGCTGGCACCATCCTTCTGCCATCCCCTGCCACCCCACCTCCTTTCTCACAGAATGATGTGTTTTTAGCACTGGTCTAGGGTTTTCATAACTGCTGATATTTCCAGTTTTCTGTGTACCTGCTGGTTGTTGCTTAGACAGCTTCTATGTTATAAAGAGGGTAGGAACGAGTGATCTCAAGTCTGAAGCGTAGGCACTTCTGTTCAGCCCTTATAAGTGGAGCTAAGTAATTCAGGGAGAATTTCATTTGACAAATGTAAACATAATACATGCGTGAATTTTCATTAATATTTCACATGAAGTAAACAAGGCCAAATTAATCAGATATGATCTGTAATTTAGCCACTATCTTGCAATAAGCAACAGGGCCTTTGCACAAAAATGGCACTTCACTCACGGTTTAAAATTACTGAAGATATTTCTTTGTGAACAGCTTTTTTATTTGCCAGGCCTACTCTCAAGTATGAAAAAGTTTTCCTTTAATTTCTCCATCTCATAGAATGTTTAGATTTGGAAGGGACCTTAAAGATCACCAAGTTCTAGCCCTCCTGCCATGGGCAGGGACACCTCTCACTAGACCAGGTTGCTCAAAGCCCCATCCAGCCTGGCCTTGAACACTTCCAGGGATGGGGCTTCCACGACTTTGGGCAACATGTACCAGTGTCTCACCACCCTCACAGGAAAGAGTTTATTCCTAACAACTCATCTATATCTCCCCTCTTCCAATTTAAAGCCGTTTACCCTTGTCCTGTCACTACACTTCCTGACAAAGAGTCTCTCTCCAGCAGGCTCCCTTCAGATATCGGAAGGCTGCAATAAGGTCTCCCCAGAGCCTTCTCCAGGCTGAATAATGCCAACTCTCTCAGCCTGTCCTCATAGAAGAGATGCTCCATCCCTCTGATCATCTTCATGGCCCTCCGCTGGACCCATTCCAACAGGTCCATGTCCTTCCTTTGTTGAGGACTCCAGAGCTGGACACAGTACTCCAGGTGAAGAACAGAGTAGAGGAGTAGAATCACGTCCCTCAACCTGCTGGCCACGCTTCTTTTGATGCACCCCAGGACGCAGTTGGCTTTCTGGGCTGCCAGTGCATACTGCCAGCTCATACCGAGCTTCTCAACCACCATCACTCCCAAGTCCTTCTCCTCAGGGCTGCTCTTCAGCCATTCTCTGCCCAACTGGTATTTGTGCTTGGGATTGCCACACCCCATGTGCAGGACCCTGCACTTGGCTTGGTTGAACTTCATGAGGTTTGCACGAGCCCACCTCTCAAGCCTGCCAGGTCCCTTGGGATGGCATCCCTTCCCTCCAGATGTTAACAACACTACACCACACAGCTTGGTGTTATCAGCAAACTTGCTGAGGGTGCACTCTATCCCACTGTCCATATCTCCGACAAAGATGTTAAACAGCACTGGTCCCAGTACTGATCCCTGAAGAGTGCCACTTGTCACTGGCCACCACTAAGACATTGAGCTGTTGACCACAACCCTTTGAGAGCAGTCATCAAGCCAGTTCCTGATCCACCAAGTGGTTCATTCGTCAAATCCATGACTCTGATTTTGAGAAATCTCGCATTCCCTGCTCCAAAACACACAGTCCCTCCAGTGCCCTTCTCACCTCATGTTCCATTTGCTGCTGCAGCCACCCTTGGTTTTCTGGATTTCCCCTTGCAAGACACCACAAGGCAAAGGGGGAAAGACGTTATCTGGAAGCAGATCCAGGCCTGACTGCATCCCACCAGCCACAGATGATGGAAACAATTCCCACCAGCCTCTGCAGGCTTAGCATCCATCCTCTAGTACAACAAAAATAATCTTCACAGCGTACCTGGGCTGCAGAGCAGCCAGATGTTTAAGATGTAGTCACAAAACTGTATGAACTTCACCAGATGTTAGCAGCACAGCCTGGTGAATTCAAGCTGAGATGTATGGACATTTTCAAGCTGTGCAACCACAGAGCTGTGGATCATCTTCTATCTATATACTGCATTTCATTGCAAAGAAGCATCTAATTCCTCAAATGTAACATTGAACTAATGTCACCATTAACCTAGAAAATGCGTAGCTGTATAACAGCAATTAGAACTCTGATTTAGAAGCAAACAGCAAATATTACACTAACAAAATGCACTCTATGACATAGGGCACATCTAGTTTTAGATGCCTCACAAACCCTTCATGATTCAGGGCTTTTTTTTTTTTTCCCTCGGTGGGGGTTATTTTCTGGGTTTGGTAATATTTCATTCGCAGGAAGGTTGAAGTCTGTATGCCAATATATGCACTTGCACCATATTTCTTTAAATATGTTCCAGGAAATGCCATACTCATGAACTGCTCTGTAATGTAATCCCTCAGACTGCAGCAATTCATAAGATCCTGAGAACAAAAAAGCTTTTTTAGCAGGTACAGTTAATCAGGAAGTGAGTGCATACCACATTAACATCCCCTAAGGGTTTATAGTGCTCAACCAGAGTACCACCAGCTTGTTGTTTTGCTGAGAAATCTGTGACAGGACAGACATCCTCATTAGAGCTCCATTTTCATGTTCTCTGGAGTTTAGAGCACGAGCTTTGCCATCTCTGCTCTAAGACCTTTATTGGTTGTAACCCAGGACAGACGGGAAGGAAAATTGTCAGACCTATAGTCCAAAAAAGTTCACAGTGTAAGAAGCAATTCACACTAAGGATAAACTGTGAAATGCATTCTTAAAAGTGTTTTATTATCTTTTTTTTTATTCGAGCCTAGTGCTGGAGGTAGGATATCCTTCTTTGACACAAAGCCCCTTGTCCCACTAACACTGTGAGAGCTCCAGGGACAAAACTGCAAATTGGTTCCCAAGTCTATTTTAGGAATGGTTTAACAATCAGAAGAGGAAAAGTGATATTCAAATCAAATGGCTAAATTTTTCAGTATGAAAGGTGATGGGGCAAGACCTACTCTAATAGCACAGAATGAAGAATTAGATGCAAACATCCTAGCTCAGAGAAGCTGTGCATGGTCCACAGCACCTGCTGAAGGCACATGTTTCTGCCTGCTGACTTTGATAGGGGATAAGGCTGTAGAGAAGCTCCTGGGGGACAGAAAAGCAGGGTGTGGGGCTGTGAGGCTGGCATCCCTCTCCTGGCACAGCAAGGGCAGCCCACACAGCATCACATGCTGCAGTGGTTGATGGTGAGCAGCACAACAACCAGCCCACCACAATAAACTCTGTCTGCCCGACAGTCTCCAGAGAGATTATCCACCAGGGAACATTTACCCAACACCATTACTTGAAGCCCCACAAAAGCAGTCGTTTAAAGGACACAGCAGCTCCAAACATTATGTTTTCCTTCTCACTGCTTCAGCAGACTCAGTTTGAGGCAGATAACAAATTACATCAGGCTAGCATATAAGGCAAGAACCCCCCAGACATGGAGGCGCACACCTCTCTGGAGCCTGGCAGGTGTCAGCAGGATGCAATGCAGACGCTGGGGCTGTGCCACGAAGGCTGTACCTGTGCAGTATTGCTCCCTACGTCAGTTACGTGTGGCCTGCACAGACACTGAAATCCAGTTCACCTCACGCTCTTTCCAACAATAAGAGAATAAAAATATACTCACAATCTATGTAAGCAAACTTAGGTTTGTTTACAATTAGCAGAGGAAGGTTTCTTAGTGTTTTTATTAAGCTTTTTTTCTTGGTACTGCTATTTACTGTTCACTTGCAAAAGTGGAAGGCTTTTACAGCTCTTTTCCCATAGAAGTAACAACAAACATTATCAGGTGATGCCATAACTCAACTGCACCAAAGAGAATGGTGCAATGTTAATTTAACATGAGCAAATGATCCAGCCTCCAGGGTCCCCTGTTTTCAAATTAAAATGGGAACACTGCAACCTTTAGTCTAAAAGAGGGTAGCCAGGTATAAAAAGTACTGAAAACCCACTGCTGGTTCAAAACCAGCTTTGCCTTTGTTCTATCTTTTTTGTAGAGCATATTGCATGTATTTTCTTGGCCGATTCATAGAACAATGCACCCAACCATACACAACACAGCAGGTATGAAATTCAACCACAGCTGCTCTGAGCGTATCTGCATGTACCACTGCTCCAAAAATCCAAATCTGTGTCATCAGCACTTGGGGCATGTTGGTGCTCTGAAAAGCACCTACTTACAGGAAATCAGGAAATCAAGACTGCTTGTCTAAGGATTTGTCTACATTGGAGAGATTTACAGAGGCAATTATACTGCTGTAACTGAGTACTAAACCTCTGTAGTCACACTGATGCCACTCCCTAGTACTACAATACTTATTCGCAGTTCAGATTAAATTGTTGTGAATTAAATATAATTATTATGCTGGCATAATCATAAGAGGAAATGTCCCTTTGCAGACAACTTCTAAAAAGTGAAAAGCTTTTCTGCTCTGGTAAAGACTAGGCAGATACAAATAGTGTATCATAAGATTTTTTTCTTTCTCTAATTATCTGTGTCTCTGTTAACAGCCTGTGTGTCAGGAAGCTTGGGCTAATGAACAGGGCATGGGTTCAAGACAACTAGCGTCTTATCTCTGGTTTGCACATCTTGAGTGACACCAGATAAGTCATCTGTTCTTTTTGCCTTTGGGTTTGTTGCTAACACTGATAGTTTTTCTGGCAAGTCAATAGAGGAGAAATTCCAATTTAATATAGTCACTGTCTGACTTTCCCAATTCAGATAATTTTTCTTCTTAACACTGACTAAAATAAACTAAAACATCTATTGCTCTGGTGTTCCACGTTACCACATTCCCCACACACATACAGCTCTTCAGCTCAAGGTATCTGGTCCTGACATTTGCAAAAAGTTTGCACATTTAGAAAGCACCAGAGCTCAAAAGTGAGCTCCTCTGTGTGAATCTAACCAGTGCAATTCTCCAGAGACAGGTAAGGAAGAGCAAAGACACATTTGAATACACTTCCTCTGAAGCTACAGAGGAAGGAGAAGTTCTTTGTTTCAGTGTGGCACTTTACTTGCAGTGCCTCAGAGATGCACATGGTGACTGCCAGCCCAGATGTCCAAAAATACGTCTTACAACACTCTCTTGCCCTGCTAGAAAATGGGGTATGCAGTTGGTCCACTGTCTGATTTCAATGACCTTAAAGCCTATTTGCTGATAGGTCAGTGTTGGTCTAGTCTCAAAAACCCACACTGCATATTTGAAAGACTCACCACAATCATAGAGCACCACTCCAGAGCATGACGGGCTGCTGCAAAAACAGCAGCACCTCCCAGGCAGGCACTGGGTCATGGGAGCCCACGTGCCTCTGGAGATCCCAATACATCATCTCCCACTCCTTTGTCAGCCCCTGCCACAGCTCCCCATTCCCAAATAAATGCTTTATGTGGTCTCCATATGCACCAATCTATGCCCTAACTAGTGGGCTTTCAAATGCAGGGAATTAATAATGTCATGCATATGAGGGCTGAATGATGCCTGCGCCATTCAAAATGACTCCAGCCTTCCTTTGGGATAGCTAAGTCAGAGCCTCCTTTTCTGAGGCTGATTTTCTTTCCTTACTTAACTGACAGGTGGGAACTAGGGGCAATCTTCCTTCTAATTTTCAAGGTGCCCGCCAGCACACAGGCATGTGGGCACAGCTGCTGGAGACTCCAGCAGAACCTCAGGCCCAGTGAGAAGCAGGAAAAACAGCACCCCTGCCTCTCCACTGCACCCATGAGCCACGCCGGGCAGGGAGCTCCACAGTGGGGACACCAAAACCGTGTCTCCACCATGCTGGGGTCACTGTGCCATGCTGCAAAGGTCCAACCAAGAATATGGCTGCTCTGTGCCCTCCACTTTGGGTTGGGACTGTGCGTGATGCCCTACTTTGGCCACACACTGCACACTGCCCAGGTTTCACAAGGGTCCTGGTGTACATGAAACATTTCAGAGACAAAAGCAACATGAAGGCTAAACAGGTAACAGTTTAACATAAATGAGCAACAAATGGTACCCCTTCAAACCCAACCTGCAAATAGGTGAAAAAAGTCAGTGCTCCCAAGGCAACAGTCCAAGATGATTCAAATTAAAAGCCAGTGATGTACCACTATGCTCCTGAGCACAACTAGGGATATAAATTATTCCCCTAATATTTCTGAATAACAAAGTGTAAATCATGTGGAAAAGGTATGTGGGTCCTTCTCCACCTAACCAACACATGCCATGGTCAGGAGGCGAAAAGAGAGAGACACATTCTGTAAAACGCCCATGAGAAATTAAATGTGCCAACACATCCTGTTAGAAAGACTGGAGCAAGGCAGAAACACACAGTCCTTCTGGTCAGCCTTACCGTTCTCCTGATATAGTATGATCTGGAAAGTGTTAAATTTAAACTGATATCATAATCTTTCAGGAACATGAATCTATTAACTGGGTTTCCTTCTCATAACATGGAAAATTTCCATCCATACTGTTCTCCACAAAGCAGTAAGAACAAAAAAATCTGGGAAAATCTCACACATGAACAGTTTCGGTTAAACACGAATGTGGAGCTACATAAAGATAACACTTGCATGTTACCCATCTAACTCTGAGTCTCACGTGCTGAAATATCTGTATGAAGCCCTGGACCTACCGAGATTTGGAGTTAGTTTTATCCATAGAGAATAGATGGCAGCATTACACATAAAAGAAAAGGGTTTTCAAGTTTAACTCATCAGTGAAGATAACACTTGGACACTTTCCGCATTATCATATCTTCACATTTTAACACAAAAGTCATCAGTATTTTGAAATGGTTAAATTTGCATGTCTCAAATATTCCCAGCTTCATAATGTATAGCTGTCGTATGCTGCAAATACTCACTTTATATAATCAAATGATCAATTCATGATCTTGCAGGTACTAAAATGCTCACACATTTATCTGATAAACAGAAAAAAAAACCCCACATTTCGCCTCTTAGTTGATGGGAACATTTTAAAATAGGTATTCATTATTCTCAGAGTATCTAAACGAATGACTTGCGTGTCACATCACATTCTAAGGACCAAGGTAACTGTTCAACTCCATACCTGTGAATGAGATTCCTCATACCTACTACTGAGCTAGACAAATATGCAACTCTTTGAAGGCATAGAGAATAATTTGAGACATTAAGCTGCACGATGGGAAGAAAGATTGCATGAGCAAAGAGATGACAAAGACATGTTGGGTCAGCAGGACGTGGCTCTCCCACTTTCAGAGTATTTTTAAGAAAAGTACTAGATCTTCTGGAGATGCTGAATATTTATTTTCAGAGAAAAAAATCAAGCCCATCTCAAGGTGCCAGACGAAAAGCCCACCCTTGTGATGGAAGGCTTGGGGTTTGCTTCTACTGCACCAAGAGATGTTCTGCCTCACCTCAGCAAACCTGTAAAATACTGTGATGGAAGGTGTGTTACTTCAGGGCACATGGATATCACAGCAATGGGAGTCAGATAAGTATCTGGAAAAGAATCATCAACTGCAGCGTGAAGACTAGTTTCTTTTTAGGGCTTTTCTTCAGCTTGTTTTAAATTTGGTGCTTCCTGCAATTTTCAGTCTCTTGCTTGGAACCCCAGCACTGAACAGGGAGTGGCGTGGGTCATACAGGGCAGCATCTGGAGCTCCGTTGCTACAAGTGGCTGTTCCAGGCAAGAAGAAAAGACAGATATGGAGGGCATTGTGCACTTTTTAGGAGCAGATTGTCAGTGAAGTTGCTGTGCACGACACTTTTTTGGTACAGGCAACTCGTTTCTAGGAAACACTTTGGTAAACAACTTTGAAGTCACAGTGAAAAATTACAGCCCAAGCGCTTTTTTTTGCTTTTATCCACCATACCTTCATGACTGTACTAGCCCACTTAAATGGTAGTGCTGAATGCAAACAGCCTCCTTCTGCAGGCTGTCTCCACAGTTCAATTACCAGTGCTTTAACAGTGCTAATTAGCATTCCTCAGAGCTAGATTTCTTTGAGTGACAGGTAACCATGGAGAGTCACAATCCTGTAGGTGATCAGCAAGAGTCTGACTTTTCTTTTTAATTAAAAATTAGAAATGCCTTAAACAAAAATAATAATTCACTGATTTATGCCATTATCCCAGGGTTGCCAAGCTGGTGAGAATAACATTAGTGTTGTAAAAATGAAACAATTTTTAAATGAATAGACTAAGGCGATAGAAAGGAGAGCAGGTTTATTATCTCTAACAAGAGAATGTACTCCTAATGATGGTACAAAATAGTAGACACTTCTCCAGAGAGTTGGCATGGAGACCAAAAATAGGACACTTTCCTGAACGTGGGATGGGATTGCCCCAATTTATTTTAGATTGTAATAAGATGGGTAGATAAATACTAAGCCTGTTGTACAAATAGAATTTTCATAGGGGTATCATTTCTGTAAAATTTAACCATGAGTTATCCTGAGAGATAATATTGCATGTGGTCCAAGTGAGAGCCAAGATTGGAAATTGAATCAGCCAGATAATCAATTAGTGAAAATTGTTTTCAATGTAACTATGCCATTTTCTGCCAAATAATGATCTAGTTCTCTTTTCAGAAATGGACTCCAGCAGCAAAAAATTCATCGTCATATTTTTGAAAACTGCAGTGGGTCCAAATCAGTGCTGTTGACCCAACCTAACCTGAATATTATTCATCAGCAAATAACAATGAAATTTTTTAAGCTGATCTTGCCAAAGATGGAAGTATATATATATATATATATATATATATATTTGTAATTCTGAAATATTTCCCAAGACCAACTACTCTCAATTCAGCAAACTCCTTACTTGTAGATTCTAATGACAATGATTGCATATAAGACAATAAAAGGGAACAGATTATTGAACAAAAATTATTCTAGTAACAACAATCACAATTCAGAACTCCAACCATTTTTCAAAGGTAAAATCATGGTCATTCATTGTGAAGCATCAAATAGCTATTCAACAAGGGTTTCTTTTAAACCTTCCCCATATAATTTATTTTCTTTATGCAAAAAAATAGCATTGTTCAATGAATATGGTTCTCTCTGCTCTAGTGGTATTTACATCTTTAAGAGAGTATTCATGATAGTAAAATCTAACTCTATATGGGAAGGAAGGAACTAATGGTAATTGCATCCCTATCAAAATATCTGTCAGGTTCACTAGCACTATTTCCTTTTGAAATCGGAATAGTAACTAAAAAAATTTAATTCCTACAAATGCAGAGAACAACACTTACTTAAAAATACAAGTAAAAACAGATTTCAATTACCAGTTATAAATGTATAGTAGGCACTAGGAAAAAAACACAACCTGATTTTCAGCTTGTTTATTACATATGTTAAGCTTACAAATGGATAACAAAGTATCTGTCTATATTTGTCAGGAGAGGCAAGTAGCCAGGGCTAATCACAGTTTTACTAATGTTTGGAATACAGCATTAGATAAAGAAAAAAAAAAGTTTAAACATGTCTCTGAGGCTAATATTACCTTTGGGCTTTTTCCATATTTACAAAAATATCAGTCACTGCCAGTCACAGATTTTTAACTGCACTGAATGCTCTGAACTTTTTACTTTGGAATAAGAAATTTTACATGCAGATGAATCAGGGAACAGGCTTTGTGCTGTCAAAGAGACTTACGAACTGCCCAGCCTTCCTTGCACGCTCTTATCCAAAGAAGAAATCGCAGCAGAGCTGGTAGCACTGAGCTACCTCTGCCTCAAGGCAACCCTCATGGTTCCCACTAAATTCAGTTTGCCTCCTTACCAGTTATTCACATGCACACACATTCCGAATTATAATCATCATATTCTTCCTTATTTCAAGGAAAAAATAAATCAAGATCAACAATAAAACTATTTCATTTAAAATTCAGTCTGCTTACGCATCCACGTAGAATGGTTCATTCAAACACCATAAACTTAGTTTGCTGTCACTGAGAGAAAATTCTTAATAAGAGACAATTAATTGGTGGAAAATAACTCTCAGAATAAAGGCAGCTTACTTTCGAAACCAGGTTCTTCAGCTTGGTTTTAAAGCTGTTTGCTTTCCTTAATCTCTACTGCGATACAAGGGAAGCAAGCAAGGGGAAAGAGACTGCTTACACAGGAATGGGGCAGGAAAATAAACCCACCACTCTGTGAATAACTACCCTTGTCCTTGCTCTGGGAAGAAATTGTCTCTCTTATGGATCTGCTAAACTATCGCATACTTAAACAGAAATTAAATTTAAGCAACAAGAAAAATCACAGATTCCTGTTAGTAAGTTCCAAATTTTAAGAGTTATCAGAAAGCATGCAAAGTTTTGATTAGAAATAATGACTTTCTCAAACACTAAAGAATTTAAAATAAAAGTGAAGTGATAAATTCAGAGTTATTTTAATTAAAAACCTAGAAAATTAAACATTCTATAGTATTATTGTGCTAGTTAATAGTTCATATCCTGCTTGCTTTACTCACATAAATAATTGTATCCTAGCAAGTTTAGGCTTTCAAAGATTAATTATCCTATCAAAAGATGATTCATTTGCCTCAAGAACACTTTTCCTTCGTGATGGCAAGCTGATATCAACATGTTTATATCCTACTAGCCCGCTACAATACAGTCTTTGCAGCACCAAGTCCCATTTGTAATACAAAATGAGCTCTCTGTTCTTAGCTTAGGACTGAAGTTCAGTGACAAAGGAAGCTGATAAATTCCCCTCAGACTGGCTATCAGAATTTCTGTGCACGGTCTCCCGATATGATAGACTCCATGCCTTGCCCTGTGACTGTGGAGCTGGAAGGGTTGCTAGCTGGAATCTCTTGGTTTTTTTGCAAAATCTGACAAAATCATGATAGCTCTCATCCTCCTCAAAATCAATGTAAGCGATCAGATTGCATTCAGCAGAACTTGTACCAAGACTTAAATGTGCTTCTGTTACCAGATCTGTGATTGATTCTGGTGGATATTTCAGTATTAATAAATATTTATAAAATATCAGAATTTTATATAAGCTATTATTTCTCCTTTTCCCTGACAGAAACCCTCTGGCTATGAAAATTGAGTGGCATTTTTCTGAAATCATGCTCTATTTCTCTTCTTTCAACTCTTGCCTCAGTCATCTTATAAACAAAAATAACCTCAACCCAGTCCAGTCTTTCCACTATTCTACTTGTAGGTAGGCATCATAGATTAATATAAAAAATATTTCCATTTTTTTTTCTTTAAGGGGTCCATAACTCTTCATTAGTCTTTGATTGTGGAGATAGTTCCAAAAAGCAGGACTCTTCACAGGTAGTGCTTTAACACGCTGCCCCTGTCTTTGCTGTGATAATCTCATCTTGCTTTCATAATTTCTTAACATTTTGAAATTTTTGCAATTTTATACAACCCATTTTCTGAATAATGTTTTTGGGAGTACTATAGATCTGCTATTTAGAAAATCCTTCTGGATGACTGAATAATTATCTAGCTGAAAGTGCTTCAAGATAGGCAAAATGCACTGAAAATATTAAGATAAAGTGAAAAACTTGCGCTACTGAAAAACAGGGCATGATAAGAAAACCTGTCTGATAACAAGTTACATGGCAAGTTTGTAATTTACCACTGAATTATACAACGAATATAATTCTATAATACGTGCTTTTTGCTATAAAGCCCATGCTGGACAGAGTTCTCACCACCTCTCTTGGGTTAAGGATTGTCCTAGGGAGGTGTGCAAGCTGGGACCGGCTGCAAACACAGCATGCAGGGCACTGATGTCCTGGCCTTCTGCAGCTGACTATGGCACGCCAAGAGATAATCAGCAGAGGCTGCTGCACGATATGTTAAAGTTCAAAGCATTGCAAACTGATACCTGTAAGCAATCCCTACAGGCTCTGCACTAAGCCGTATAACAGGAATATCAGCTTCTCCTAATCTAAATTACACTAAACTATTTCCATCAACTCCAGAAGAGCCATCAGGTGTGTTCTGCAGCCTGAGCTCACAAACAGGTGTGTTCTGCAGCCTGAGCTCACAAACAGTTATCCTGAGGTGGTGAACAATGAATCTACCTTGCTCCTAATTCAAACACAATCTAAGAGGTCAAAAGTTGAGCGTGGCACTCACTCTTATTTGTTTTCCTGTTGTGTTTTGTGTTAGGTCCATTTTTGAGTCATTTTGGAAAGACTGCAAGCTGAGACTGGATAAACAATCTGCTCTGTCTCCATTGTGAATGCATGCATAGGAGTAGTGTTGTTTACACATGGGTAAATTTTGTTTAAACATGCATGGCATGAGGAAAGGCAATATGCAAGTCAGACATTCAGGGAAATAACTTTTACATCTCTTTTTAAAAGAAGTTGTTGGAAAAAGCTGCTGACAATTGCAGAAGCCCTGCCTCGATTGGCTACTCCTTTCAGCCTCAAAACAGGCAATGTCAGTGCTGTCCAACACAGATGCTGCCTCTTGATTTTCCCAGGAACAGAATAGGAATTGATACCTAACAAAAGTATACTATGTTTTTGCCTTTGACAGCACAGAGGATAAAACCACATCTGAAAGCCCGAAAAGAGAAAAAGTGGGACGCATCTTTTTATTCCAAATAATAACTACTTGCAAAGAAAGGAGACAGTATCACAAGTTCATGTATTGAGTTTAAAATGTACACATGCAGGTAGCTGTGCATGTGCAACAAGAATTTAAAATGCATCGGGGCTAAATCTAACTTTAAACAATGTTAAAAAGCTGTTTGCTACTTTATTTCAGCAGACCATAAGTGATTTTACATGCAGCAAAGTGGGACAGAACATACTTCTCTTATGTACAGCAGACTGAGTATCTTGCAATGAAAGGATGCATTGTTTTGTTCTAACTAAAGAGAAATAGTTGATGAGTGAATAAGAGCATGATCTAACGCCTATTGAAATCAATGGAAAGATTCTCATTGACTTCTCCAGGCTTTGGATCAAGCCTCAAAAGAGGAGCCATTTCTCTCTGATACAGCAAGGAATCAATTCCCTCTCCCAGTGGTACTCTAAATAATTCAATATTTTGTCTCAGATCATTTCCTAAGAAAAATGATGAGGATGTTGTTTAAGCGCACGATACCCTGAAGTGACAGAGTTTACAATGCATTCAGCTGTGTAAAACCTCCTCTGTGTTGTACGTGCCACACAAAGACAGGGCAGAGTCAAAGCACCCTCAGACCCCAAGGAGTCCCTACCCACTCACCAGCTGCAGGACAACACAGTCACGTTTCTCCTCTTGCTGACCAGAAAGAGCTGTATGAATTTCGCTAAATCTTGAGGAGTGTCTGAACCGCGACATTTCTTCAGAGCAGCAAAATTACTTTTTCTTTGCAGCAAAACCACAACCTATTTGCACCATTTTATTTTTTTTTTTTTTTGGATGTACACAGAAATGCACTGCTGATTGTGTTACTATTTACCAACAGAAACAATACTCTCATCACCCTCCAATGCTTTTGGTTTGTAGAGCAAAATACAACATGGAAATAATATCTTCTTTTTGAGCTCTTTTGTTTCACATGAAAAATGAATCAGTAAAAAGCAAACCAACATTTAAACTGAGGAACTCTGCCCCAAACCACAGCAAAACCTGACTAATTTTTTCTTTCCTGCCATAATCAGATGGCCTTCTGCACGTTAATCTCTTTCTCCTGTAAAGTCCACTATGAGTTGTTTAGGACAGTTGGACCAGGAGCAGCAGCATCCTCGCTGTCTCCCAGGTACAGAGGCCAACAGAAGCACATCCCCACTTGCTGTCACATTTCCTTTTGGCAGTTGGCAGAGCAGCACTGGGAGGTTTCTCCCCATTTGCACAGAAGGACAGCAATTTGNTACCTAGCAACAGTTGACAATGCATAGGATGAAATTGGTACTGAGCTCCAGCTCATGCGATTATCCCCCTTCCCTATCACTTCTGATTGAGTTACACCTGTGGGGAGCATTTCGCCAGCAGCACCTCTGATGAGTGCAGATGTGGCAGCTCTGGCACATTCGCTCTTCTTCATTCCCAACACAGCCACAGTCCGGTCTTCCATCACCATCTACAGAGAAATACTAATCCGCATCTGTCCAAACATGCTCTTATTTTTTTCAGAAGCTCCTTGCTGCATCTATATATGTGTACTCACGCTCTTGCTTGCTGTCCCTGTCAGCTGAGCTGGATTACAGGCAACATCACCTGCTCCCAGGACCAGGCATCCCCTCCAGTGCACTGTGGTGCCAGTCCCAAAAGCCTGCCCTGACTCCTCTGCAAAACCTGGAAATCCTCACCTACAGAGAAAAACTTGCCGCCGAGTACAGCTACCCCTTCTAGCCCTTCCCTAACAGCAGGAAGAGACAGGGGCTTTCCCCCTGGCTCAGGGCTGCTCAGTGATGGTTTTTAGAGATCAGCTGGGCATTTCTGCCAAAGTCCAGCTGGCTGCTGCTCACCGTTGGCACAGCTGGGACAGCTGCAGGGCACGGCTGACTGTCCAAAACCACTCGTGAAATCATCCTCATGGGTGGTACAAAATACACCCGCTGTCCTCACAGATGCCAGGAAGCGTGTGGTCTTGGCAAGGCCAGAGATGGGATCCTCAGCATCCTCGCTCCACCATTTGCCTAACACAGCCGTGCACAACCTGACTTTTTCATTTTNTTTGAGAAGATTACATTTTCTAAACAGAGCTGCTACTCAAGCAAAGAGACTCTGAGTATTTCTGACATGTCCTTCAACTTTGTCAGAAAGTGCTCTTCTGGACATTTAGTAATGATGACTTTCAAGGACGTGATAATAAACATGAAAAATAAATGCTTTCCAAACTTCCATATCAGTAGATAGATGAATGTATTCCAGAAATTCCCATTGTTGCTTTTATATTATGGTCAACTGAATCCCCTTCTTTTTCCAGAAAAGTCTTTCAAATGCACAGCAATATGTTGTTAGTCCTATATCTATTCATTTAAATATCTTTCCCAAAACTTCCAACTTGGATTCCTCCTCTCAAACTGATTTTTGATTAAACTGTTTGTTACAATACCAAGGGGATTTGGCAAATACCATACTTAGGACTCATTGTTCAAAAATCATGAACCATCTCTTTGATTTGCTGTGTATACCTCCAAAGATGAGCTAATACCAACATCACTCAGTAATTTAAATTACCATAACAATGCTTTGTGAGCAAACTCTTAGGATTAAAAGCAATAATTTGAATTCCTTGTCTTAATTAGCATTTTAAGTTGGTTTTTAAAAAGAGCAAAAACTCCTTTTTGCATTTTTTTAATGAGCAACATATGGGCGAATAAATATTATAGTTAGAAGTTTTCTTCTAGCATGAACCATTTAATATATTTTATATATGAAGCGTTTCACCTTTTTGCAAGGAAATTTAGGCACAGTACACAGAAGACACATGCTTCTTGTCCCCACACACACGAAAGCTAAGATTCTATTCACCCTCTTTCATTCTGTGTTAGACTCTACATCTCAACTGTCGCACTGTGAAGACTGCGATAAGCATTTGTGTGTTATCACAACAGCCTCATCGATAAGGCACAGAGTAATGCCTACGTCTACCCTTACCCTGGAACCTCCAACCATTTTAAATGACAGGATGAGACTGTCAGAGTCCCATGAGTAAAGGGGAAAGACAGCAAGAGAATTTCACAGTTATACATCTCTAGCCACAAAAGTTAGCTGCTAAAACACCACTTCCTGTTCTAATGTGCAACAAATAAAGTAAATTTGAGAGCTGCTATTTATTACAAGGAAATTAAAAATGCCCATAGTACCCAGAAAGCAAATTTACTGGGGAAGGCATTGCATCCAGTTCTCAAATGCATGAAGCCCTGACTGAGACAGGGGGAGAAACACTCAGCTTTTTCTTTTTCTTTAACCAACCCTGGTTTTGTGTTATTAAACACTCCCCCCGTTGTTGATAAAAACTGGTGGTGCAGGAGACCCCACACTAGCTATCTGGCCTCTTTTCCACTCCAGGCTCTGCGCCTTTGGGAGGCTCCCAGCCAGATCCCACACTGTCAGGAGCATGTGTACACCAGCTCCACTGCGAGACACAAAACCACATTGCAGCCCCTTTGATTCTGTACTTTCTGTCCCTGCCTAGATAACTTTTCAGAAGCTGACAGAGCCTTTACAATTTAATTGGTGTTGACACCTTTTGAAGCAATGCCTTGAGGCACCGAGGGTCATTGTCTACTTTTTCCTGCCTTTCTGCGGCTGCCTCCATTTGGCTACCTTGCAGCCTGTGGTGCTTTGGTGGCCCCTGCACTCTTCATTCATGTTTGTACTTGTACCGGGTCCCGTTACAAGGACCCTTGTTAAACGCCCAGCAGGCAGCACTGAATAGAGATTTTGACTATCTGTGATTTGAAGGCCTCTAGCAATAACACAGAAAGCCCTGTAAACACAAAAGTATCCCAGTAGCAGTGGGGCGTTAACGTAATCACGCATTTATGTCACAGGACTTCAGGACCAAGCTCCTTACTGTCGATTCACTGGCTATTAAGCCTTGGTAATTAGGTGGTTTCCCGTGACTTTTCTTTCTTGGGATTCACCAACTATCATTTTCCATATGTCCCTTTTTCCCAGAGTGGCTATACATCCTCACACATTCAATAAGCTAGGCAGATGGTGCCATGTACCAGCCTCTGAGCAGCCAAAGGCAATTCAAAACAAGTAAAAAAGGTTATGCCTGGCATTTCCAAAGCTGCCCAGGAAAACAGGATACAAAATTCCCTGAGGTCCTATGGCCTCATGGTAGAAACATATCTCTCCAGGTTCAGCCCTGCAGCAACCATAAGCAGTGAAAAACTTATGGGTAGTCACATCCCCAAAGCAGCACTTGCACAGAAGACGAACAGGAGACAGACACTACCATCACTTTAAGAACCTTCTTTCACTTCATAAACTACTTTTAATATGCTTTTCAGTGACCTTTTCCAGGTTCAAATATTTAAGGCTCTCAGATTTCCTACTGAAAACACAAAGTGTTCACTCATTTTATTCGGTCCCAAATATCAGTCAGTTTTGGGGGCAGTCTCACTAGTCAAACCTGATGGCTGGGCTTTCCATTTTCCAGCCCTCTTTGCCATGTTTAGAGTCTGCTTTTCCACATTCATTCTGAATTCCAGCCATCCACCTATGGGGATCTGACAAATGAGACTTGTATATCCAACATGATACTACCAACTACCCTCACTTTGTTACCTAGGGAATGCTTGTCCCTGTGTCCAAGATGACACCAACCCCTTGCTTCTCCTGCAGAAACAAACAAGCAGAACCAGGCCCCTGTGCATGCCTGCGCTCCATGGAAACCAGGATCTAGCTCCAGATCTTTACTCCTTGTTGCTTCTCTCCCCTGCGGTGATGCCTGCAAGCCTCTCACCCACAGCCAGCTGCAGCCATCCTCCTCCCCTCTGTCCCCAGCCTGCCTGAAAGATGGCTGCACCTCCAGGCTCTTTATTTGAACCAGTGCCATACCCTATACATTTCCATTACCTCAATTAACATGTGACCACAAGAGTTGCCAAGAGTCAGAATAAAAGCAACTTTCCACGCACTGACAAAGCTGCATTCAACTGTGATAAAGGACTTACCTTTCTCATGCTCTACGATATCCCTTTGCATCTTGCCATGTGCTTCTCTGGCATGGCACACAGTGCTTTCTGGAAGTACATCAAAGTCCATCAAATGAAGCAAAAAAACCCTGTAGGCGCAGGGAAGAAAGGGGCAGCTCTGGAGAGGCCAGGCTGGCCTGGTTATGAACAGACACAACAGAGAGTTTCACAGAAACCATTCCTGATGACAGGTATGCTGTTTCAATGAGATAAATGTAAATAATGCCAAGAACAGCTTCCAGCTGCGACATGCTTCATGCAGCTCTGCTGGCTCAGCTAGGAGAGGTTTCCCTTTGGCTGACAGAGGCAAACGCCATCTGCAGAGCATGAATGTCCTGTGAACAGCATTAGTGATGACAATTTGCTACGTAGACCTAGGGAGAAAGTCACTGGATGAGAGTTGATTACATTCGGCTAGGTGTCTGCTTCCTTGAAGACTGAAGTCAATGAAAAGGGCAATACAGCAGAGTTAAGAGCACATGCTGGGGCAGAGCCTTGCTTTCCTTTTATTTTCACCATCTCACACAGAGACAACAGGAGGGGATGGCAACTACTAAATAAAAAGTAAAGAAGCTCCTCTGGACTGGCTACTCTACCGTGTTAAGTTCAGCTCAGGTTGTTCCTTGCAATGATTAAACTAAAAATTAAACTAAAAATAAAACTCTTTCCTCAAGGAGGACGTAAAGAACAACCTTATCTGTCTGGTCAGATGAGAGTCTGACCTCTTTTTTTCTGCAAGTAGCCTTTATGCCCTTATATTTAAGGGCCTTTAGTGACGCTTTTTTCCATCATTATGCTGAGCCTCTTCCTGAGTCCGCGTAAACTTTTGATACACACCATTAGGTACCCATTCCAGGATCATGATGCTCATTTAGACTATCTGCTGTTTTCCTAACAAATCAAAGAAAATAGCACAAAGTACATGAACTGTTCCCACAGCTAGAACAGTTTTTTTCTTTTTTTGTACACATCTTATTACAAAAGGCTATGGAGAAAACATTAGTTCTATTTCTGAAACGTTCAACATCCTCCTTTAGTGATTTTTTTATTTCTCCTGTATTCTCTCCAAGCTGGAAAGAGCATACCCTTTTCAAGGACTTCTATGCACAGAATCTGCTGAGCCAAAAGAAGCCCTTGTGTCCCCTCCATCTGACATGAGATCTCTCTTGTGCACCTTTCATGCCCTGAACACAGACCAAGAAAGGATATCCCTGTTCTTTTCAACAGCTAGCAAGGATAGATCATGTTTAGGTACAGTCTACGTCCAGCAAGGCACAAAGGCTTCCCCAGCATCTGCTACTCAGGCCTGTATTCTTGGAGCAAAATATCCATGTTGGTTGCAACACAATTCAAAATCTGCTTATTTCAGGAAGACCTGAATAAAAAAAATTAAAAAAAAAAAAAAATCAAACTGAGTATTGTTCTACATTTACAAAGGGATTTTGCTCTTCTTTGGGTTGGATTTATATCTGTTCCAGTCGTCTTCCAGGCATTTATCTCTGATTTACAGCCATGCTGAAGATGAAACTATCCATCTGACTCTAGTTATCAAAAAAAGCAACACTGATCCTACCGGGCGTCAGAGGGGGAATTACAAATGAGGGAAGGAGCCACCCCAGCTGATTGGACACACTTCAAAATCTTTTCCTTTCTGCATCCCGCATTTGCTCTTTATTAAAGCAAAGAATAATAATGTGGTGCTTGCTTAGTGCACAGGGTAGCTGTAAAATTTAATTGATCACTGTAGCTTAGCTTGCTGAGATTCTTAAATGAAAAGCCCTATAAAAACGTAAAGTTTCCTGTAAAGAAAACCCCTCAAAATTGCCTAACTTCCTGCTTTTATATTGAACCTTATGGCACCAGTGGCTGGACACTGCCTACAATCCTGATTCAGCAAATTACTTGGAAGCAAGCATGTACCTAATCCAATGGACACCAAAGCATGCATTGATATGATCGACATGGGATGGACTTAAATTGGTGCCTTATAGACTGTTTGCTTTGATATTTACCATCCCTCCCTGAGGGAGTCCAAATTACCAAAGGAGCCTTCCTTTCTCATTCCCAGATTTCCAAATGCAGGTCTAATCAGAGTCAAAGGGTGAGCCCCTATTCAATAGTACCTTACTTCATGAATATCCTCATAGGTCTGAATGAGTGGGCTTACTGCACAGTACATTATTATCAACAATAATTACAGCTAGGATTGCTGAAAATCTAGAAAGATCTAGAAACCTCAAGATTTCCACACGCTCGCTCCTTCTTCAAACAGCACTTGCTTGCTATTTGCCCCAAAGTGCAACCCATGAATGAACAGGGTGGGACAAGAGACGAATGCTCTATCTCAATTGTTTCTTCTGTGTTCTGCGTATTTCAGTTTCACCATGTTAATATATACTATTACAAGCTGATAATCCCTACAGGTCTCCTTTCTTCTAAATCAGATATGCTAGAAGAGAGCAAATACTCTTTTTTCTTTTGCTGTAATTTACAGCCTTAAATAACAATTAGGACATAGGGATGGGATGAACACAGTATGTTTCCTCCCCCTCACCCAGATATTATTTTCACTTTTCCAATCTCAAAAAAAAACCAAAACACCCTCATGGGTTAATTTTTCAGCTATAGAGAAAAGCAGAAAGAGAAGAGTGCCCTTAGTGAGCTACAATAACATGCACAGGTTTTCTTGGATCAATTGCCAGCATTGACACTGTATCCTTCAGCTAGCAGTCTGTGATGAATGGTACCCAGTAGCACTGGAGAGAGCAATGGCAGCCAGGCAGCATGGGTGACTACATGCCCTCCTAACTGGCTGATGAATCAGAAAACTCAAGAGAGACTCAGAGTACAGGAGCTGGAGTGGTAAATGTTTTCATCTTTCTCTTTTATGATCTTCCCTCCTCCATTTATATAGGACATTTTAGAGATTGAGCTTTGTTACAAACTATTAGCCCAAGGCAGTGGGTTGGGGAAGTGAGATTTCATGGAAAGACTAAGCACAAGAAAGTGTGAACAACTGGAACTACATGTGATATTAGTGGCTTGTTGTTGAAGGAATTTCTGTTTGGATTGTAGTTCAGACAGTTGCCTTGATGTACTGGAATGAAAATCAGCACCCAATGTGCCTAGAGACAAACCAAAGAACTGTCAAAAAACACTCTCCTTTTTATCTCCCAGAATCTTGAATTTGAAATGAAAAGTCCCTATTCGCCCACTACGCAAAAAATACAGCTTGGCAATCACAGTACTGTTCAGTGCTGCGCTACAGAAAACAAGACAAACAACTCTCCCCAAAAAGCACCAAAGTGAGACTCTGCTGTATTCAATTGCCCAGATATATTGTCACGCTTTGTCATACTCTTGAGCCTAACTTTAAGCAATGCCATCATCTCTGATAACGACCAAGAGCCAGGGAAGCACCCAGTCAGAATATGTGTCAATCTAGGGCAGTTCTACTGAATTCAATTTTTATTCTATATTTTCTTCCATACAGTAAAGAATATGATATTCACTAAGTATATTGCCATGCCTTAACATGTGTGTGATCAATCTGTTCACTTCTGTTGCAGCTTCAGCTCAGTCTGGTATAAACTCCCTATCCACCACGGATCCACACCAGCTGAGGGTACAGGCTAGTTCTTGCACACAGCTCTGAGCTGGAAGCAACATTATGTTTGTCATGTACTTAAAATGTGCAGCTTCGGCAGAGCTCGTGCATTAACATTGTGCAATGGCTTCCCATAAAACAACAGAAAGCTCACACACACCTGGGTGCTCATTTAAATGGCAGTAAGCAGTCTCTGAATGCCACAAATTTCTCTGACTGATCTCTTCACTAGCTACGGCTCTTAACTACCAAGATGAGAAAGCTGGAACAGTGAAAACAATGTCTTTCCCAGAATGAGTGCTTGGGATGGCAACATGAGAGGTTCCTAACAACACACACACACAAATCCACATGGAGAGTCCATACAGGGAAAAAGATACCCAGAGACATCCCAAAAATCACTTGACTTCTCCAATGGTACAGCAGTCTTACTCAAATGTTTCAATTTAAATGAAGACAAGTGGTGATTCAATGCTATGAGGTTCTGCAGGGTATTTGCTTGGGTTTAAGGCCAACAAATCAAAGTGGGTACCACCATGTAACATTTCATTCCATGGGCATCTTATGGAACTGCGTTAGATGGCCAAGCAATCTTGAAAGAACTCTACAACTGACCAAAACACAGCTTGTCAAAATAGCTCTTTTTGTCCCTTTAATTGTGAGGAGTTGTGAGACTTCCTTCCTGTCAAATAAATGCTTCATTTTCCGCTTGGAAGCAAACTACACTGCCTACTGGGAGAGCCCTGCAATGGAAACAGAACTCCTAATTGTAAGGAACTGAAGGCTTCAACCAAAGGGAAACATTGTTTTCCTTATTAATCAGTTTACAAAATGTGAAATCATAGAAGGAAAGGGGAGTTGCCCTTGTTAAACATTTACCATTAAATGTCCGCAGGGACTCCTACTATAACACAGGAATTAAAGATCAAGAGAATTAAAGTCAGTTATTTCCTGCACCATGGTATACATGATGCCTGCAGGATGGGACAAAAACCTTCACCCTGAAGGGAGTGTTAAAGATGGAACTGTCTTCCCCCATCTGAATACACTTTTGATGCGTGTAGGTTCCTCTCCTCTTTTGCTCTCCTTCATTAATTTTTATTAAATTACTTCATATGAAAACTACTAATCTTTGGACAAAGTTTTTAACGATAGGAAACTGAATGTTCACATTTAAAAACATACCTTGATTTTCAAAAGGAAAGGCTACAACTAATGGATTTACAAACCCAGTTTTATCTTCCGTGAAAGTTATTTTTGCAACAGTCTTTAGTTTGTTTTTGGGTTATTTTTTTTTTAAGAGTATTTTGTTGAGCAGTTCCGTATTTTGTCTGCCCTTGATTTTATGGGAGAGGGAAATTAAGAGTTAACCAAAGAAAAGTGACTTCCAAGTCCATCAAGTAGATGGAGTGGAATGTGGATGTTTAATCAAAAACAAGAATCCCAAACAAAACAAAAAAAAAACCCTAACCCAAAACCCCACAAACAAAACCACAAAGAAAAATCAATATTTTTGCTCGTAGGAGGAAAAACATTTGAGAAATTGTAATAGTTAATGCCCAGACAGAAAGGGTAGTTGTCAGAAACTTAGAAGATACTGAATGATGGTCACTTGAGTGGGGGACTGCCACATTAGAGGCAATCTGACCTGCCCTGTCAATAAAAATCATACAGGCGATTCACCATGCCATGAATATTAATGACATATCTTTCCATTCTACATTAACAAGAAAAAATAACAACAATAATAAAAGCTTTCCTTGGTCTACCACACCCGTTAGAATGTGTTCCCATCACCTTCCTAATATTCAAAGCAAAGAACCCACCAGCCAACTGCATTCATCCAGGGGAGCAGCAACAAGAAGGAGAAACCAGGAAAAGAAACCATCGGTGAAGACAACAGAGGACTACTACAAAATTCAGCAGCTTGGCCTGACAAATTGCATGTCAGGCTGTGTTCAACAAACCAATATTTTAACTGGTGTGGGTCGCCCTAGAGCAAATGTCATATTTTGTTTATTTCTACAGGAAAATAATAGAAATAAGGAAGAAGTGTCTGAGGAGGCTGACAGAGGAACCCAGCAAGAGTGATGAATGTTTTGGTTACAGTCACAGGTCGCTCTGGCAACCATGGGAGATTCCAGGAATGCTTTCACCCACAGCTCTCGCACATAACAAAGCCTAAACTTGTCTGGAATATGTTTAGGTTTCATATAGTTCAGGCACACCTCATTTCTAAATAGTCTGTGTCACTTTTAATAGAAATACTTGTTCTCAAAACAAGTCCAAATAAGGCTGTCAAAATGACTTCACTCAGGAAAATCAATCCTTACCATAATTCCAGTAGATTGTGAATTTCCATGGCCTTCAGCCCTCAAAGCCTGGTCCTAAAAGCAAGTCCCAGCACTGTAGCACTGGAACGATGGGAGTACTTGTCAAGGGTTAAGCCCTGAATTATTCCAACAACCACATAAAGTGACCATAAGAATCAGTGCAGGTCTTGATTCGTCTCCGCTAACCTGACTTTTGCTCGGTGGTAACCTATCTACCAGTCCAATCTGAGAACCGGGTAGAGTCCATTCCTCCATGAACTAACAAGACAGCATCAGTGAGAGGGAACAGGGGAAAAGATTCTCATTGATCTTGTGGATCTCTCTGCCACAAAACATGGAAAGGGTCAAAACACAGATTTGAACAAATAAAATTTCTGGCCTTCAACTTCCGTCATGCAAGGACCACCTTTTTCCTCTATAATTTCAGGCCAAAGCAGCCTGTTGTTGCCACCTGAGTAGTGTTACATGGACAGCACAGGAATTCATATTGAGTAAAGCCCATATGCAGAACAACCACTTGTCTTCCTGGCATAGAGACCCAACATACCATGGATGCAGAAAATGCAAAAATGGCACAATTGAAGAGTCTCAAAGGCTCACTCTTCTAAAGCAAGGATGAGGCACACTGAAAAACGAGTACTCACTGTACTTATTTTAACAAGCAGAAGATATTAGCCTTGGCTCTGTCAGTCCTGAATCTTTTTGAAGCACTTGGAGCTTCATTTTTCTGCTATATCGCAATATAGTCAGACTTCCAGAATTAAGCCCTAAACTTGCATGGCAATGAAACACAGGAAAAGACATACGTTTATCAATATAACTTGATAAGATGATAGAATAGAGCATCAATCACTGTTGAAAATAAAACAGAAGAGCAAAATAAAAGGACTCCACCTGCTTTTAATTTGAACCCACAACACAAGGGAGAAGTTAAAACTCAAATAGGTACACACATTCCTTTGAAAGGCTAGGTCTGTGCCTGAACAAAAGAAAAAGGCTTTTCACTTACCTCCTGTGGTATCAAAGAGCCCATTAAAAACCAATAAAATATTATGAAGCTTTTTCCCTTTGTGAAAAAGTGCAATTAATATCCTTCAGCAGATGATTATTGATTTTTATAAAGCAATTTACAGGCTTCTTAAGTCATGATTATTCAACCCTCTGGGTGCCAGAAAGGCAGAGTTTTCAGAAGTAGGAATCGTATTCTCATTTCCACATCAGCACGGCCAGAATTTACAGACTTCTGATTATTTTTTTTTTTTTTGCCCCCAGGATATTTTTGTTGTTGATGATGTTGCAGTGCTCTAGCACAGGATTAACCCTTTTATTCCCTCCCACCTGAGACAGATTTTTTTCATGACTTGTTCTTGAAGTATATTGCCTGTCAGGTATTCATCCACTACTCGCGTCTGGCGGGTTGGATGCTCAGCAGAGTAGACTTCATGTCAGAAAATCAGCAGCTGCTCATATATCACACTGGTCATTAGCAGAGGATCATTCTGGACCTTTGCCCACAGCACCTTGCTATGGCAAGAGAAAGGCTATAAAACCCTAGGCCCTGTCAGCTGTTGTCATTTAGGTGAGAATTTATCAGGTCTCAGAGTGCCCTCTGACTGGATTATTATGAATAATGAATGAAGCTTTATGCCACACTGAGGCATTAATAAGACTGGGATGACTGGGAGAAATTCAGTACAACATCATAGCAGTAACTTTCTACGAGCAAATACACAGCTGGTGGGCTTGCTGGATTTAACTTATGTTAGATACTGCAACTGAAATGAGGAGCTCATTTAATTATTAAGCAAGTAGCACAATGCTTTTCGTTTAGCCTATGGGTGGTATTACTGACCTGCTCATGGAAAGCTTGCAAGAGAAGGCTTTCTACCCTCTAACCAAACTCATTCTGCTCTTAAGAAGCTGATTCAGTGAAACATCCCAAGACAAAACCAGTGAATGTTAATCTTCATATTTACTTTTAAGCCAAATTTAAAAAAAAAAAAA
>VXBJ01001550.1:640354-712790 GCA_013400055.1 Nycticryphes semicollaris
AAAAAAAAAGACATGTAAGGATAACCAGTTAACAATAATTTCCTAAAAATCACCTAACACAGAAGTCGTCTAACCTGTTGGTGCTACTCTAGGGGTATTAGTCAGGATTACTGATTGTCTTCCTTATTTTCCCTCAGTTCATTCAATATGTATCCCTATGGTGCACAAATGAGAAACAGAGAAGGAAAGAGACAGAAAGGCAGCCACTGACCTAACTAGGGGGGGAGGCTGGGGGAAGCAACAACAACAACAAAAAAAGCAGATGCACAGCAGAGACTATTGGCAATAATCAACCTCCTGGTGTGGCGGTTCCAGCTGCACTCCAGAGGACTGAGCCCACAGAGCTGACAAGCACTTGAGGCTGTCATTTATCTTGGTACCAGCTTCACTAGGAAATTATTTTATAGAGCTGGACACACTTTTACAGGCCCCTTAATATCTTAGGTACATGAAGTCATTAAAACCTTAGACTGCTACTATCTCATATTACCATGTCTTCAGCAAAAATAAAAACTACAGTCTCAAATAAACATGTTCTCTCTAAACAAATTCTATTTTTAGTTTTTCCTTTTAATTTGGCATGCACTCTCCAGCAAATCCAGATCTTAATTCTTCCAAATGGGCTTAAATAAGGAGGCAGTGAAGCAGGACCCAGCAACACCAACTGGAGGCATTATGTCTCAGAAACAAAACTCTTTCTCAGAATGAAACATATAATTCATATAATGGTTCAGGCTGGAAGGGACCTTAAAGATCATCAAGTTCTAAATGCCCTGCCTCTGACTGTTCAGCTAAAATGAGTGCATTGTATAGTACCTGCATCAACGTACATTATCTAAACGTTTCAGCTTAGACTTCATGAGTCTTGGATAAATATCTGCAATGGAATCATAAAATGGTTTGGGTTGGCAGGAACCTTAAAGATCATCTATTCCAATCCCTCTGCTATGGGCAGGGACACCTCCCAGTAGACCAAGTTGCTCAAAGCCCCATCCAGCCTGGTCTTGAACACCTCCAGGGATGGGGCATCCACAGCTTCTCTGGATAACCTGTTCCAGTGCCTCACCACCCTCAAAGAATTTCTTCCTAATATCTAATTCAAATCTCCTCTCTGTTTAAAACCATTACCCCTCATCCTATCGCTACACTCCCTGACAAAGAGTCCCTCCCCATCTCTCCTGTAAGCCCCCTGTAGGTACTGGAAGGCTGCTACAAGGTCTCCCCACTCTGGGTCCCCCTGCATAAGAAAGATATGGACCTGCTGGATCGAGATCAGAGGAAAGCCTCTCCTGTGAAGACAGGCTGAGAGAATTGGGGTTGATCAGCCTGGAGAAGAGAAGCCAAAATTCAGAAACAGTATTTCAACTTATCACTCCTACACGGGCAAGCAGTGCTAGAACTTGGCCTAACTCTCACATCAACCTCTCAATTAGTTGCTTTTACAGCAGAGCCACTGATGTAAAGCCAAATTATGGCCAGAAAGAAATTTTGCCTTTTTAAAAGGAAACATGACTTTTTGGCACGGGCTGGGCATAGGAAACACCTATTTGAAAAGTTTCAGTTTTCAGCTTACTCATACAGTCAGAAATGGAAAATGGAAGGGTGTTGTGAACCACATCTAATGGCAGACTGAAGCCAAAACCCTGATCTGATGGGCAGCCTTGGAGACTCAGCCCCTGGGACCAGGAACAAACTTGGACACATGCTCATGGTGTGACTAGTATTTTACAAGCAATCGTGTCAGAGGGGTTTAAGAAGCTTTTCTCTAAAATGTCAATCAAATTATCAACTTGGAAACAATACTGATGATATAAGGTTTTAAACATAATCATAATGTAGCAACCGTCAAAACAACTATTAGGTAAATTAAAAGGTCTTGACTTGTCCCCAACTCAGTTTCTACTTTCCGGTCCCAATTGCTTGGACCTGACCCTCAGACTGGACTCATTTTCCAGAACAATATCCAAGATCTTATTTTCTTTGATTATTTGAGAAAAATCTGACCAGGAAAAAGAGAGAAATATACCAGCAACCCTCTCCCTCCCCCCTCCCCCAGACTTTTTCAAACAGTACATAAGAAAAGTTCCTAAGACAACAAATTTCACTATAATAGAAGAAGCCTGTAAAAGAAGCACTATAATAGATGAAGCCTGTAAAAGAAGTTGTACTAGATGATCTCGAGAGGTCCCTTCCAACCCCATGTCATTCTGTGATTCTGTAATTCTGATTTTCAGTGACAATATGGCCCTTTTCCCATTCTTTTGATATTCTTTTATGAAAATAAAATTATAAAGACAAAGATGATGACAATCCCTTCATTTCTTTAATACCTAGATATAATGTAAAATTATTTATTTCCATTTCCCAGTGTCAGAGACTTCTGAGTGTACCAAGAGTCAGTACAATATGGAACTCTGAAACCACACTGCACAACTCCTATGAAACAGAAAGATTCCTATACATTTTTTTCTTTCACTGGATTTAAAATATTTATCATTAATATCACTCACTGTATATTTTGTGGATAATATCTTTGTATTTTTACTGCTTTGATCTAGAATGCCTTATATTTGCATCCTGCCACTTTTATTATGTATAGAGAACTTAAAGATGACAGTGTAGTCATGTATGTTTTTTTAACTTGTAGATCTTTTCACATATCAGTCTTTCTCACAACGAGTCATTCTATGCTTGAGTTCACGTTGGTGAAACAAGCTTTGAAAAGCTGCTTAGAAAGCTAGGAAATGCAAAACTGAGTTTCCTTTCTTATTTTTTATTTAATAATCTATGACTTCGGAAGGTTTCACGATAGAAAATTCCATAAGTTCACAGCATTACTTCTTTAAGAGCCTCCTTTTTGCTAAAACCAGACACAGTCCTAATCTTGCAGTTAATTGAAGCATGATAGCTACAGGTTTGTGGGTGTTTGGGGGATTATTTTTTAAGGGGATCTATAGGAATCTGGGTAACCACAAGAACTGGGTGTTCACTCACTTGAGTTTCCTGTGTCACATAACCCTGCTGAAGCTAAGCTATGTTTGATGGTTGGTAATACCTTGTCTGGGTAGAGTTTTCTCTCTGTTCTTCATTACTGCCTTCTCTGATGGAGTGTTCTCATGTGGAGTTTGGGGACAACAGGTGTTGCTTAGCCCATTTTGGACATGATATCCAGGCCCCTGCTCCACGGAAGGGGTGCTCAACAAACACCACAAGGCTGCAGATGGGCTTAATCGTAATCTCTATACCACAATGCTCTGCACAGGTAACATGAGAACTAACACAGTATCCCTGATTCTACTTCCACTGCACCTCCTTCCGCTTCCTTTGGCTCACAATCCACCCTGCTCTCTTAATATTTAATTTGTAGTCTACAACGAATTATATACACATAATTATTTCCACTAAAATATTTAAAGGGCAGGCCTGCAAAAGCCCTGGGCATGAGCGCTGCCTGCACAGCACAAGGGCTTCTTTGAAGGGATGGACGTGGGAGCTGAGGGATCAGGCACGGGCCAAGGTACCAACATCACGCCATGCTTTTCTGAGCTGTTCAAAAGAGAAGTGGCATCTCTGATAACAAACATTTTTTTAGAGCACATTTATAAATGAGGTTACATAGCCCTAAAAGACGTTATCTTTTAAACCGATATAGGGCGAGGAGAAACCTGGCAGCCTGATTCCTCCTCATGTCATAAGCACTACAATAGAGGCAAACCTGTTTCTAGAGCTGGCAAGAGGCCAATTTTGGTTTCCTCTGTGTTTTCAAAATAACCATTTGATATTTCAGATATCTTGCTGCAAAGCTATGTTGTCAGTGACACCCAACATATGAGAAATCCATGAAACATAACTACGCTTGTGAGGTTTTTTTCCCTTTTTTTTTTTTTTCTTTTTAAAATCACTGCACATTTTTAGGTAAGAGTTTACCTGTGCAGTTAATCCTGAGTGATCACAACATTTCAAGCTGTTCCCATGTTTAACAAATGATTACCACAATTCACTGGAAAATGATACTCAGAAGCAAACTTGTGCTGGGTGTCTCAATGTCCAGTACTTAGGCAAAGCACAACAGAGTGATTCTTGAGAAAAGAGAATCTGTTATTTGTGAATAATGGCTAAGAATACAGCTTTGGAGGTACTAGAATGATTTGTGAATTCAGTTGCATTTTGATTGCTGAAAATAACCGAACACATACATAAAAGTTAGTTGCCTCCTCTGTGCAATACTGAATTGAACATAAACAGAGGAACTATCATCCCACCTTTGTTCTGGTATGCCATTATAATGGAGCCAGTACCTTTGAAATAAAATCTCTCAACAGAAATGCCCTGAACAGGTCAGAGTTCATGTTCACAGAAAAAGCACATCATACAAACATAGTAGGACCTCTCTCACTTACTTGAGACACCCCAGCTTCTAGAGCATGCTTGTGAGCACTGGGGCCAACTGATATGGCCACACATCCACCATCTTTTTTGGTGACAGGAAACAAACCCTCCTTCAGATACCCCATCCTTCCACACAAGTCATCCAGTACCTTACGGCAGAGGCAACGCAATTTCCAGCTCACCCCAGGGCTAGTTTCTGCTGTCAGTAGGGTTCTGCATTGTTCCACAGGGAGCTCTATGGGTCTCCTTCCCTAATTTGGGCCAAAAGAAGTAATAGAGATCAAGTCCAGTTGAGTTTCCCCTTGTATGTGTCTTTCTAATCTTTACAACAGAAAGCACAATTGCAAACTCTTATCCCAGAAGGAAAACCTACAAATCCCTATAGCTCTGCAAATGTAGAAGAGCTGAATATTTTTTTTTATTTTTTGACCATTTGGAACTTCAATCTATTTTCTCCTGCTTGCTGGAGCTATTTAACCTTTTTTTAGTACTTCCAGTTTTGGTTAAGCTGAATTTCCATGAGCTCTGTTGAGTGCACACTCCAGGTTTGCTTTGAATAAAAACTACAGGCAGCCACATTCACATCTCTCATTTTAAAATAGGAGCCTGTTCGTGCAGGGAGACAATACTACATGTTTTAGGCTGCATGATCTAGGAACATTGGTATAATAACTTTTTAATTGTAATTGAGCTAATGGACATGTTTAAGAACACAAACATTGGTTAACTAGCTTTATTTTATTATCAGCAATAATGAGCAGCAACCCATTCGTCTTAATAGTCGAGGTACACGCTGTAAACTTAGTAAGAACCTAGAGTCAATTAAAATAACAACAATCATGGCATTCTATCGATTTTTCAGCTTCCTCCAGCTATCTTTTATCTCCAGCAATTTTGTGGCATATACCACACTGATCTTGTAGCTTCCAAGGAAGATGATGATTTCTATGTAAAAGCTGTATTTACTTTGCTATGATTGCACAAAATACGCTGCTTATCTCTGTTTTACTATTATATATGTCTAATCTATGCCATTTATTCTATTCTGTAAATCTTAAAACCATTTCTCAAGCTTAACATTTCTTCAGACTTGGATTAGGAAGGTCCAGGATAGGTGGAAGAAATGAACAGTCTTAACTAGCCCAGATTTTGTATCTGCTAATTCAAGGTTCTCTTCTGGAGAAGAACTTTTTTTTCCTAAATTTATTTCCAAGTACTTTTGTTTTCCTTGAGGGACCTTTGAAACACTATATTGCTACTTTTCATGTTTTTTATTTGCCCTCTGGAACAATAAAGGCTCAAAGGTTCATAAATATGCATTCTGTAAATGTATTATGCTGACAAAGTGTTGCTCAGATAGCTGCTCTTGCCTTTAGGGAACGAATAAGTTTACAGCATGCTTAAACAACAGTATAAGGGGAAAGAGAGAGAGGGAGAGAGCTGTGTCAGCGTGTGGGCTGAAAATGGAACAAAAGAGTAAACCTGAATGCACAGAGAAAATAGAAAATAACGTTAGATAAGACACCACAGCTACTACCTTGCAATAAGCAGAGGTGGGGACCTGAGGGTGTTACTTACTAGTGATGTGCTTCAGAAGGCATCATACCTTGTTTTCCAGAACAGCTACACAGCCAAGACGTCATAAAAATAGCAGACTTCATTTGCAAAGTTTGGCACGTGAATCAGGATAACTCCTTTGTTCCTGCCAAAACACTCAGTTCCTGGCAGGGTCCTTGTCCCGGTTAATTCTCTTCCCATCAGACACAGATCTAGTTCTGCTTCACTCATCTCTGCCTCCCTGGAAGCTTAGGGCTGATGCTTGTCAGTACGTATGCTTTTGGCAGGAAGAAAACGTTTAGCAATTAAAAATACCATTTAAACACATACCTCCAAATTGGCATATTAATTAATGTTGATGTGACAGTAGGTTTTGACAGATGAGCCTCTGGACCAGCCAAAGGAGGAAGGAGGGAGCATGCATTTGTATCTGAAATAAAAGCTGCTGACAACCTTTCCATCACATTCTTAATATCAGGCATTTCTTAAATGACAGAAGTTCCAGTCCAGGTTTAGGAGCAGAGGCAGCAGGGAGACACATCACCAATATCAAAACTTCACACGTTATATTGCACATCGAACTGCAACAAACCTGGAGATTGGAGCATTTCACAGTGATGTTTCTCCACTTGTGAGCAGCCAATACTGAACTGATCCAGCTCAACCTGCTTCCTTCCCCACCTGACAGCATATGTAAACACACGGCCTTGCTACACCTCTACTCTTCACAGGATGATGACTTCTGCAAAAAGTAGTATATTTACTTAAGGCTAAAGAAACTGAGAGACTACAGGTGATCTCTTAGACCTACGACTCCAAAGTCCCTGACATTTTGCATGGATAAAATCCAAAGGAAAAAAGTAGCCAATGGCTGCTACTTCCAATTCTTTTCATAGTCTTCAAGCCATTGGCTAAATGTCTCCTAAGCAAATATATTTTTCTACCTTATTACCTAGCCTTGTGTCTGATTCTTCTCTCGGTGAGCTTTTGGGGATTATCTATAATATATATCAACACCGGCTTCTAAGTTATTCATCATGGCCTGTGATTATCTTCAAACTAATTTGATCTTTCAAAAGCCTTATGCTTTTCCTGGCCTCCTTCACTTCATTCTTCCATTTTTGCTACATCTTTCTTAGGCCAGGATTAATATCTAAATTATTGATATTTAATATCTAATTCTTGGTATTTATTCCCTAATATTTATTCCATGCTTACTTTGTTTCCTCTTCTCAACTATGAGCAAAAGCCATTTCCATCTGAAGATTTAAAGAATCCTCTTTATCATTCTTTTATCAATGTCTGCAGAAAAAAATATCAACAGACAAAGAAACCCCCTTCAAATAATCTCTGGTGTGTTCTATTATACTATTCTCAAAAACTACCCTCTAAGTTAAAAACCCAGTATGCGTTACATACCATGAAGAAAAACTATATAATTTCTAATTTAAAATTGTTTTCTTCAGAGAATGCAAGCCTTTGCAAAAATAATCATTAAACCATGCTTCATCAAAAGCTTCTCCAAATGTTGCAAAAAAAGCATTGCAAAATACATTCTCTGATAACAGACTCTCAAGACACACAAGTCTGCTTTGCAGCCTGGGGTTCAGCGAAGCCCCAGACACTGCTTAGGGCAAGTTTGGGTATTTGAGAATATAGCGTCTTCGTTTAGTCCTCTGATTATCCCTGACGCTTATCCACCAGGGAGAGCCTGAATTCAGCCTACTCAACAGTTCCCAAACTGGGGTGAACGATGCATATCCACTTCAAAATCTGGAAAGGTACCTGTGCTCCATCCAAAGGACTTGAAGGGAGTGGTGAAGGCTGTTTGAGAGATTGGCCCCATGAACAAGGATGAAGAGGCAGCCAAATAATCCTATCTTCTCTTGTGAAGATGTGAAACGGTGTTCCAACTTTCCTCCTCTCACCCAAAGCTTTCCTTGTGAATCAGCAGGGACCCAACAGCCTGTGAAGCCACAATTTTAGCCTGAACGGCGGTAAGTCTCTGACAGGCATGTAAAGTTTGAAACAGAAAACAAAATACAACTATTTCACCAGTCCTCTCTATTCTTATAACCCTGCCGGAGGCTGGCACAGCTCTGGCAGTACTCAGCCAAACCCCAAATCCTGTTTTTTTCCTAATATGTGTCTCAGGTCTGTATATTGCTTCATGTCCACTGGCACTTTTGACCTCACAATTTTGCTTTGCCAAGAACCACTTCATCTGCCTGAGCAGGTATCTATTTCCACACAGCTCTTTTTTTCTTAGTTAAAATGATCAAAATTGCAATCTTCAATGTACAGTATGTTTCTACATCTAAAATGGAGATGTTTTCCCAGTTATTCTTCAGTTATTTTTTTCATACAGTAACTCTGGATTTAATGTAAAACAAACTCACAAACAAAAGCCTACTTGTAGAGCAGAGAATAAAAAAAAAGGATTTTCCTTGCTTAAGAGCGATGCATTCTTCGCCCCCTTCCCACCAATGCAGGAACATTAAGTTTTCTTAAAAGTTTATCTCAAAGCAATTAAGTGATTAACTTGCAAAAACAGAGCAGTGCATTGCACAAGTAAATCTGGGGCAAAAGCATTACAAAATTCCCAGTAAATAAATTAAGCATAAGAGAGCTTTCATCTATGTTTTCAGAGGGAATCTCAACACCCATTCAACTGGCAAATTAACCTAGTATCTCCTAAACTCTTGTGTACCATGACTCTGACCTAAAAGCCACTGCTCTATTGATAGGACGTCATATAGATGTACCACAGCAACGTGGGGGGGCTTTTTCCTATAAGCCCAGAACTGTGTCAGACTTTTACCCTGAGCTCTGTCTGCAGATACAGCCAACATCAGCTGAGAACCTTTGCATGGCTGTATGCAATTTATTTCCCTGTAACGGCACTGATTGCCACTGAGGGAATGAAGTTAAATCGTTGGCTGCTAGTTCAGTTATGCCCCTTGCTAGTAGAAAAAATGAAAATAAAAAAAAAAAAAATTGCCTCGTATGGACCAGGCTAGGTCTTAAACTGAACTTGTATGCAATCAATCTTTGAAAATCAATTGAGGATGAGGGAAGGGTGGGGGGGGAATATAATCCTCTGACTGACAGCCAGGTTGTTCTGGCTGCAAGCATTCAATAGCAGAAGAAAAGGGAGAGTCCTAGAATGAAGAGGGGGAAAAAAAAGAGAAATAGGCTCCTGGGCTATTCAAGACAGAGACAGACATACTGTGAGCATTTCCAACAGAAAGATAACAGATCAAGACAGGGAATACAGATGCACACACGTTCTGCATCTCTCCCATAGATCCAGTTTAATAAAGCACAATCGATGATCATTTTTTTTCTTTTCTTTTTTTATCTATTATTAGGTTTTTCAAGTGTGTGTTTCTTAATCAAAAGAACAGTTCCATACAGCTCTTGACATCAAAGGAGAGCATTTCCAAAGCTATTACAGTATCAAAGTAATAGTCTGTGCCGAATCTAAGGTGAACCATTGGAATAATCCTTCTGGGACAGAGATAAAAAAATGCTGCATTCAGTGTTGCCCAGAAGCATCCAAAGCAATCTATCAAAAAGGCCATAAAAATATTGGGCCACACTTACTTGACGCATGTACTCACACCACTACTATTATTTTCCTCCATTTTCTCTTTGTCTGGTTAGTTACTAATCTTACCTTTGTCTGAAAGTTCCTGCTGTATACGTGAAAGTACCAGAGCTGATTAGTGAGTCACAGGAGGAAATGACCTCTGATGTGCTTCAAATCCATAAACCTTTTATATAGTTGAATCATTATGAAAAAAAAAGCGGCACGGCAAAAATAGCAGCATTGTAGCAGCTCTAAGGTGAGACAGCCTGATATTAGCAATCCTTTTCATGTGCCCTTCACAGATTTTCACTATGCCACAGTCAGTTATTAGTGACTTCTCTTCTGCTTATTGACTACACATTTAATAGTAAAATATATTTAACTACAGCAGTTTAGTTTGAGAATCCGTTTCGATAAAAGACTTTGGTCATGCAACCAACCATCAACTTAATGATACACACTATACAGTATATACAGAGACTTTTCCCTTCACCTGTATGAGTGAAATACTGTTTTATTTGCAAAAGGGACAGGCAGTTTGGTAGCAGCCATGGCTAAGTGAAGCGAGAGGGCAGGGGAAGAGGGGGAGAGAAAGTAAGGAGAAGCTACCAAATAGCAAAAGCTGTTCCATCTGACAACAGTAGTTAACTTGCTCCTTGAACTGAACATCTGGTAACACTTTCATCTTCTGCAAACTTGTAAAATGTTATGGTATTTTAGGCAGTGGGAGTTCGTTTCCAAAAGAAATTTTAACAGTACAAAGAGACCACAAAATCCATTTCTTACTGGACCATAGGGTTTTCTAATTCTTAACTCGAGGTTTACTTCAACAATACCTTAGAAGTCCTCTATCTGCTAATAATTTTTTGAGAGTAGTTTTATCATTAATTTTCAGAAGGCATGCTATGCCTGTATGGAAAGGTTGTCTCTTATGTATCCTCCTCATAAAGAGATAATTGTGGGTAGACAGAGATATTTTTTCCTTAGCTGCCTAATATGGTCAGCGCGGGAACCAGAGAAGATTTTGTTGCCACCAAAATACATCTAAAATTAATATCCACAGAGGAGGATGCAGTATTTTCTGCAGCTATGGTTCACGCCTTTAAATTCACAATTGACAGGGGCTGCTGGGGCAGGGAAAAGGGAATCGCTTCCCACCCCTCTCTGAAGGGGGCACAGTGGTGTGCACACTCACCTGCCACCACAAGAGAGAGGGTGGCAGCTGATGGCATGGGTCACTCTGCCCTCCAGCGCATCAAAACACAGTCAAGGAAACCAAGTCAGTTAGAAACTATTATGTCCTAATTACTTTTTCCCTATCAGTACTGCGAAAGCTATACTGGAAACTGAGCTCAGGGTTAAGTGAAGCCAGCAAAGATTTTTTTAGTCTGATATTAAATGAGCTTTAAAGGAAGTCCAACATTGCCAATACACAAGCAGCATAAAGAATTACTCAGTCACAAAGACCCAACATACCCATCGTGGATGTCGTAGAAACTCTTTGTAACCAAGCTTCACTTTAAAACACAAACAGCAAAAAAAAAAAAAAACCAAAACCACCTCTTTAAAATGGTTTCTCTTACACATAGGTGTATTGCTGCATGATGGCTGTCCCTGATATGTGTAATTAACACCTGCTCTTTCTAGGAAAGATTATTTTTAAAAAGAAAAATATGTGATTAGGTTAGGATGCCCTGGTGACTACTAAATAGCTAGAGTGGCAGTGGGCACTGCATTTGCCATGCTTTCTAAATCAGCACCATTCCAAAGTAAAAAACAATCCCAGGAATTGTAAGAAAAATGCAATCCCAACCTGCTGTGACCAAACCCGCAATATTCTTGCCTCAGTCTATGATGAGATAGCATCTCCTAAGCAGCAAACCTGGAATGAGTACTAGGTTTTTGTTTAAGTATTACTGTAATTAAAATATGGTTGAGGTACTTGCAAATACTACAGATTTATGAAGAACTGTCAAGTTTGGAGAAAACTGGGAAGAACTGCAAAATTCATTTATCCAAAGGATAATAGATGAGGATTTTTCACTACAGTAAAACACAAGACAATGCTTTATAGGAAAAATAATGGAAAGCACCTTTTTTTTTTTTATTCTTCCAAATTAAGTTTGTTCCAAAATTTGTTATAAGTTAACTGTAGAAGTAGACAGACCTACAGACAGAAAAAGGAAATTCCAAAACAAAGAAGCCAGACTGCAGTTGTAGCAACGTAGAGGCAATGAACTGAGCAGTTCTTATAGCAAGAGATACACTTACATACTTTGCATTTAGCATAGGTCATAACACCAAATATTATTTATATATTTGCTACCTTTAATGGCTGCTTATTTGCACTAGAGAAAGCAAGCAAGGATCTTAAGAGAAGTGAAATTAAACATGGAGCTATTTATTAGAGGTAAAATGTTTCACATACTCACTTACAATACTTCAAATATGGTGTATAGGACAAGATGGGAGGAAGCAGTTACAGGAAAAGATTTCTATCCTATGGAAAATGTCTTTTTTTCTTTTTGCCTGCATGTTTGAGACCCATGTATTCTCTTATTTCCTCTGCCTCACTTGTCTACAAGATGACAAGTGATGCCCAACTACTTTGGCATATCATATTGCATTGTGTCATTCCACCACCTGCCAATGCCAGTGGCCCATCAAGCCTGTGAAATCAAAAGCAGCAATTTGTTAGAAACTTAGGGGGAGGAAAAATAAATACACATTTTAGCCAAAACCACAAGCAGTCATTTTGTATTAGTAAATAGACCATGAAATATTGATCTACAAAAGAAAGTGAGCGTGAGTAATATAAGTATCAATCTCATAGGCAGATTCAAGGATTTAAAGGCATTTCAGTATTTATGTATTGATAGATGCATGAAAGAAATCATCTATCTCAGAACAAACATGATTCTGCAGAACACTGCTGCTCTTTATACCTGTGGTAACAAAAAAAAAAAAAGTCAAAGAAACTCAGAGTTTTAATTTAAAAAAAAGTTATGGAACTATAACCAAACATACAGTTATCTTTGGTGGCAACAGTAAAAGGAAAAGCCATTTAAAAAAATTAAAACAAAAAGATCACTACATGGCTGCTCATTTGTTCTTCAAGGTTAGTGCTGAATCACAAAGAAGAGTATTTGTTACACAACTACAGAAAAATCCTTCATTTTTATTCAGTCTGCATCTATCAACAAAGTCATCTTTCAAAAAAAAAAATCACTATTTGTTTTGCTCTGCAGTGAATATTAATGGACAAAATATAGACAGAAGTCAGCAAGTTTACTAGAACTAGCCAAATTACAGCAAACATTTCAAAAGGTGTCATCTTGCGGGTAACTGCTTTGTTGCTTGTAATGCCCCACAAGTATTCTCCATAAGAGTGTTTGCTTAAGACCTAATCCCACATTATATTGAGTACTAGAGATCTCCACTCAGACAATTTTTTTCCCCTCAGAATCCTGTATACTGTGGCCTCTCAATTTTGTAGATAGCTGTCATGTGCAAATGATGTTTTGTAAGGCATCCTTTGTAATCCATGTAACACAAAGCTTGCTCAGAGGCTCCCAGTCCAACTTCTGCATAACTGGGACTGCAGAAAGTAGCTCATGATGTTACCAGATTCTCAGAATGGAAAGGGATTTAAATGTCCCCACCAGGGAGACGGGGAAAGAAACCACAAAAGCAATCTCATCCTCAAATCACAGCAGAAGTACACGAGAAAGCAAGCACAAAATTACTAGGAGAATGAGAGAAGTATAAGGTTACCAAGACAGATGCTGTGAAAAGGGCGTAACATTGAAAAGAAAGATTCTCAAAGCACAGACAATCACAGAAAAGGTAAAAGCAGAACTGAGAGCTAAGCATGGTGTGAAATGCAGGATCCCACAGAAATTGGGAATGCTAAAAAAGGGCTAGAAGCACTGCAGGAACTGGCTACACTCCAGAAAAATAGCAGAAACCAGAGCTATGAATATAGAAGAGGAGGGCAGAAGTTGTGAGGTTTGCATGCTGCTCCAAAGTTGCTGGACTCCTCTAGGACTCCCGCTCACTTACACAATTTGCTCTGAATTGTAATGCCTGGGAACACCTGTCTGGTACATGATGAAAACCCTCATTGTGCAAGTTGCATGGAAAAATAAAATGGGAACAGACACATAATTAGAACCAACCTGTACATTCAGGGTCATGAGGGTAGAAAGTGTGCCATGTTTTTCCATACTGAGCAGCAGATCAGGCCTTTCAAATAGCACTCAAGTGATTTTTTCAGACACACTCTTTAAAAGCACCAGCAATACCCACATCCACAAAATACACGCTCACTACACGTGTATCCAAGGATGAACATCCACAGAGCTCAGAACAGATATTCCTAAATTACACATCTTTAAGCCCATTAGCTAGTTTAGTAATATAAAGAGGCATTACCATGATACAAGTAGAATCATAGAATGCTCCAGGCTGGAAGGGACCTCTAGGGTCATCTAGTCCGACCTCTCCGCAGTCAGCAGGGACACCCCCAACTAGACCAGGTTGCCCAGGGCCTCGTCAAGCCTCACCTCGAACATCTCCAGGGAAGGGGCCTCAACCACCTCCCTGGGCAACCTGTTCCAGTGTTCCACCACCCTCACAGTAAAGAACCTGTTCCTAATATCCAGTTGAAATCTGCTCTTCTCCAGCTTGAAGTCACTGCCCCTCATCCTGTCACTGCAGGCCTTTTTGAACAGACCCTCCCCAGCCTTCCTGTAGGCCCCCTTTAGATACTGGATGGCTGCTATTTATTAGGTCTCCGTGGAGCCTCCTCTTCTCCAGGCTGAACAATCCCAGCTCCCTCAGCCTGTCCTCGTGGCAAAGGTGCTCCAACCCCCTGTTCATCTTTGTAGCCCTCCTCTGGACCCACTCTATCAGGTCCATGTCCTTCCTACATTGAGGGCTCCAGACCTGCACACAGGACTCCAGGTGAGGTCTCACCAGAGCAGAGCAAAGTGGCAGAATCACCTCTCTTGATCTGCTGGCAACACGTGTTGATGCAGCCCAGGGTGTGATTGGCCTTCTGGGCTGCAAGTGCACACTGCCTGCTCATGTCCAGCTTCTCATCCGTCAGCACCCCCAAGTCCCTTTCCTCAGGGCTGCTGTCTAATACCTCATCCCCTAGTCTCTATTGAGGATTGTTCCGGCCCTGGTGCAGAACCCTGCACTTGCTCTTGTGAACCTCATGAGGTTCACCTGGACCCACCTCTCCAGCCTGTTCAGGTCCCTCTGGATGACATCCTGTAATTCTTGCCCAATTTTTCTTTCTTAACTAGTAGGGAAAATAATTTGATTAACATGAGTTAATCAGCCCATACACATGTATTGCACATGATTTGATTAACTCATGTTAATCAAATCATGTGCAATACAAGAGTATGGGCAGAGGTGTACAGGAAGCATACAAGTCCAAAGTGATGACCTACTGTGGTTTTTAATAGAGCTCTGGATGCAGAAAGTTCTTGCACAAGTGAGTACTACAATCACTAACTCCTATAAAGGCAACTCTCTGCTACATACACTCACTCCTTTTGGCAAGACTGGCAATGCCCAGCACACCCAGTTGAGCACAATTGAAGCAGGCCACAGTATCAGTCACTCAGTAGTAAATGCTAGCACATAGGCAAGTCACCCTAAATTCACTAAACCGACACTACCTTGCTCGTAACACAACCCATCACCAGGTGAGAGTGTGTTTTGAGGCTGCAGATGCAGAGTAGCTGCCATAGGTGAGCTCATACCCCCCAGAATACCTTGCTCTAGGGCCAATGGAAACACTGACAGCACAGATGGACAAACGTACTGTACCTCAATAGATCTAGACTGTCTGAGCTCAGAAGTACCCCTTTTTTCTTTCTAGTACCAACTGAACAAAATGCTACACAAATCAGAATAGCCAAAGATGCAATGTTAGCTCATCTGTACTTATGACTTTTTTTATAAATGCATCAACAAGTCGCCCCAAGACTACAACAACATGTTTGTCATATGACAATTATATAAACCAATTTCACATGAGGCATGTATATTTCCTATTTATGTCCTGTAGCAGAGCAAAAATTATTCCAATATACCTCCAGCAGTGCATGTTCATTGCAGGGTAAACATAAATTATTTTAAGGGAATAATACATCTCCAGGAACATTTTCATGGATTAAATGTCAGGAATGAAATATTGCATTTCAACTTAGTTAGGACCTTAAAGAATGAATATAAAGACAATTATTGAGAGGTCTGAGAAGCACAATTGATTTCTTTGCAGTTTCAACTCTGAGGCACTTCACACTGTCAAACAAAAAGAATTTCTATTTCAGGTTTTCATTACATAAAATTATGAAGTTATGTAAAGATGAAATACTGACCATATTGTAAGTTTATGAGAAAACTGCAGAATATCTGGTTTAAAAGTAAGTTGTGCTTTAGTACTCTATTTTAAGCACTGAATTTTACACTCAATTACAGCAAAGTAAATTCCAGTTATGCTCGACATTTCTTTTTGCAGTAGCTTGATGGTCAAGTACAAGGTCAGAAATTAAAAATCAGGAGGAAATAGAAGAGCTAAATTTCAACAAGAACCCCATAAAGCAGGAAGAAGTTATACATTTGGAAGGTACTTTGCTGCAGGAAACAACTCCCAGCATTCCAAATCAACATGTGAGGCAACTTACTGCAAAAGTTTATTTAACTAGATGACAACACTGTCCTCAATACAGAGAATATTCTCAAATTGATGTACCACTTCATTACAATGGGACTCTGATCACAATTATGACATTTGAGTACTACTCCAATAACAAAATCATACTGTGCCTAATTTTAATTTCTTACAGAAAAGAAATATAAATCATTAATTGTAAAATATATGCAGAGTTCCCATAGCACACGGTATTAGAATACCTAAGTTGTTTCTATAAAAGCTTGTGTCAAGTTTTGGGAGCTATTAATGCTGTTTAAAAAAAACATTCAAGACTGAAAACAAGACATGGGAAGAATATGGTGTCTAGGAGTAATATGTTCCATTTCATGGGAACTATCTGAACACCATCTGTTTCTGCCCATTTGGGACATTGTCATCAACTTGTGCACTCTCAAGAGTGAAAAATAAAGTTATTTTCAAATAAAATTTAGATTTATAAACAGATTGCTTAGCATCATAAACATTTCATTACTAATTAGGCAGAACTTCTTTTTGAAAAAGTATTATAGCTCAAAACAATCACCACCCTGTGGTATCTTAACAGCTTTAAAAGATGACAATTTTAAAAGTACTGCATTGGTGGAGTTTCACAAGGTCTTCCTGGGATTTGTGACATTGCGAGGGATGGCCAAATGTTACAGCAACAGAACACCAACAGATAAGGGTCAGCTACGGGATCCTTTGGCCTTCTAGCTGGAGCTGCCAATTCACCTCCAACTGCCCACTACTTCTAAAAACTCCAGGCAAATGGGTCATTTCTTCCAATTGGTTATCCCCAGAGAAAAGGAAGAGATGGGGGAGGAAATACTGTGGCCCAGAGGCCTTATGCTGGCTGTTGGATCAATGGCCAGTGTCAGCAGGCTTCTATTTAATGATGCTCGAACCAGCGCCAGCCTTGCTAACGGCCACACTTACCACTGACACCCACACACAGGAAACAGGGTCCTGGAAAGACCAAATAATTGCCTCATTTTGCAGGATGTGGAATTTTCTAATTTTTTTTTTTTTTTAAAGGTGTATGCCTTGCATTTTATGTTCATAGCAACAGTCCTTAGGCTTTAACAAAGAAAACATGTTCACATTCCCAACAGTGCAATGTGACAGTCAAGAGCAGTTCGTAGCAAGCACATCTGTGTGACTACAGGTCAACTTACAAACATTTCCTATAAAGAAGCATGCAGCACTTTGGAAGCCTTGCTACTATAGATATATAAAAATGTATATAAAATTATTATTCCATATATGTGGAACATTTTTAATTATAATTTTCAGGTGAGATGTATTTGGCAAGCAAAGCGAAAGCCATCAAAAAATAACAACCAACAAAACAACCCCATACCACAGGAAAAAAAAAAAAACCAAAAACAAAAATAAGAAAATAAGACAGGGCAACCCTGGTCCTATTTCTGGTATTATACAAGGACCGAGTTGTCAAAGTCATCTCCATATTCATGTAAGCTGTGGAGGGGACCAACTAGGTTACAGAAACAAGATGACTATGTACATAGTTCTTCAAATTACTGGCTAGCTACTATTTTTGGATATTCCATGCAAACTACCTTCAAAGACTCTACCACCTGAGGCAGGATTTTTCAGCCAGACCATGATTTAGCCCCCAAACACACCATACAGTTCTCTCAGCTAAAGGAGGGAAAAAGCAGCTTTTCCTTTGAATACAGCCTGGTGCATACCACAACTGGAGAACCCCATATGTCCAAAGCCTATCACATAGGCCACAGCATTAAAACCACTCTCCACAATAATAATGCTCTAAGACACCCTTCTTCACTGCAAGCTCTAAAACTTTTTAAGGTGGCCCTCAGAAAGCTATCATCTTATGCCTGTCTAGCAGAGCTTCTGCCTTGGAAGATTCCCTTCCAGCTACAATTGGAAGCATTACAGCTGCTTAGACAGGACTCAAGCACAAGTCCTTCTTTGGGGGTTGAAATCAGTGCAACTGCATTTGGCTCTGAAAACTGAAAACAAACTTTGTATTCCTCCTATCCAGTGAGGAAAAGTATAGCAGGAAGAATTTTAGTTCTAACAGATCAAAGTATGGAGAAATCATATTCTAAAATAATTATTTGTTTTAGAATAAGCAACAAAAAAATCACATGCACATTGAATCCCCCAAAATTAAATTACCTTATAAGATATTCTTCCACAAGAGCAAAAGCTTTGAATCATTTGCAAATCCTTCTTTATTTTTTAAACTTTTGAATTATATTAAGCCATTACAAATGAACGAAAAGCAGAAGAAATGCTACCATGCTGGACCTGACATGCATCAGAGATGTGTGTTTACACAGTACCTCTAACTTCCCTGTTTCCCAGTGTCAGAGGGTCTGACCTACACAGCTGGTGCTGGCACACAAGAGGACAGAGCAGCCTGTGCAGCTCCACCCTGTGCCAGTGCCTGCTTGGAAGCGAACGCTACACAAGCCACACGGGTCACCATGTCCCTCTGCCGCCTGTGCTGCACTAATGTGGAATGAAGCAGACAAAGGACCCCAGCTGCCAGACAGCCCGGGTAGCTGTGACAGCCCACGAGCAGGTCTAGGGAAACACGTACCTTGTAAAAGCTCCAGTACAAAAATTATCTACAGCCGCCACCACCACCCTGCCCGATCAGTAACCACTAAATTATATTTTATGAGATGAAGAAATTATTCTTGGTTTAAGGAAACTGTCTCATAAAACTGAATTTCTGTCGAATTTGGAACTGAATCTGTCACGTTACTTGCTTCCAAAATGTGTGCGGTCAGAAGTTCCAAATTTTGAGTTCTCATTTAACACGTGGGAAAATATACCAAAACCAACTACTACTGTGCATGTGATGAACATGACACACACACACACACACCCCTCAGGTCATTTTCCTCCTCAAATCTTAGGTTTGATAAATCTCTCTAGGCAAGTTTCCATCAGCACATGAGAGTTTAAGTGCAGAGATCCCACAACCACCAGTTACTCTGATGCACGTTAGCTTCCTTCCCTTCCCATCCCATCCCTGGTGGTAAGGTACCTTCCTCAAGGGAAGGTCCAGAAGACAGGATCACAAAGTTATGTTCAAGGTCCCAACCTCCCCGCTTCATCAAGGCAGGCAGAACTGTTCCCTGCTCTGCCAGGAAACAGCTAGTAGATTTAAAAGGTAACAATTGAGAACATCCAAGGCCACAAACATCACAGAACTTTTAAATCCAGTTTTACTGCCAAAATTTTTATTTTACACTCGAGAAGTAAATTAATATAGTGTACACGTCATACAGGATACGGAAGTACGACATGAACATATTTATTCATTTGCAACAACCTCTTCAGAAAATAAAACATAAGTTTGCTGCTTGTTTCACTGTTTGACTTACCTTTTTTGCAATGTGAAATGCATTTGAGGAGTGGCAGGAGAACACACTATGGCCGCTATTTGTAACTGAGGAGTTTCCGACTGAACGTGGGGAACACAAGGTTACAATGAAGCTCGCTAAGCATTGGAGCAGGCTGCCCAGAGAAGCTGCATAATCTCTATACCCAGAGGTTCTCAGGATCCAACTGGCTGAAGCCCTAAACCCTAGTCTGAATTCTGCACTGACTCTGCTCTCAAGAGGAGGTTGGACTAGAGACCCCTCCCAAGGTCCTTTCCAACCTCAATGATTCAAGCGCGATCAGCAGCCAAATTCAAACAAATCAATGAACACTCTCCTTCTTCCCCTCCCCCAGTGAAATCTTACCAGAAAATGCAATACTCATCTTTAATGATCATCTTTAGAACAATTCAGCATGAGTGAAATTAAAGAAACAACCAGCAAATGAAGCGTACAGAAAAGTACCATCACCACACATTAAAAGGCAAACTAAGAGCCTTCACATGATTTAAAATTCTCTTTGTAACAGCAAACACATCTTTAATGCCAAATGTGTAAAGAGTAATAAGCTGCTGTACAGCAATACCAAAAGACCTTACAAGTAATTTTTAAATGGGAGATTTCCTATTCACACTGAGAAAGGACACCAGAGGAACACAAGCAGGGTAGCATCATGAAAACTTCCAAGTTTCTACTAGACCTTGATACACTGGCAGTGCCATGCCCACAGCAAGTGCCCCAGGAAAGCCAGATCATGGAGAGCTAGGAGGTGGAGAAGCGGGGAACCCCAGAACGTCTGTCCCAGGGACCATTTCTGTCCAGTTTGAGGCCCCTTTCTGTTGTTGGGATTTAAACAACGATCAGGAAGGACACAAACCACCTAATTTCTTAATTTGTTTTTATTTCCATATGAACATAAGATTTCTACTAGACAAAAGGTTTAAGGCCTCCACCCATCATTGAGGCAGTTGCAGAGGAACAAATCAACTAATGGCATGACTTGGTACAAACTGGCAACAAATAACACACACAAAACCCGAAAAATACTGTAAAAGTCTTTGTTTTGTGCCACCAAGAAACTGATCCTATAAAACAAAAGAACTATTCTGGTGCAAATAAACAGTGATTAAACACGTATACCCACACACACCAAACAATCCCACATCCAGCTCAACATCCCCATCTCAAAACCCCAAACTTCCTAGTTTTATAGAGAACACGTATGAGGATAATCACGAGCAGTCAAAGATCCAATCACCTGATCAACAGTGAATCTCTGCAAAACAAAGTCTTCCAAATCTGAACACCTGCTAAAATTGGGAGGTCTGACAGTGCACCTCAACAGAAAACTGTGCAGCCCACCATGCAGGCAAATCCAATTGGGCTTTAAATTAGGGTAGTGTGGATAGAGTAGTACAGCACAGCATTCAGTTCTAGATCTACAGGACAAATAAATGTTTAGCTGTTGATAAAAACTCACAGTATTCCTGCAAGTATACAAGCCACCTCATTTGCAGCTGGGTCAACTGTACTATGCTACCCTGCACTGTAATAGAGTATATTTTCTTCTAGGCAAGATACAGAGAGCACCAAGTAAGAGAAGCCAGTGTAAGAGCAGGACAGTAACAAAAAGAAGCCTTGTGCCCAACACCCTGGATCCAGCCAGTGAAGCTCTTAAGGACATTCTTATTTCAAGCAATGGTAAAAGCACTGAAACCAAGTTGCTACAACAAAAAAAAGAACTTTTAGCTGTATGTGCAGAAAAAAAGACAAGACTAAGTTACATACAGTAAATACACAAAGAAATTAAGAGGCAAAAACCTTGAACCTAAAGCAGTAAAAAAGGAAATCAAGGCCCAAATTCAAGTACTTGGATGAACAGAATCTGCTCCAGCTCTATAGTCCTGAAATAAGACCGTATTTGTGGGACTCAGATGTCTTAAAAAAAAACAACCAAACCCACAAACAAAACAAGTAGTAATTTGGTGGAATTCCTTCTTCAGCACATGAAACAACTGCAGCCCAAAGACAGTAGTTTAGTCCTGTCAATTTTGGTACTTTGAAGGGAGAAAAGAAGTCAAAATGACACCGAGGTTAAAACAGTGAAGATAAAAGATAAGAAAGAACACAGATAGTGGAGAGTTGGAATCTGCTACTACTAACTTCGAGACATTTGATGCACAGGTATGGAAGAAGTGTCAGAGACAGAAAGGTTGTGGCCCTGGAAAACAGGCAAGTAAAATTGTCAGAAAATCTTAGAAAATAGTCTAGAGGGAGTTAAGAACAAAAATTAGATCTTTGAATCTGAACAGGTCTGAGGCTTTGGTTGGATACTCAAGGAATTATCTGGAGATAGAACTATGGGAGAAGCAAACTGGGGAAGAAAGCACTGGATTTTTCAGGCATTCAAATTAAAGTGTAAAGCCAAAAAACTTGAAAGTCAATTGGAGGGAGGATGTTCAGGTATATAAAATTAGGGGATAACAAAGGGAAATAAAGGGTAAAGTATTTAAAAAGAGAACCGGTTAGGATAATGGGTACCATCCTCTTCAAGATAACAGGAAAAAGAAACTTGGTTGACAGTGAAGAAATTGAGAGGTGGAATTAAAGAGGAAGTCATCCAATAAAGAGAGGCATAAAAGGAGCAAGCTCATACAGTTAGGAGGCAGAGAATCCCAGTTCAGAAACCAATTCTGTGGTGTAGAACAATTTTTAAAAAGATCTCTCCATGCAAAATCAAGATTGGTTTTGAAGACACATTTTGTATCAAGAACGAACAGAGAACTAAAACAGCAAATCTGCAAGCAAGCTCAGTAAGAAAAAAAAACCCGTTGGGATAAAAGTGGTTAAAAGTCCATTTGAAGGAGAATTAAAAGGGCTAAGGCAGAGCTAAGTTGTGTTGTGCTGACACACTCTTCAGAGACATTTGGAAAAGTGGGAGTGGAAATTAAGAAATTACAAGAAAAAACATCTGGGGAGAGGAATGGTGACAGGGCAATGTGAGAAGCAACCAAAGAAACCACATTTAGAGAAGCAGAAAGATATGAAAATAAAGACCAGTGAGTCAAAGGAAGTGGAGCCACTGAAGGAAGGAGGCAGCTGAAAAGAGTAAAGGAGTCAGAAAGGTTAATAGACTGGAGATCCCAAAAGGGGTGAGTGACAGGGTAGAGGAGAGAGACAGACAGATAAGCTGGAAGAGAGCAGGTAGTGATCAGAGAAAGGGAATTTAGAAATGAGAGATAATAAAGTGAACAGTATTTAGTAAAGACAAGGTCATGGGAATGACTGAGGCACTGTAAAAATGTCTAGAAATCAAAGAGGCACTGGGGTGAAAAAACAGAATGAAGAACAATGGAGTCAAGTACTTACGACAGGGAAAAAAAACAACCAGGGCTTGCCCGCGGTAGGGGATAAAATTTGAGAAGACAGAAATGGGGTGAGTTTAGCAAAGTCACAAAGAATGAAGCAAACTATCGGCCACTACAAAAAACAGACACAGAGGACTTCAAATCAAGAGGAGCGTAGAGAAGACAACAGGGCAGATGAAGGAGAAGCCATGGAAGACAGGAATCACAGGACTTTAGAAGGGAAAGGGAAACAATTTTTTTTAAAATCATCAACTGAAGATCAAGGTTCAGGGAAGGGAGTAAAGTTTGGAAAAAACCTTAAAAATTTGTATTTGAGTCATGTTTGTTGACATAATGCTGAGTGATGTGTTTTAGTGATGAGTTGTTGTTTTTATTAGAGTTAGGTTGATGGTTGGACCAGACGATCTTAAAGGTCCCTTCCAATTTGGACAACTATGACTGGAAACCTAAGTAACACTGCGCTGGGCGTGCTCAGTGCCTGTATTTTCCTCCTCGGGTGATCTTGGTGGAAAGGTTTAGTTATTCACCCAGACCAAACCAGAGATCAGAAATTCAGAAGACCAGCACTGCCACTAGCTAGATGGAGGAGGGGATACAGCAGGGTTGGAAAAACTGACTGTTAAACAAGTATTAAAAATGATGGAAAAGCAGTGATTTGAATTCTGCTATCCAGCACCTTTACTTCCAGATTAAACTAACCCTCCACAAAGCAAGACTTAAAGGCCTTCATTGACTCTCCCTCTCATCAACCTCCTCTTCCTAAGAAGCTCCAATACCTTACACAGCATTCACTACCAGCATTCAAATTCTGCCATTAAGATTCTTATCTCACCGTGTAATAGCAAAGTCAGAGATTAAGTGGACAGACTGTTGAAAAGAAACATCACTGCGATTTTGGGTTCTGTTCAGAGATACCTGAGAACCACTGGCATAAGAAGTCCTTCTCCATTTCCAAGCCTCTGTCAAGAATTTCAGTCTATGGCTTTCTTAATCATGAGCATGAATAAAACACTAGCCTTCTCAGACACTTCTAATACTGCATTTCATCTTCCTGTATATTGGCATGTTTTTAAAGTTTCTGCTCATTACAAAAAGACAACATACTTCTACTGCTTGCTCATACAATTGGGAGCTGGATCATTAGAGTGCAACAGAAGAGAGGGAAAAATACATTATTCCTTGCTACAAAACTAGTGATGTACAGAAGGTATAAAAAGTGAGCCAAGTACATCATTTCTATGAACTCTACTGATTACAATTTATTTACGTGTGATAGGAGCTTCACTCGAAATTAGTGAAGTTACATCAAAACCAGCCTACCTATAAACAAAAGCTCCCAGGACTGGGGTCATAATGGATGGTCTTTGTATGCCTTTCAGACATTTTTATACAGCTTGAAAATAATTTCAGTTTTAAACTTTAGATAAAAACACTCTTTTGGGTTTGTCATGAATTTATCTAAAAAATGTTACATCAGATTTTTTTTGACAAATAATACAAAAAAAGATTTTTTGAATCTTTGTCTTTTGTTAGTCAAGAAAACTTGTGTATTATCAACTACTGCAAGCAGTGAACTGTCCATAAGATAGGTAGCATCTACTTTAACATATAAATATACACACATACATATCTGTAACAAGAAAAGTCTGAAAAAAAAAAAATCATAAAAACACTATAGTTTTTATATTGTATTCAATATCCGTATGTTTTATTTCTATTACATTACTGCACAGCAGGGGAGCTTTCAAGACAAGACAAAGATTTTTATGCAATGTCATTCAAAGCACAAAGTTTACTCATGAAGCAAGTTAATACTTCAGCATTACTGAAATAAAAGTAGGAGCTAGTCAGACATTTTGGTTAGAAATGTAACAGATTCTTTTTAAAGAAAATAAACATGTAATGCCATAGCTTAAAATAAATAGTGCCAAACGTTACCATCAACAACATATGAAAAATAGAATGGTGTTTTATAAAAGAAAATATTTTATAAGTGTGCTGTAAGGGATTGATCATTTTCACGTCAACAGGTGCTTTATTTGGGGGGTAGATTTTTCAATCCCCGGTTATATAAGCAGTTCTATTAACCTGCATGGGCTTCTTAATAATTAAGTTTGGTACCAGGTTCGGAACATATATTTTAAAATAGGAACAACTACTTCTTCTCCTCAGGACAAGATTTGATCTTAAATGCTAAAAAAAATAACAATAAAAAGAACTAAATGCTTAAGTATGCACATTTGCTAACTATTAACACATGATTTCTTTACTTAATGTATCCTACCAGACAGGATGATTAAAAAAAATAATAATCTGTTACTGGTTTCTTTCAGGAAAAGTTAAATACTTGATGCATAATACTAGGTGCCAATAGCTTGATTGTGTTGGGTTGGGGGTTTTTTTTCAGTGATTTTTAAATGTTCTAGTACATTTCACAAAAAAAAAAATTAAATAAAATGGTTTGACTACTGTGCATATTAACAGGTAACCCTGGCAGTCAAGTACATATTCTGCTGCCTTTTCCAATACAAACCATTTCATTCTATGGCATATTTTAAAAATTCAATAATCAGATAAATGAAAACAAATCTAGGGGTTGCTAGACACAAATCAAGGTTTCTCAAATACTTCCTCCCTACAAATTGTTCCACTGAAATCCTACAAGATTAAGTATACACAGAAGCTAGAAAGAAAACTAAGGATTCATCCGACAAAATCTGGGAACAAATTTTTTTTTTAAAAATATATGAAGATAAGCTGATGATCTGGCACGTACTATTTAAAAACTCACATATTTTGCCAATTTCCCTAATATTTGTAGATTCAAACAATACAAAACCAGACAATCCCCTGATCCAGCTTGAATATTTCATCCACAAACTCCACAGCTCGTTGAGTGTTGTATCAAACCAAAAAAAAAAAATAAAATAAAGCTGCACAGAGGAAAGAAAACAACAACAAAAATCTGAGTGTGCAGGGAACTGACTGAATCTACAACCTACATGTGCATGTGTATGTACATAGTGCTGCTCTTATGTTAACTGACCATAACAGCTTCGTAACAGTATCACTGGTAATAATTATGTTTTGACAGTTCCGAGTAAAACATTCAGTCTTGAAACTCAAGAAATTTCAGTCCATTCTCACCACATTTAAAAATTAGACATCTTCCTTCCTTACCAATAAAAATATTATTTAAGCATACCTGAAAAGTTACTACAGTCTAACAAAAATACTCTGAATTTCCTTTTCAACTAATAAAGTATTTGTAAGACATTTTGCATATATATTTCGCAAATGAAGAAGTGGCACCTTTTTCTTAAATATAAAAGCCAAAATTTTCTTTTGCTAAATATAAAACTAATTCTCAGAATACAGCATGCAAAACCTGATATCCATGACAAATACATTTGGTGTTATACTACATTGTTATATCTCTTCCAAAGGTTTCTGTATTTAAAAAAAATTAAATTTAAATATACTGCAAGGTTATTCAAATTATTTTAAAAGACAAAAATCTACAAACAGTGCCATATACATAAACAGTTGGGAAGTTGTAATTTAAAGATCACGTCTTTTAATCAGACTTTCTCATAAACACTAGCCTCAAAAGAACCCTATTTGGTACAAGAAGCATCTGCATGGTTTTAGTTCTTAACTATGCAGACTCCCATTGCCCCAGGGCAGTGCTGCACAAGTCTATTGACAATGATCAGGTTGCAGAATCAACACCTTAAATTTTCCCAGAAAACCTCCAACAAATGTTTTATGTGCATTATGACAGAATAACAAAAGAAAAAAGGATGTTACAAAAATTTCAGCATGATATTTTTTCTGAAACTGTTTTCCCATCACATTTGGCAAGCAGAGAACTAGTCCTATTGCCTGTCTACTCTTAACACTGAGCTGCAAACTACAACTGAATATATAAAATACAATAACCTTCTATAATATTTATGTCCCTCTTAGAACAAAGATTAAAATAAAGTTAACTGTGCTGATTCATACTTCCCATAAATTACTAAAAAGGTGAGAGATTCAGACATTTTGCTTCTGGATAATAAGCCTAATATCTGTATCATGTGCAAAAGTGCAACTGTGTTTTAGAACTGAAGCCCAAACAAACACAATTTTTTTATTAAAGAAAATGTACTTGAACCCACTTAACATGTAAAACAGTGGTTCTCGGTGTCTTTTAAATATATGGTTTATATATTTAAACCTGTTGTAAAACTGCAAGTTAATAAAAAATACAAAAACCCCAGAAATAAACAGAAACAAAAAGGCTCGTATATAAATTGGTTTACAATTCAAAGCACAACAGTAAGCTTCAAATACCAGTAACACACAAAGAGGTGGGATGATTTTCTTAAAATACTTGGTTATTTCTGCCTTTCTCTTCATGATCTGACGTCTGTTTAGCTGCTTGCAGTGTGTGCGTGCATACGTTTCGCTACATCGTAGACATAGGTTATGTCTGGTCGCTTCTCTGGATCCGGGTTGATGCACATATTAACTAATTGTCGCAGCTAGGAAAGGAAAATAACATGTAAGAAAGCCAATGATTCTGTCAATTAGTACTAGTGCACTATCAAATTCAAATTAGTGGCAAGAATTAGCCAAAATAGCAGTCCTGCATAAACACCCACACTCTACCCTCTGTCTCTTGACACACACTGCACACAGTTTTATGCAAGCACGTATGCAACATACTCCCATGATTTACACTTTTGCACTGTTGTCCAGGAAAATGGATGAACAGATTTAAGTTCTAATCCTTTTAACGTATGATTTCAGACATGCACTTAGTCCCATTATATATCATTTAAATGAAGATTCCCATGCTTTTGGAGGGCTATGCCTGCCAACTGCAGAAAGCTGAAACTCAGAGCAAGAAGGTAAATTGGGACTGCTTGCTCATTTTCTCTCAATACAGGAGTTAGCCAGCAATAAATGGCATTGCTGTGTGACAGGTTCCAACAAACAAAAGGCAGTGACTCTCCTTATAACACAGTTCATCTTCAGAACCTCCTCCAGCTAGTGGGTACCAATACACACGCATTCAGGGAACAACTAACAAACCCACTGAGGGCAATTTAATATAAAGACTCTGCTTTTGACTGAGGAAATCTCTGAACTGGAAGCTGGGAAACTATTTTGGGGAAGTATCATGTTAGGCTGGCCCTGTTAACTCTACTTGCCCAATGCTGGAGACATGATTCTGGAATCAGTAACCTTTGGTCGATGTCACAGTACCTGTTCTTGGGATTAGATCACTGATTTTTTTTCTTTATAGAAACAAGGACATAGTTTACAAATATGTTCATGGAAGCCTCTGTCTAGGAATAAACAAATTGATGCGATTAGAAAATCCCACATTTTCACAAGCACCATCATTTATTGGGCCTTCTATGGTGCACATATTCAGCAGAAGCAATGCCAAAGAGCTTCCACACCACCTGGATACTTCTCAGTGCCTCCACAAACTGGCAGAACAGATGCAGGTTTTTCTTCCTCCCTTGATCTGCTTAAGAACTTATGACATAAGAACGTAATATAAACTTCTAATGGGACATCTACTTTAACTTGTGTGCATCTCCTAAGCATTTTGCAAAGTGGAATACACTTGCTTCATGATGACTTATTAAAATGTTTACCAAACTTCACTAAAGCAACTTAACCAGCTCTGAAGTTCTTCCTTTATGCTTTTTAGTAGCTTTGCCAAATCTTCATGGATCTCCTTTCAGCATGGGGGGGACACAACAAACAAAGAGAACCCTTTGCCATCCATCTTTCTATGGCAATGCATCAAATTTGGTTCAGTCTCCCTCCCAGTACTATTAGGTATGGTAACTTAAAAAAATCTGTAATTATTGCAACTAACACCGAGCTGCCTCATCACCATGATTATTCAAAAGTAACATAGATTGCATATTCAAATCTGCCATCAGAGAGTTTCCTTCCTGATTTTATAAAAAGACCAAGAAGGATTTTAAATTATAATTATAATCCTTTCACTTTTTAGAAGAGTAATTTAAATACATGGGAATTGGAAGTCCAGAAGTTAAGTAAGAAATATCTTTGTCCGTTAGCCCTTGCAGAGTACACCGTAAATTGTATACAATGTACAGGTTTTTAATATTTAACGATACAAAAGCGATGTCACGAGACATCCCCTTCTTTAGCAAGGAGGGCTTAATATTTAAAAATAAGCTCATTAATTCTGAAGATAGTGGTCAGATTGCTGGATTGAAAAGGAACACTAAATCAAAATACTCTGTAACAGACTTGCTATTTTAATCTTAAATATTCTAAGTATATTTTGAGTAATGGAGTTATAAAAGACATCATATTGCTTCTGGCAGCCGATAAATAAAATACAATACCACTGACAGGAAAACTATTAGCCTGTAATAATCCCCAGTCGTTTGGGGAATAGAATGCTGGAAATCATGAACTACTGTAAGAAATAATAATTGCCAACATGTAATACTAAAATGCAAAGCAAAACAATCTCCTGTAGAAGAAGCAGGTGGGACACAGTAAAAGCAGAGACAAGCAGCTCGCTGTGCAACACCTCGGACAGCCTGCATGGAAAACAGGTACAACTGAAGAACATCTAAAAACCCCAAGCCTGAAATCAGACTCAAAAAGGCAAACATTTTGTAAAGCAAACACAAGTGGAATTAATACGAGATCATATCTTGTACATATACATTTATCTTTCTCTGTGAAAACTTCCACCTGTTCAATAGAACTGTATACAGTAAATAAAGTCTTAGTAAAAGACCTTGAAGGATTGAAACCTACAAAGTTATCAGAGGGGAAACAAATTATTCTCCTCTTTTTACCAAGCATATATCAATAACTTCATTGTAGGTTACTTCAGCAAAAGTAGACGTTCAAGAAATTTACCTGTGAAAAGCATAAGAAGCTTTGTTTATCTCCAGTAGGCTATTTCATGTATACTCAATCCTGGCCTATGGGTAACTCTGATTTTGTTTTCTAAAATGCACTTTGTCCTCTAAAAATCAATGTCAAGCTGTTTGCTAAGTCATTAAGCAGGAAGCCTTCCTTCAGAGATACTTTGTTACTTGTTACAGTACATTAGGATTCAAAGTGTTATTACAGGGCCAAGAAGATTCATTGCTTAGACATTGTAGGAAACTGGCATCCTTGCATATTAGGCTTTAGGTCCTATTAATCCATAAATACACTTGAAAAATGCATTCACCCACACGGTGTCTTGACTGGTGGATTTTTGCAGCTTCTTATTTTTCAATCTAACCATAATGTGTATATACCTACTACTGTTAGAATGCAAGAAAGGATCTACAAGAATATCTTCATAGTAAGGAAGAGGCACTGAACCAGTTTACTCAGAAATTTTCTTTCCAACGTAGCGCAAGAGATGAGCTCAAATAGTGAGAAACCTTTAGTATTACTGTAATAAAATGAACTACAGCGTCATAGATGTCTTCTGGCTACAAGTCTTAACATTTAAATGCGGCCACTGCAATCAGTGCAAAACCTCCCTCCCCAGTCCAGAATCTCAGCTGTACGGCAGGAAGGCTGAGGTGACTATGCTTGGGACACTGCACAATGACAGTACAGATTCCCAAGTAATTGCAAAATCCTTCAACTCTTTTTGAACCTTGTTACTCAAAAGCAAACCTTTGAGAGAAAGTGGATTAATTTTGCTATACAACATGAAAAGAGTTACACAGGAAGACAGCCTTCCAGGACTGGACATGCTACCATACTGGATGCTAACACTTGATTACAGCACTACTTCTTTAACTCCTACAGGAATATCCATTTCAATAAACCTGAAATCCACTTGCCAACCCCTCTAGTACTTACAAAATTTCTGATGTAGCAGAAAAGCCCGACAGTACCATGGGAAGAAGCACTGGGATTCTACAGTCAGGCTATCAATAAAAAAGTTACTCTATTTCTAGTATCTGGCACAGACTGGCCAACAGGCAGAGCAGACTTAGGACTGAGCTGGAGGGACCTCCTGTTGCATCCCCAAGCTGTAAACTTCTTCAGCTGCTTATTGTTCTTAACCTCCTCTGCGCGTTTAGCACAATGGCTGTCTTTAGCCTGGAGCTCAGCCTGACATCGGAGCAGCAGGACACACTTCCTTTAACTTTAGCAGGTTTGTCAGCTATGAAATAAATAATTATCACTCAAGTGAGGAGGAGGGGGGAAGACAACAGAATTATGACAGGCAAGTACTTTGCATTGTTAACCGGTTTTCATATAGGAAACTTTGGATAGGAAAGAAAACCCACAAACACTTCTTACTCTGAACGGGAGACATTCTTGAAGTCCATTCTCAGTGCTGTTCTCAAGCCCTTCTGCTGGCAACTAACACCACCATTCTAGACCTGCTGGCCCATTCAGCCTTCACATCTGGGTAGGAGGTTGGCTATGGACTATAGAAGTAGCGCACCTCAAGCAAAGTGGACATTGAAAAACATCATCTGTCATGAAAGCAACATGATACTAATATTGGCTGACAGGATTTTAAGAGTATTGACTGGAGGCAGCAAGGGAGACCCAGCTTTGAATTCCCAAAGGCAGAACAGCTTTCAGTAAATGCTGAGTACTCAGCCCAAATACCAGAAGTTCTACAGGAATATTCAAGAATTGAGATATTCAAAGTTGTTAAACATTTGAAAATCTTGGCTTATGAATCTAGTGTGGAAACAATAGTTTGTGAAAAAGCATCTTAGAATATTTGGAATTTTAATCAAAGGTTTTAAAAAAAATTATCCATCTGCATCTGTCCATTTATCTTAAGGTGCACCTTTCTGTCACAGTATTTTCTGATGATATAGATGTGATACCATACCAAAAAATGTATTTTTTCTTATTCTTATAGAGAGTTAAAAATTTAGAAAAATTGTCACATATTAAAACTCATTAAAACTTGCTTACAGATCGTTTCTCTAAAAAGCACTTTTTCTTTTTAAATAAAAGTATTTACACTTCTATATTAGAGGATGCACAGATCAACACTCAATGAAGTTTTTCTTTCAGAAAATTCTTTGTTGTAAAATGTGAACTGAGTTCTACTGTTTGGTGATCCCTGATCTTTACTGCTCACAGAGTGTGCTTGCAACCTGATTAAAGGTTTGCTATCTAAATTTCCAGTACAGGTGAAACACTTAAGGACAGTATCCTAAAATGACAGATAAAATGTTTTTGGTGTTTTTTTTTTTTTTAAAGTTCATTGTTTTTTCATACAAGTAAAAAGGAAAAAGGTGTATTTTGGTGCAATAACATATCTATTTTTCCATGTACCTTAGCAAAGACACAAGTCTTTGTATCAGAACATTAAAAAATGTTCCCATTACAGTCTCCATAGTTGATTACGTCTTTTAAGTAACTATTTCCATACCTATCTTCATACCTATCATAGTTCCAATTCTGTCATATTTTAAAATAACTTATGTGTATTTTGAAAATAACGGTTTATCTAAGGTGCAGAAGTACGAGTCTGCTTTGAAATAAAGAAAATGTAGCATGTTGTGCTTTGCATCTTTTTTCAATAGTAGAAACTATACAGATGTAAGTAAAAGGTGGAATCTCTTTCCCCATCCAAACTCTAAGACCTTCTATCTGGGCCAGACTTTGATATTTGCCCCTTGGCTGGGAATCCGCATATCCAACTTCACACTTAGCTGCAGTGAAGTAGCCCTGCAGGCAGGCCAACTTCAACGAACCACTAGTGGTATCATCATTAAAATCCTGCTGAAGGTCACCATGGAAACCGCCTGCTGAGGCTTCGCTGCTGCACTAGGCATCTCCTAATCAGCTACCATGTGAAATGCAAATTCAGACAGTCTGAAAATTAGTCAAGAAGAATAGAGGATGAGGATGCAGATATGTGAAATATTCATGCGCTTCATGGAAAAAGGAAGACAGCATGAATGACACAACAAAGAACGGCCCCTGACATTCTTGCTATCATTTTGCATTATTGTTCACACCCTACTGTATTTCCAGGCCTCCAGTTCTGAAGTTGGTTATATGAACTGCCATATTTATAGACTACAATAAATAATAATTAAAAACGACCCAGGTAAAATGACTAATTGGAAAACCCACGAAGAGGTATAGCACATAAATTACCCTTTGTAACGTCACCAAATTACATTTTTAAGTCCAATTTTTTTTCATAAAAAGGGAAAAATTGTCACTATAAATACAAAACAAAACAAAATACTGGGCAGTAATCTTTTATTAATACTCCAATCACTGTCTTTGAATGTAAAAAAAAAAAAGGTTCAGAATTACAACCCCTACTCTCTAACTGAAACTGCACAACACTGTTTATTAAAAGTATTTCAGTGCTCATGTTTATTTGTGTTTTCAACATAATCTTTAATTCATGTAGGTTGAATTCAATTAGAATTGGTTACTAATATGTGTTCTTTGTTTTACAGTTTCTATCACTTTGCCCTATTCTTTTCAAAATGGGAAAGTATTTCAAAACTGGCATCTCAGAATGTTAACAAGCGAACATTTATATTTTTTTTCATTCTGTTATTTGCACTAAGAAAAATATTTACCTGATTTAGTTTCTTTTCATTTTAGAGCGTAAAAAAAAGCAAGTATCCCCCTCTTAAGTGCATTAATGACAGTAAAGAACTGTAACCTATCAGTTTAAAACAAACACGGCTGCAATATGCAAGAGTATATTGGCCAAATTCAATTATATTATGTCGGCACGTATTTCTCTGAAATTTACTATTTGTGTTGTCAAAAACCACTCCTTCTTGCAAAGGCGCTGCAGTTCAGTTGTATGGAATGGCACATCGCAGTTTTATAATGCAGACAAATGGGAACAAAACAATTTTTCCTAGCGAGATACATTATATCTATTTTAATGCAAGCCCCTAGAGAAACAAGGCTAGTGCACTAATTTACTGTGCAACATAAACTTGTGTAGCTGTGCCTTTAGAAAAGTATACTACAGATGTAAGATTCAATCACATTCTGGCATGTAGAACATATCATTGTGCATTCTGGGAAAGCATTTTGTCACATTTATAAAGAAGCTCAATGAAATTAAGAAGCAAACTGTATGAGGTTTCCATCATTAATCCCCCCCAAAATTTTAAACCATATCAGAGACTTATTTTGACAGGAACATTTGAGCAAGTTCAACAAGCTAACATTTATGGGCATAAGCTGCAACCAACATAAAATCACCCAAGTTCATTTACCTCCCTGGAAGTGTGCCAGCTTACATAAACCGAGGATCTAGCCCACGAATAGGAAAATTACTTACTTCCTCTGAATAGTGATCTGAAGGGAGGGGTGGGTAGTCACACTGTTCTATTTTCTTGCACAGGGAGTACAAGTTCATTTTATCACCATAGAAAGGACTCTGCAGCGCAGCCATCTGTTTAAAGAAAATGTACAGTTTTCTTTTGGTTTTAAGTAAACTTGTTTTGTCATAAAATCTGTAATACTAACATATCAAAAGTGATTTTTAACCACTTTCGATTCCCTGCTCAGAAGAGTCAACAATGCCTAAAACAGAAGTTCCAGAACTATTACTGAAACCAGTGTGGGTACTTATTCTGTGTTGTACAGTCATACCTGTCACAATCCTTATATTGCAGTATTTCAATTGTACACCGTAACAGTTTTATTAACAGAGTATGAGAAAAATTGAGGAGTATCTGCAACTGCTGTGAGCGTGGAGGGTCCTTGCACCACAAGGGAGACAAGAAAATAAAAGAAACAAAACTCACAACATAATTTTTCTCTGAAGACCTTTTGGAAAAAAACCACATAATTTATTTGAAAGCACTAGCTGATCTAAAGGAATGCTGTACGGTGAAAATGCTGGATAACAGTAGCAGACTTGGTAACCCTCCCTAGCTATTACTAAACTTTGACAAAGTTGTTTGTTTTTTTAAAGCAAGAAAACTAAAGGTAACATCTATACTTCAAAAACAAACCCAAACCCAAAAGCTTCATTATTCAGTATGTTATTTGAAAATACTGTAAAATAAGCAAATAAATGTCCCAAAATGTCATCAGAAGTACAGAACTGGCACTCACGTCTGGTTTCACAACTGAAATAATGAAGAGTATCTGCTGGAGAGCATTTAAATAAATGATCAGCTTAAGACCAGCATTAGTAAGCCTCCGCTTTATTTCCAGAAAACGTTACAACTTGACAGTTAAGGTGGAAACAAATGCTATGGTTAGCAGGATTACAAGTTTAAAAATTCATTTAAAATCTCTGCATTCTGTTCAAAGCCTTCTAAGTCTTTGAACCGCAGCAGCACGAACGCTGCATTGAGTGCAGCGCTGCCCCAAAGTCAGTCACCCTTTTCTACATGTGCTAATAAGTTTGATTTTGGAAGGACAATGTGTACATTCCCCAGACAGGCAGAGTGTGTGTGAAACACGCTAGTCCATGCTGTGCTACTCAGTGAGCTTCAGCAGGGACAGGACAAGCTGAAAATGGCTCTCATCTGTCTTGTGGTCTTCCAGATAGCAGTTTAACTCTTTCATGTCTAAATTCCAATGTAACTGGGGGGGGGGGGGNCCAAAATTCTCTTACATTTACTTCATGTCTGACAAACCCGCTCTCAAATAATTCAGTACTTTTTTCACATTACCTTCAAGTAACAATAAATCATTTTAGAGCTCCCAAAACAAATAGCATACTACAGTTCCATCCTACACAACTCCCAAAAATTCCATATTACCAAAACCAATGTTAATTTTTGGATTAACATGACATTGTCTCTTACCTTAAAAAGAATGTTAAAAATGCAAGCTGAAGACCAAAAAAAGAAAGGAAAAAAAATAAGAGAAATCAACTGCAGGATCTGTACGCATGCAGAAATTCTAAATAAATGCACAGATACTCATTTTTGTACAGTAGGTGTTCATTAAAAAGTACTTTTGTTTGAATGCTGCAGAGTGTTAAGAAAATTCTGAATGTCCCCTAAGGAGTTAAAACAGGAATACTATATTTTCATGCATCTCCTGCTTTGACAGATGAAAAATGTCAACTGTCCTGTTTTTATTTTCAAGCTTTTGCACTATTCATCTGGTTCATTAGTGCATCTCGCTGCTGCCCCTGACAGCTGCTCGCCCTCTCCTCCCAGCAGCTGAATTTTTCAGGCTAATTTGATCCTCCACACTGAGACGATCGCTAGAATGATTGACTTGCTCCCTGACCTCCAGGGTCTGACTTTCCTGATTAGTATTCTGGGGGTGTCTGAGGGACGAAAGCCCACTGTCTGTCTTCGGGGCTGGTGGCAGCTCTTTTTTTTTTTTTTTNTTTTTTTTTTTTTCCCTTTTTTTTCTTTTTTTTTTTTTTTTGAACTGTAAGCCACCAACCTACAACCCTGTAAGGATGCAATTGCTACGCTGAACAATAAAAGGAAATGTGTAAAACCTACTTTTCCATGTAAAGGTCCGTGTAGCAAAAGCACAGCATCTTGATTTTAATTAGTAAAGTCTACTTTGTTGCATATCAATTAAAACTCCAGTGGAAGTGGTTTTGAGGTTTCAGAAATACCTGGGGCTCTAAAAAAATACCAGATTTTAAAATATACTTTTAAAAATCTTAATCGGCCGCATACTTAGCATTGAATGACAGACTGCAATATAGCTTAGAAATAATAATTTTTAAAAACTGCATAGATTATAGCAAATTAGTCTTAAATTAAAACATAACTGAAAAACGTTTAGCAGCAATTAAGCATTTATTGAGAAGTGATAAAGATGCCACAGCTTTCCTTCAATTAAGCTGGAGAGAATCCAGAGTAGACATGAGCACATATCAACAGGAAATCAACATAATAAAACATGCTAAAATGCAGGTAATAGACATGTCACAAAAACACCCAGTGCAAAAATGCACGGATAACAAAAATACCGTGCATTAGTCCACGCACATCTTGAACAACCTTAAGCAACCACTTTCAAATAACAGAAGGAGAGAAATGCTAAGGATATATTTTGAGTTTACTATACCTAAAATTTCAAAATTAGGTTTCAATGATCAACAACACCCCACCCCCCAAAAAGACCACAAAAAACACCCCACCAATCCCCAAATATTTGGTATGTTGTAGAATTAACTAAAAAAAGCTACAGTTGAAGAAGTTGCCATATACTATAGCTATATATCAACAATGAAGATGTAAATTATTTATTCTCACAAGAAAAAACTGAACACAACATCATACCGACTTAAATATCATCCAAGTAAAACTTCTAAAATAAAGAGAATGGTATTTAAAGATGCTGAGTTAACCAATGGATTTAAGATATTTAGCTATTTTGAAATCATTCACCAGATCAAAGAAATATTTAATATTCACATAGGTGTTTAATATACTGTACCAGCATCAAAGCATCAAGTTTAAAAAAAAAAAACCTTCTTTAGAAAATTATTACTGATTTCTATCCAACAATTTTATACTATACAACATAGAAGAAAAATTAACCTGAAAATATATTTATACAATAATTCGTTATTCAAAGGTTGTATTTATTTGTTTCCACATTTTAAAAAAAAATCTGTAAGAAAACCAGTGAGGGGAAAAGAAGTAGTAATACTGAAAAATCTTCAACTACCTTTATGCTATCTTTACACACTCATGCAAATGGGACCTTAAAAGTGGAACACTGAAATTAAAGGCAGTTGTCGTGGTCAATATTAGGAATCCCAATACAGGATTACGTTTTAGTTCAGATTTAAACTTCTAAATGCTTGCTATCAGGTACTGGACTTCATTCCTGTGAAAGGTTCCAAAGACTGAGAAGCAACAGCTATATGTAGATCTGCAGAACTGCAAAATAGCTATTTGGCCTTTTAATATTTAAAGCAACATGTTAGTGATAGAAAGTGAATTAATACTACTAGAGACTATTGAGCTAGTAGTAACATAAAACTTTAACAGGCTGAGAATGTTTTCTGTGAAAAGCTAAAACAATAGCAGGTGCTGCTCCCAGGTGAGTTCTGCTGACTCTGAGGCAAGTAGCTTGCAGGTAAAAGTGAGTTGGCTATCTTAGCTTTTATCTGAAACATGACTAGAAAGACTTCCATGTCACTGCTGATGGAAAGAAAATTGTTTTCAGCATCCTTCAGTACAAAAGTTTAGTCTTCTGATCAACAAATGATACACAAAGAACTTTGATGACGTACTTGCCTTAGAAGCCTACCTCTTCTTCACACCTTGATTTGCCTCAATTTCAATTCACCCTGTATTTTTATTTTCTCAGAATAAAGTATCATTTAAAATTACATCACCTACAAATCTTGACTGTATTGTACAGAAACTGACCAATAATTATAGTTTAACCAACTGAAGAAACAGTAGAAAAATTACATGTCTGTGTAGCAGAAATTGTTATCTTGAAAGTTCATCCAAGCAATAAGTACACAGTAGCATTTTTTTTTATTTTACTGAGGTTTTAAATAACTTTAAAGAAATTAAACTTGCATTCAAGTAACTATATTGTAGTTTTTGAAATCGTTAGTTGCATACTCAAGTCAGTCCAACTATCTCTCAATGCATTAATTACCAAAATCATATAACCAGCACAGGCCATTAAAACACCTAAAACAATTTTTGTACATGCTTGCCATTATTCATTTATTAATCCTTCCATTAAGCCCAGATCTTCAACAAATGGCTGTAGAATCTTTGTAGCAAGCCTAGTAAAAGGCAAGTCCTGAGTAACACACAAATAAAAGTTTTTCATATGCTGACATTATGTAAGAGTTCTCATTGCTAGTATTAGACAGACACATAACAGCTGAAAAGTAGCTTTTCCACAATGCTACATACTTTTCTAAACAACAAAAATGTAGAAATAGATCCTAAAACAGTGCTTAATAGGTTGGGGGGTGGAGGACATGGGATGGGGAGCAAAACAGTATTATTAAGTTAATTGCATGTATCAGTATTACCTCATACAGCAGACAGCCCAGAGACCAGATATCAGATTTGAAGTTGTAACCATTTTCGTGTATTCTCTCCGGAGACATATAATAAGGTGTACCAACTGCAATAAATACACAAGTATTTTTGAATGAAAACTTCTGTTGTTATGTATTAGTGAAAGTACTGTCTTCCTAGATGAAATTTTTCATCTTTTATATTTCTCATTTTGCTACACATTATTTCAATTCAGACTTAATGACTCTTCAGTTTGATAGAAATACACATGAATTAAGTATCTATTTCATCCAATGAGCTTTATTTTCACTACTGATACCTAATCACTAGAATTACTCAGTTATAGAATACATCTAAGTTTTACTTTTAAAGCAGCTTGAAAGCAATTATTTTCCCCTGAAGAGAACTAAGGGAAACACACTACACACACCCACACACGCATATCCCCACTCCTTTCCAAACTGTTATCACTGTGGCTAGAAACAACAGCAGCTAGAACTATTTAAATTTGTCGTTCTTGTTGCTAAATGAGTTGTCTGTTCTTCCTTTCAAGAATATAGACATCTGAGAAAGCTGCTTTTGAAACTAATAAACACAATTTAGTTGGAGTATCTAAAACAAAAAATTGAGCCTGAAATCCAGGATCTTCAGCTTCCCAGAGAGGAAGGTAGGAAATCCTGCAAGCCCAGCAAAAGTCAAAGTTCCTATGAGCAACTCAGCCATCTGCTACGAGACTAAACTCTGGGAGGGCTTTTCAGCTCCCAAATCTGTGGCTGTCCTATCTTAATCCTGCCTCAGAGCTGTGGGCTCTAGAGACGTCTGCTCTTGAAAAACAGCATTTACTAGGACTGTCCCAGAGCAAATTTACATTGGATACTCCAGGACATCTCTCCCCTTGATTTTAATCAGACCCTACACATCTCTGTTATAAACTACTTGGATGAGAGGTATTTCAGCTCTGTATATATGTGACAGATAAATAAAAAAAGAAGTTACAAAAAATAACAGCACTGACAACCTTGATGCATTGTTTCTGAACTTTCTCTGGATATCCCCACAACCCAACTGCCTAACAGCAAAAAGAATCACAAATCCATGTAGATTTTTACTTCAGTTTGGCGTGAAATATTTCCTGAATCCTGATGATGAAAACCAACTGAGTTCTGACAATTCAGGTTGACCTTGTTTCAAAACTAAACATCTTGCAACACAGCCAGAGATTAAAATGAGCACTCTCACTGCAAACTATGAAAATTAGAGTATGAATCTTAGACTATTTTATTTAACACAAAGATCTCATGCTACTTCTGCGCTTTTGAATTAGCCTCATCTACTCAGAATTCATTTTGGTATGAATACTCGAAATGGAGATACAGTAAATACATCGTGCATCCAAATCTGAATAATTTCCAAAAGTTAAGGGGTTTGCTTTGACAACGTGCCCTATCTTTAGAATGGCTGACATCTCAAAGTATGCCACGCTTTTTTCGTGAGGAAGGGAAGTCAGGACACTGCTTCTGTTACTGTAACTTATCACTTCAACTGTCTCTTGAACAAACAACATTGAAAACAATATTCCAATTCTACATAAACTGAGAACATGCCTCTCCAACAGATGCGAAGACAGAGGTCCCGTATTGCATCCTACAATGGATTTGGCCCCCTAAACATACCAGGTGAGACTTCCAGCCCCAGGAAAGCAGAGTGCTGCAGCCCCTTTCTCCAGAGGCTCCATCAGTGCCAGCCTGCGAGATGATCACTGCAGCTCTGAACTGGGACTGAGGAAGATCAAGAGCTTACAAGGGTGAAAGGCTGGGGAAAGGCAACTCAAAATGACCAAGTACTGTGAAAAACATTTACCCTCATGGGATGTTCTTATTCACCCAGAACAGAGGAATGGTCAAGAGAGATGGTATTTTCCCTGTGAGAGAACAGGCACACAGATGAGTGGCCTGCAACACCAAAACCAGCTACCAGAATATCCAGAAGCAACTCTGTTATTCTAATGTATCAACAGCAATATTTTAATGGGTGTTTAACAACAACTCTCGTAAAATTGCAAACTGGAATTAAGTAACTTTTGGCATGACACAGCTTTCATATTTTTATTACCCTTACTGTTCTACTTCCCTCTCAAATTTTTTTTTTTATTTATTTTTATTTTTTTTTTATTAAAAAGGGCAATATTACATCAGAGCTTGGACACCTCTGAAAACTTTCAGCTGTATAGCTGTATTTTGCAGGCATTAATTAATGCACTGGTTTAGTATATTCTGACGCTTTGTTGGCAGAATTCATCCAACAACAAAAAGCAGTTTAATAGTAATCTGGTTCATATCTAGTTACAGCAGCACTGCCTTTGCTGCTCTGAGACATCACGCGAGTAGCTGGCAGTGAGTAATGTGCCAGAAAGAGGCTTCACAGAATCCACAGGGGGCAGCTGAAAACACAAAGGTTTGAAGGTTCATAGTTTACCAAAAGCAGAGGTAATTTTAACCAGTAGCTCTGGGAAGTCTGCTGATACATTAGGGGTCTGATATGACTGTGAAAGATTGATGATAGTGAAAAGGAAGAACAAAAGCTATCATTTTACAGCATTTAGCCTTGTGTAACACCTTAACTGCAATATAACCTGCAGCCCCCAATGACCAACAAGTAAAAGGAATTGAAATTACAGTTAGGTTAGTCATTGAATCACAAAAACAACCTGAAGATCTAGACATCATTACTACTTGTAAACTGTTTTTAACAGAACATAACACCAGATATTCATTACTCTGACATTCAGGAACTACTGAAAGCATTGCTACAGTTCTTTAAAAGAGCGAGCAATCTCAGCACTGTACTGCTGGCAAACTACTACCAGATGTGATCACACCTTATGCTTCCTTCCTGGACAATTATGCTTTTTTTTTGTTACATGAAATACAACAATGCTACACTAGAGAGACATGTAACTTTCTTTACTCATTTGAAGACAGAGAAGTGGGATAATACAAGACAGATACATAACACATTAAGGTGCCTACATCTTTAGGAGCAAAATCTGTATATGTAGCATACTCTTCACTGCATTTGCCCATCTCTGATAATCTGCAGGTGTGAATGATAATCTCCTTGAAAATGGCCTGGATCAAATAAACTGTCTCCTCAGAATCTGCTGCTGCTCTGGAGCTCCCTCCCTTTAAAGACACCGCCGATCCAGAAAGCCTTGTTGCTTTATGCAAGCTCTCTGCTATTGGGAGAGGCAACGGACATAATGGAAATGGTGGTTATTAGGGGGCAGGAAGCTGGATCTGAAGGATCAGAGAAACTATTATGAATAGGGGAGTTATGATATAACCTGTCCATCCTATTACCTGCATAAACACGTAACTCACAGTGCAGCCGAGTTAAAGAAGAGAGAGTGTTCACTTGAAATCCAACAATGGGTTGAGGAACTGAATGAAATACAGTAACTAAGTCCAAGTATTATCAAATATTTTCAAACTGGCAGAAAGTCTACCTGCTAAATGGTAGTAGTACTTAAACAAAACAATGTAATGGCTGATTCAGAAGGGTTTTGATAGAGTAGTTTAAAAAATTCGATAATTATTACTGACATTCCATTCACTGGAATACATAACTACCCAAGTTCAGGACAGGGGCTAAAATCTTTTTAGTAACTTTGATTTTCAAAAAAATCCAAAACAAGGTTTCAGTTAAAGAAAAAAAAAAAAAAAAAGGGCAATATTATTTAAGTAACCAAATTATAGAGTTTATGAATAACTTAATGTCCATGAGATCACAGGAATTTTATAATACACACAATGTGCAAGTGCTTAAGAATGATTGATGCTGAAGACAAACTAATTTACAAACACGCTGCAGTTACAGAAAAGTGAGGGTAACCAGACACCCATGTGACAAGTTCTCAGTAACTATAATTTTTTTAACCTATTTATTTTAATATAGGCGTAGGAGATTTCTAAGTTGTAGGCTCATGTTCAACCACAGACATGGGACCTAAAATACTGCACTTATCCAAAGTGATTCTGCAACCTAGCCTACATTATGTAAATAGTCTAACGGCACAAGTCAATCTATAAATATCTTGGATTATTTTATAATGTAGCATTGTAACAGCACAATAATTTACCTTCAGTTTTCGAACTGCTGTGAGACCTCAGTTTTTTGTGCATAAAATAACAGCTGTTTTAATACAGCTTCTTTTATGACTGCAAAGAATCAGCTGCAGATTTCCCTGCCAGTCTTCCCGTACACTGATGGTGCAGGTTCTCGGAACGATCTGGTTGAGATTATGAAAGTGGAGCTTATTCTTTTCACAGCAAAACGGTGCTACATACTGCCACCCCAGCACCCTCTGCTGGGTTAGAGATCCATATATAAGAGGAAAGAAGAGTATTTGCACACATTTTTACAAGGTATTTTATTCCCCACAACCTGCATGAGTTCACAGTCAAATCCTTCATAATATAGCTCCGTGCCAGGGACAGGAGTACCATGGAAGTGAGAGAAGTTGTCAAACCACAGAAGAAATACCAGAATTCAATACAGATGACCATTCGCTTTCAAGCATTTTAAATCTATTGCACGTCTACTCTTTTGCCTTACAAGAAAGTATTGATGTCATAGCAGCAATGGCTGCTTGGACAGCATTCTGCATAGCCCTCTAGTACAGCCACACTGGAGAAATAAAGGCTTTTTTAGGGTTTGGGGGTTTTTGGGTTTTTTGTTTTAGTTTGATTTGGTTTTTTTGTAATTGCAATACTGAAGTACAGACTTAAGGATAAGTCCACTGAAGGGCTAATAAGGATTTTAAAATGCACATTTCCACGACCTGGCCTCAGAATTGCCACTTCAAAAAGCACCAGTCCTGGCATTCAGCCATTGAAAATCCAACAAAAATAAAAACCCTAACACACACAGTTACAGGGAAACAAATAAGAAGCTTTTCTTGGATCATTTTCCCTTTTCTAATATAAAGTCTTCTGAAACCAAGAAATTTTGTCAAATTTCTGTCAAATCAACAATATCAAATGCCCCCGTTTCCTTTGCAGTTTTGGAAGAAGGATTTTCTATTTTCAAAAAGATACACACACACCACAATACAAAATTTTCCTATACAGCCTTATCAAAATAGTAGGAGTTAAGAGCATTAACAAAGCCTGTCCAGTGCACTACTTTCATCTGTTTTAGATGGACCATCAGCAAGAATTCTAATTAAATCAGTATTATTCATAATTAGCAGTTAGAAGCTGTAGCTAATGAAAATTTTAGCACATTTATTTATTTCTGAAAGCCTGAATCTAGTTTGCTACTGAAATTTTTATAAAGCCTGTAAACAAGTATAAATTGCTACATGTAATAGTTTGTAATTCACTGGGTTTTGTACACCAAAATTTTATGGAATCATAAAAAGATAAAACTTTGAAAGAAGTTTCCCGAAAACCAGCATCAGAAACTGCACGACAAATTAATTTTAAGTGGTCTGTGCTAATGACACAATAAACCAAAGCGTCACTGTCTCCACTATAGCCTAAGTTAACAGCTGAACAAAAGCTTTTTCCCAGGCTGAATTCTGACATTAAGTCTTAATTAAGAGGGAAATGGAAGAAGAGAAGATGGAGGGAAAAAGAAATTTAAAAATCCCAGCTTCTCCACCAAGACACAGCACCCAACATTAGAAACAAACTTCCATCCCCCTCCTCCCCAGCTCTCTGGTGACTTTTGTATTTGTAAGAGATGAGCTTTTAAGTGCTTGGGAGTTTTACATTGTCTTTAACTCTAGCTCAGCCTTCAGTCCCTTTGCAACAATTCCCCTGCAACGAACCAAAATAACCCAGGGCTGAAGCAGTTTGTTCCTCTTTAACTTCCTGACTTCTGCCTCAGAACACAAGTGTAGCCCTGCCGCCCTCACAACTGACTTCTGCCTCCTTCATGTGCTCCTACCCATAGATTAGGATTTACAGCTCTCTGATAATACATTCCAGGAGCAGCTCCCTCTTCCCACTGATCGTTTACATCCTTTTTCCATTTGCAGGCAGTAGCAGGACCCAACTATGACAACTAAGATCCTCGCAGTGCTGCCAGAGATGGCCCCTTGGCTCCAAGAACAGCAGCATCGTGCCATGAACTAGTATTAGATCTTCACAGTTATACCTGAACTTCCATGGGGAGCCCAAGCACATTTCCAGTCTGGTCTCACTGCTTCACCTCTGGCTCTTTCTCTCTCTCTTTTATAAGATTGCACATCTATGTCAGTTTTACCTCAGTCCTACTAAGAACTCAGCAGTTACTCATGGCTTTGACCATACCAGTATCAGTATGCACCAGACATGATAAAAAAAGGGAACGCATGACGACAGAGTGACCAAAGGCTTTCTGGAAGACAAGGAAGAAAGGATCATATGAAAACTTTCCTTCTAAATAGGGTTTTTTGGCCACAACAAGCATCACCCACACCTAAAATGTAGTACAAACATGATGAACATCAATCTTCTCTCTTTTTCCAATTGTACTGAATGAAGTTGAATTAAAAGATTAAATTAAGATGATAAATATGGCATATTTTAATCCAAGAAGTCTGATATTTCATACTTTCATTAAAAACATCAGCATCTGAGCAAATGGAATTGTGTGTCCTCCCATGGCCTTACAAGTTTATAATTATTACTTAATATTTGGGTTTCTTCGATATTGTCTTCCTTATCTCCTCAAACACAAAAATATCCAAATGCCTAATAACAGAATTATCACTGTCATTTGTTAGAAGTTCTCACTGAGCAGCATTTGAATTGATTTTACCTATCTGTGTTCAAGTACCAATAAGGTGCTCTGTCGGCCTTAACACCCTTTACAGGGAAACAGCAGACAATTCTGGCTGCTGCCACCAATGGCCTTGCTCTTGAGGGGCCTAAAAGTTCTTTTCACACCTTTTGCAGTCAGTCAACAGGATTGAATTCAGCAACTACGAAACAGAGCCACTTCAGTAAGAGAAAAGATTTTTTTTTCTTAACTGAAAAAAGAAACATGTAACCATATGATAAACACTAATCCTTATATTCCTTTTTAAAGCAGAGGCTACTCTGTTTACAAGGCTTTTCTCTTTTAGAGAACCTCTTAGATTTTGTCATTTGTCCATTCCCTATACTTAAAGTATCTGCCAATATTAACTTTTCCTTCTTTAAAGGCTTCTCAATCATCCTAGTCTCTATATGCTACTAAAAATAGGCAAATTATATGAAATTTATTTGGAAAAAGATAACACAATGTTATTTTTTAATGCATTAGCAAAGAATAAATTGGGTGTTTCGGAAAGTTTTTTGCTATTCTTATAAAAATAAGTTTTTGGTGTGTGTTTCTGTTGCTTGTTTTACAGTTGTTTTTGGTTTTTCGGGTTTTTTTGTTTGTTTTTGTTTTGTTTTTGTTTTGTTTTGTTAAAGTCTTTACAGTCCATAAAGCCTAATTCTGATCTCTCCTTGGCTTGTTTAGCTTACATTGAGAAACTCCACCTGATAACAGGAAAGCTCCTCTTTTATCCTTTTCAAAGCATACAACCAACCTGTCATTGATGTTACCCATAGAGGCACACAGAATTACTAGTCTTTCCAACAGTGACTAAAGTTCAACTCAATTTGAAAAAAATGCATCCATATTATTGATCTTATGTTTCCTAGCATTGCTAGAGAAGGCTACTGTTGTGAAGACCTGTCTCGAGCCAGGCATGTACATTAAATGAGCCAAAAGGGAAAAGACAACAAAAAAAAAGGGGGGGAAACCCCCAAAACCGCGCTGTACTGGTACCGCTGGAAGTGACAGGGCAGGGTTAGGGCTCTCCTGTATTTGTCCATGGTGCTGACCATTTTACTCCTACTAGTAGAAGTAGCAAAGAAAAGCTTTAGCTGGACCTAACCCTTTCCTTCCTCCTCCTGAGTGCTCACAGTATTTCCACCACGTAAAAAATTCCACCTCCCCAATACACCTATACCTCAGTGAAAGCTTACCTAAAGAATGTGCAGCTGTGGTTTTGGAGCTGAAAAATCGACCAAGTCCAAGGTCTCCAAGCTTTACTACCCCTGTAGCTGTAATGAACACATTAGCTGGCTTTATATCTGGGGGGGAGGAAAGAAAAAAGAAAAAAAACAAGAAGAAATTTAAGTCACAAGGAGATTTCAAGAAAAGTTACTTCTCTAATAACAATATACCGAATGATGCTTTTATTGACAGCTAATATTAACAAAATTTGCCTGTGCTGTTCAGAAAGAGGGAGTCTACAATTCAGAATTTCAAATTAACTATTTCACTGGTACAAACAATGCTAAAGCAAAAAAATAAGAGCCGTGGAAATTAATTTAAAAAAAAAACAAGTAAACAGCCAACAACAACAAAACCAAACCAAAACACCCCCATACCCAAAGATGCACATACAGGAAGTTCATTACTACCTGGTATAAGCTATATATAAGGACTTCCATTAGAAACGGAAAACATCTCATTATGCCTTGATTAACTGACCAAAAACATTTCAAGAACTATAAAACATGGCTCATAACTTTTGCTGAATAGATTACCTACAGTAGCATGATGTTGCTTACTTGAAATAGGTAACTGATTCTCTTTAATAGCAGGCATTAAAAAAGAGCAAGTTTTACTCAGGAGAATGGCTATTTGAACTCATCAACGGATTTGGGCTAATCAAGTAGAAACAAAAGAAAATAATGATGTATACCCCAGACAGTTATTTTTCAAAAGTAATATACAGTTTAAGTTTTAATCCAATCCTTTAGAGACAACAGCAAAGAATTTTATGTTCTCACTTTTAACAAGGTACCTATCCTCTTAGTCTTCTAAATAAACTGGCCTGATACTTGTTTGGTAAGTGTACTTAGCTCTTACTCAGCTCAAGAGCAACACGCTGTGGCTCTAAACTTAAAGAAAAATCACTGAACTTTAACAAGAGGGAATTACAGTCTGCATATGATATGGGTAGAGTAAAATGAACGGTTAATAACCCTTCAAACACCAGCATTTTCAGGTTTCCCAGTAAAAAACTGTAAAACCTTGTAAGCTTTAGAGAGGAAGACAGAAGCAGTTATGTTATGCTGCTACCTGACCTAGTTTTCAGGAGTTCTGATCGCCCTTTTTGTAACACAGATACCAGCTCTACTTAAAAATAGCTTTAATTGTCATTGGTTTTGGTGTGGAACCATGGAATTGTTAAATTTGCTGTAGGTTTGCCAGAAGCTTCAAAGGTAGTATTTCAGTTTAAGGAATTTAAACTCATTTTGGTTTTGAGCTAAAATACACTAAAATATACTAGGCTAGTCATAAAAGCAGTAAAAGAAGACACCTATGCCCTGTGGAAAGAATCTGTAATTTGGTGTCCTTCTCTTTGTAGAATTTGCACTTGCAGATATCCAAACAAACGTGATTCTCCTTTCTTTTTTCCCTTTCCACAAGGGAAAGACATTTGCGGGCGCACCTAAGTTGATCTGCTGAAGGGTGCAACATCTCTAGCTGCAAATGACAAAGCTCGGAGATTGAGGAACTTCTGCTTTTAGGCAGCTATTTGCATCCCAGTAGAAGGAAACCACCAACTTAAGATATGTAATTTCACCTAAACCCAGAGAGACAGCCCATATGCAACTTGCAACTCATAGCCAGAGGGATTTCCAAGGAAAAAAAAACTAAAGTACATCTGAAAAGCAGCTATATTACAATCTGTATTCTTTACTCAGAGTTACAAGGTAAAATAAAGACAACATATTGAGGAGACAGTAGTACAAAGGTTTAAAATGGGTAAAAGAGATTTAGTACCTGGCAGGGATAGCTGGCAACTACAAGGGCTATTGGAACACAGTACTTGATACAGAATTTGGAAATAGCAGAGAGAAGCAGAGAAGGGGAGAAAATGTTCACAGCTGCACACAATCCAGTAGATAAGGGGCTGGGAGAAGGGCCTACACATCACCAGAAGGTATGGAAGGAGGCAAATACTTTTTGTAAGAAAAAAAGGTGGAAGGATAGCTGTGCAGGAATACAGGTATTAATACTTGAGAGAGACAATGGGCAAATACAGAAAAATAAGAACAGGACAAAAAATAAGAGCCAGAAAAATGAACTAAGCAAGAAAAGAGTGAGATGGTCTCCATCGCTTACAGAACTATCACTTACTCTGCAAACTTGGTATCACAAGCCTTTGCTGCAAAGAAATGCCTACCACAAATGCACAACCACGCACTTCCGTCACACTTTTCCATTACTTGTAAAACATCACAGAAACATACATTGTGTCAGCTGCCAAAATTGATTCATTATGCCACTATTCGGTGTCATTTGCATCGAACCAGCTTAATTCTCACCTAGTAAAAGGTGCACTAAAGACAAGGCATCTTTGATCCTATATTACCTCTATGCATAACACGACGAGAATGCATATGTTCCAAGGCACTGCAAAGCTGAACGAAGTACTTCCAAACCGTTCTTTCAGGAATCAAACGCTTCTGTTTCTTAAAATGCTTAAAGAAAAAAGGATACACACTCAATATCAAAATTTAAAACTTGCATAAAATGACTGAAAAAAAAGAAAATACAGAATATCCTTTATTTAAAAGCCAAACAGAAGAAACTGAAAACCTAATGACACAGAAAGCTTTTTCCTTAAACATTAATATATGTGTCATCAATGGATATGTTTAAGTCAGTCAACACATAGAGCCACAAATTACATTAATGAAATAAAACTGCTATCCCAAAAAAGGATTTACATGGAATTTAGCAATCCTCAGTGCAGGACTGATGTGGTGAGAATAGTCTAACAGAGTGAGTGGCCACAGAACAAATAAAGGTCAGATAGAAAGGTATGTACCACAGATTTTCCCAATGAAAATACTTCCTTAAACCAACATCGATTTGCATATCCTCATGTTTTAAATAGGAAAAAAAATATTGTAGCAACAATTACAATGACCATGTAATAAGAGTTTATTAGATTAGATTTAGGAACTTCTGCAATGCATAAAAGGGGACTAAAGAAAATGTGGTTTCTGAAAATTTCATAGTGATCCAACTCATGTTCAAATCTTTTCTGTCCTGTATAAACAATCATTACCAATCACTGGTAACACTTCAACGGCCTGTTAAAGCTTACATGAAACATAATTATGCTCTGCTACACACATCTCCTTCAAATATTATATCCAGGCACAGGACTAACACAGTCCTCCAAAAATACACACTGTAAACCTGGAACTCAGCCAATGCTAAAACGTGCAAGTCTGATCATTATAAATTTTGCAGCTTAAAGGTAAGAAGACTGAAAAATTGTTGCCCGTTTAGCCTCTTTTTAAAGAATATTTTGACAAATTTTAAAATTCAACACACAAAGAAAATACATGAACAACATTAATACTAGCAAAATTTTAGATAGAAAGCAAAGTACTTCGATGTATTTTAATAGCATGTGTACACACAGACACTTCACACACACACTATAAGAAAGTTCATATAACAAACATTTATTACTCTGGAAAAATAAAAATATTTTCATATACTATGCTAAAATGTGCCACTGAGAAGTTGACAGCTGCATCTACACATTACAGAAGCATGTAGGAGTATGAAAAAGATGTTTTTAAACTACCTATAGCAAAACACATCAGTCATACAAAGGCTCGTAACATTTCACCAAAATGTTTTTAGTTATAGGGATTATTTCAAAATGCATTTTCATTTAAATGAGGCAAAGCGTATAAATTACTTCTTTAAATATAATTTTCTCTCAGTCTTGGACTGAATCCAAACAAACCCTGTGTATCTGTTCTCCCCATAGCTGGATTTGCATATCAGAGGATTGTTTGATGTCAACAGGAAGATGGAGACCAGGTTTCTTTTCATTTAAAAACAAATATACAGTACATGTAAGTATGTGCACATGAAAGCAAAGCTCCTTGATTTAAAATGCATTCTGAAATTATCATAATTATAACTAGGTACTTTATTTAAACATTCTGAATTATTATTTTTTAAACTCAAATCTAAGCACAAGCAGTGATGAAACGCCATCCACAAAATGTCTGAAATGGGAAGATCTTCCATTACAGATTTCCATTCAATGTACTTAAAGTACATCAATGTACTTTCACAGTATTTATGTACAAGTATTCTTCTACATTGTATTCATTTGCCATCTGTAACACTGTAGCTGACTGTACATGACAAAATCAGTTTGGGTTCTTACAGTGCAATCATGCCACATAACAACAGTTTTTAAGGCGCAGTCTCATTCTGCTGAAGGCACTACTCATTTTGCAGGATCACAATGACTTCTCTTCCTGAAAGCATCAGTAATATTAACCCTGTAGAATTTAGAAAGGGTCTAAAGAGGATGCAAGAAAGCTGCTACATTTGTTAATAATGTTAAAACTAAAACAAAGAAATAGGCATAATTTTCACTTGTATAGGTTTAAAAACAATCCACTGCCTTTAGAATAAACTCACTGGGCATTATTTTATGTAGTCATTAATTACACTACCTTCTTCATCAAAATACATATACACAATGTTTTCTTGGGCTTTTGTCCACCAACAGCCAAAACAGTGATGATCCACTACCAAAAAAAAGATTGATTTTGCAAAACTAGCTATTGAAACAAGTTGTATGTTTCTAAGAAACAGTCCAGCAGGTAGTGTAAATTCCAAGAAAAGTCAATAAGGAAAAGGAATCCCATTCCTGTCTAGAATCTTAACTTCCAACAATAAATGTAAGTTGATGGAAAACATGGTCAAACCTATTTTATGCTGAAGAGTGTGATTAAATTAATATAGCACATACTAACTGTATTCAAAATTGGATCCTTTTGCCTCTTCTCCATTTCAAAATACTCCACAATGCAGTTCTAATGGTTGTGGGGTTTGCCCCCTTGCTATAGGGAAGTCAAAATGCAGAAGACGTGATGCCAAACCAGTAACGTTTAGCTTTTATTGTAGCACAGTGTAGTAGCACCACAGACAGTTAATAATTAAACTAATTAATTCGCTGCCCATGCTGTAGCATCTCAAGCATCCTAAAGTCCACATAAGTTACCTCATTACAGTTACCTCCCCCTGTATACAAGTTGCTGTTACCTGCCCAGATTTGGCCTCAAAAGAATACAGCTTCCTACAGCACCCTTATCTTCAATATTTTACTACTCTGATTCTTCCACCTGTCCGAGGCTCAAAAGACATTCCTGATGTCCCTCAGACCACTAACCTAGGGTGTGACATTAAAAAAACCCACATAATCCTTTTTGACGTGAAAAAAATCAGTCTCAAAATAGTTGGAACTGGGCAAAAAGCGAACTGCTTGTGTACAGGCATTAAAAATGTTTTAGTGTTTTATCAGGTAAACAGAGAATACCAGGCTCGCTCAGGCAGCGGGCTGCGTCCCAGCAAGAATTATTTCTTTCAAATGCCATATCCCATGAAATTTCCATCTTCACCTTCAAGAATGGAATCACAAAAAAAACTACTTGGAAGAGTTTTCACAGTGTTAGTACAGATAAAACTGCAGTTCAGTCATTTAATGCAACTGGAAATTTGCATGGTCATAAATTGCTATTCAAATGTCTTAAAAAGCTTTAAGGTAGGCAGGTTATATCACTAGTTTGTCTTTTCATCCTTTTTTACAGAATGACAGAGCAGTTTCATTATGGGAAAACAGAACTCTCCTGGTTTTCTCTAATGAATTACTAAATGAAAAATGAAATATTCTCCACATGTTTCCATCCTAGTAAAGTTAAATAAAGCTGCCCTGCAGCTAAACAGCATATGCCATTCAGCTTCTTAGAGGCATAAAAAAAAATTTAAGTAAAAGGTAGATGGGGAAAAAAAGCGTAAAGTCAATATAAAATCATGGAATTACATCACTGAGTTTCTAAAGATGATGCTTTAAAGGTCAAATTCCGAGAGCAGAAGTGACAGCAATTAGCAAATGGTCTTATCTAGGCTTAACAAGCACAGTTCAGAGAACACTCTTCAAAGAAATATGCAGGACTATGTTGGCTTTTATAAAAAAGCTACGGATTTCCTGCAGATGAATAAAGAACAGCAAGCACAGAAGATTTCAATACCGTTGGAGATTTCAGATATGACTGCCTGTGTCTCAGTAACCATGCTTGGAAAATACTTAGCATTCAGTTCTGACATTAGTGTCTCAGAGAATTTTAAGGTGTGACTTAGCCTGGTTTAGGCCTCACTGAATAGGAAAAAAAAAAAAGGAATAAATTTAAGAAGACAGAAAAAAATAAGTGTTTAAAAAGCAAACTGGACTATAGAAAGCAAGAGGATTATGAACATCTGTTTAAGATGATAAATTGATCACCTACACAATTTTGCACAGTTTAAAAAAAAAAAAAAAAAAAAAAAGTCTGAAAATGTCAAAACGAGCCCACCAAGAACACACACTGGGATTTTTCACTGTGCATGCTCTAGACTAGAGTTACTTCCTGAAAGACAGGATTTGGAGGAAAAGTAAAATGAGAATGATCATTTCCTTGCTTTAAATAGATACCTTTTCCTATCTTTCACGTTTTGATGAGGACCTAGATTGTATCTGTCTGTTCTCATGACTTCACTTCTGGCTTATAAAAATATTAAAGGGTTTTTTTCATATTTTATTGCACAGACTTATTGCACACAGTGATTCAACAACTGGATACTTGTGGGAGGAAATGTGAATTTCATCAAGAGGAAATCGATGCAGAAAGGATCTGGCATGTATTGAAGTTCTTGGTTACTTCTTCCTGTGTTTCTTCGAGAGACTTTTCTTTTAATATGGGCTAGCAAAAAGAACAGAGGAAAGAGGGCAGGCAGCTGTAACAGGAAAGTACAGAAGCTTGAGCAAGAGTTCTCACTCTGTTAATACAACACAAACTAATCAGACCTGGCAAAAGTGTGCAGGGTCAAAAAGATAGACCAGTGATGATGGACCTCAACTCCTCTACATTCCCAAGTAAAGATCAGAGACTCATGTACAGAGAAATTAAACTTCTACGTAAGTCTTACTTTATTTCAAAGGCTATTTAATTCCAGTAGAAAAGCAGTGTCTCAGGATTTTGTCTGGCTCTGTTCATTCATCAGTTCAGCTGCTCTTCTATTTAAATCACGGCAAGTTTTCTGCCCATATTTCCTTGCTTTTTATTCAGGAAAAAAAAAAAAAAATAGAACTTTCCACCACATCTTGATTCATTCATTCAATTTGATTCCAGGGTGATCAAATTTTCTAGAGCAGAGCAGCTCTCTCTCACTTGTAAATCAAACAAATACAAAAAATCCCCAAACTATTTGGCATCTACCAACTACACATACAGAAAGTAACAAATACTTGGCAGATCAAGTAACTAATAATAATAAATAAAAACAGTAAATAAAAAAACCCTGATTCTTTTTCCACCTTTTCTTTAAAGTTGTTTACACCTCCATTTACTGAGATGCAATACACTTATTTATTCCCTTCCAGAATCCATAAAAAATGCATTAAAAAAAAAAATAATCTATCTTCCTCTATTAGCTATCTTAGTATACAAGTAACTTTATTTGATCAATAGCAACAAACGACTAAGACACAGTACAAAAACTAATAGACAAAATCATTTACTAATAGAAGTACCCACTAGCATCAGAGGAAAAATGAAACTCATTCCTGATAAATACACACCACAGAATTGAGATAGAAACATCTTCTCAAGCACAATCTTCTTTCACATACAATCAAAATAAAGACATCTACTTACAAGAAATAGAAAGCCTTGTAAGAAAACTGCAAGTCAAAATTGTAGTATTTTTCATTTTTAATATATATTCTTTCATGCTAATAATATATAAATCATTCTGTTAAGACTCCTGATTAAACTCAGAGCCCTTGGAAAGCTCTAAATAAAGTCACTTTATGTATATGTATATATATAATTTATCAAATTGTCTTTGCAAGGATTCATTTCCATTTTCCACACTGAGTACTCTACCTACAGTCACTCCGTTTCACCTAACATTTTTGCTCAGGCAAAAAAGCCAAAATGTATAGTGTTCAGAGATAAAGATCATCTACTGAAATAAAATCAACTTGAAGAGCCCCTAAAATAAAATTTCCAATACTGCATCCTTTTCATTGTCTCTGCTGTTACCGCTTAGTGGGGCTTCCTAAAACACACAGCCACATGTTTAAATTCAACAGTATTTGTTTACATGCAGCTCTCTTCAATAAATCCCCTTGGGAAAACTGGTACAGCATGAAGAGGTGAAACTGGTGCTTGAATCATTAACTCTACTTCCTAATAAAAAGCAATAGCATGACACAGTAAATACAGAGGCTACCATCTTAACTTTTTTTTTTTCCTTTTTACTACAAATAAGGCAGACAAATGCAAAATCTCTTTTCATTCTCACCAAGTTACTCATGTAGCACAAACACTGACACTGCAAATATTTCAAAGACAGCTATGTGAAAAAACAAAAATAATTTCCAAGCATTTTGCAGAGCATTTCAAACAAGAAAGGCACCCAGAACTATTTTTTAAAAAAAGCTTTCACTTTTCCCTGCTCTTTAAATGTTCATGGAGCTAGATAATTCTAGCATCAGTGGGCAAAGGTGGAGACAAAATACCCCACACATTTCTGCCTCTGAGCTATTTCAACAGCCCATGTAATAGTTAAATGAAATTTAACTTCAAGTTAACTTTTCATAGCTGACTGACACCGTTACTCTCCCTGTGAGCACAGCCAGTCACAGAACAGCTTCAGGTTTGATGTCTGTGAAGGACACACTTTTGTCCACAAGAGAAAACAGTGTTGATAGTCTAATTATTTTAGCAGAAAATCTGCCTGCTTATTTGTATTGTTCCAGTGGCAGACACAGACAATGACCAATTCACAGAAAAACTAACAAGGCTGCCTGGCAGTTCCCCAGCCCAATTACCCCAGTGGTTATAAACTGCAGCACCAGTCTGCTTTCCTTCTGCCAGCACATACACGGAACTTGCACATGGTAAAGTGCTGCCACTGTTCGCATCCCAGTTACCTGCAGTTGAGAGCGAAGGTGACAGTCCAGCAGCTCTCAGGCACCCCAGTAACACACACATACAGGAGGCAAAAGCTTACCAGAACTAGGGCCCTGCCAAGGCAGGAGAGCTATGCTTTTGCTTTTTCTTGTAGCATTTCACAACTCTATCTGCAGAGTGGCTGTTTCTCCCGAGAGCACCCAGCTCCTCTTTCTAACCTGCTACATAGCCAGCATGTACGTGCAAAGGTAAATAAGGATTGGCTATTTTTTTAATTATTAGAGGGGGTCCATGGAAGAGTTCAAGAAGAAGATTTTTAGGAGCTTTAAAAAAAAGGCTAGCAGTAAAAATTAGCCTGATCAGTTCAAAGCCCAAAGTTTCTCCATTAGACAAAGGCACATAAAAATAATTTAGCTTTGACTGGTTATCAGCACTTACTGTGTTACAGTATCCCAACATGTTCCACGTTTCTCCGAATTACACTCTTTTTAAATTCTTTTCAAAAATGAATACACAAAAAAGCCAAGAGTAAAGGTGACACAGAATGTGAAAAAAACGTTGAAAAGAATATTTTTAAGCTTGTAGTATTTATCAATTATGTAGATTCAGAAAGGTACCAAACTGTTCTATATTATAAAACATAACCATATATTAAACAAAAAGACTACGTGTCAGGAGACTTGGCATTGGGAGGAGGAAATGGGAGTAGTGGGGTTTTTTTTGTTCTTCAAATTAAATCTAGCAGTCATGAAAAAAAAAGCAGATGAGACACACAGATTTGGCTGAAAACCAAAAGAATTAGATTCCACGTTTTAAAATTCACATTTATAAATCATGATAAATCAGTATCATGAAAATAAAACATGCAAACGTGCACAAATCTACTTTAAAAATACTTTTTCCACAATCATGAAGTCAAGTAACACACATGTAAGAAAAATGTCAGAATTAAAGCCACCACGATTTCTCCTCCTTGACAGCGTGTGTGCGCACAGTTTTCAGTTCTGTTTTCTTTATGTCAAAAGACTCTTTTCTCATTCATTCATGACACTCAGCTAATGAGCAGTTTGAAAATGTCTCTAGGCTTTACTTATTGTGCACTATTCAAAACCTATTATTAAACATAAGTTTCAGGGTACAGCTTCCTGGTATGCATCACTGGAATATCACATTAATAAAATAAACTTTGTGAAGTTGATATCCATAAATGGCCCTAGAAATGATGAGGCAGTAATATCCCTATTTTATAGATTAAAATTGGGGCGAAGAATTAAGATCAAAAGCATTAATTAATTTTGGCACCAATTTAAGCACCTCTGTTTCAAGGCACTTATCTTACAAAATAGTTCATCTTCAAAACACAGTATCCATTCAGAACTGATAAAGCTGTGAGCGCTCAATACTTGTACAAATCAAACCCTGGAGTTTCACCCTGATTATCAGAAACACAGAATAAGCCATTCCAGTTCCCACCGAAACACAGTGGTTGAAGGGGTTTATACAGTACCCCTTCAGAACAGTACCAGAGACAGTAAGAAAGGATGGTCTTTGGAAAGCATTCAATTGCATGAACCGTGAAACCTTGTCTTTCTTGAATTCCCTGCCAGGAAAACGACCGCTGCAGCAAGGAAGGCAGCACAAATGCAACAAATGGTGATGCATGTACTGCACCACTATGATACCCACCCAGAGGGGCTGCACCCTTAACACTGAATAGAGCAGTGGATCTTCAATAAAAAAAAGTAAACCTGGACTTTGCTGGAGTGCAAGATATTCAGCTGCAAGATTTACTAGCCTTTGAGTGCTTGATTTTGCAGAATCAGTGTTGCTTCCTTAGGTTGTAACTAATTCCCTAGATTCAAAAAGCATAAATACTACAGAAATGCAGGCTACTATATTGCTATGCACAGCTTATCAAAATTGGAACTTTTACAGCCACATCTAGCATTGCAGCTGGCCAAGTAACTTGCACAAGAGAGTACCATCCTTCAGCAGGTAAGGGATGGGCCCTTCTTGTGGACTTCATTTACATTTGCCAACAGCAGGAACACTCCTGAACCTTGAGTCCCATTCCACCCTCTTTGTTGGCAGCACACCACAGGATGGGTTCTTCTTTGTCTTCACCCGAATTTGATTCGTAATTCCTGTACAACCTCTCTCTTCTCTGCCCCCATCCCAGATCTGTCCCTTCCCCGTTTCTGTCACTTCATCCTATGTTCTCCGTTTATGCAATTGCATCCTGTTCCCAACGTGTCTCAATTATCCCGTCCAGGTTCTCTCCCTACTGGCAGCCAATTTGTCTGTCTCTAGGATCCTTGCCCGGTCTGTCCAGTTCTCTGGCAACACGCCAGCTCTTCCCTAATCTCACTGTGCTTATGTTCGTTATTGCAACTCCCATTTCATAGTTTCCCAATCCGTTTCTCATACTTGTTTTCTCACACTACTCACTCTCTACTTCCTTGTATCATAATTTCTCAAAAAACGCTCACCAGCTAGTCCCAGTCCACCTGCCTCCCCTATTTCCAGTCGGATCCTCTCTCATCCCGCTTCAGGAACATTTAGCGGCTTGTCCCAGCCTACTCTTCTCTCTGCCTAGTCTTTTGTCTTCTCCACATTCATCTCAGATTAATCCCTTCTCTGCATTGTTAGAAAGTATAAATACCCTCCGAGAGATAGGAAAGCTACAGCCCATCCAAAATATCTGGAAAAAGCTATTTCTGGCAAAGTCATTTGAGTCATCCATAGTCACTCAGATTATACACAATGCTGTCGGCACTAAGAGATGCCAGTAATTCACACAGCTCTACATGTACAGAAATTCTCCACTTCAGCCGTCACGCTCCAGCAATTTCTGTTAAGCCCATATGAACTCCCGTGTTAGAAGAATTTAGGTTTTGGTGAGTTTCCATAGCCATTCTTGTAAGGAAAATCCCCTTTCCAAGTTTTAAGGCTCAAATTCCAAGGCACAAGAGGCTTATAATATTTCAGATACAATGGTTGCTAGATTTTAGAATAGGTAAATAGATTAAGAAAGCCAAAATGCACAGTACAGGAAGAACACTGAGGTCCTGAAATGTGTCCAAAGAAGAGCAACAAAACTGGTGAGGGGTCTAGAGCAAAGGCCTTACAAGGAGCATCTGAGGGAACTGGGATCTTTCAGTCTGGAGAAAAGGAGGATGAGGGGGATGTTCTTGCTCTCTACAACTACCTGAAAGGAGGCTATGGAGAGGCAGGGGTCGGTCTGTTCTCTCAAATAACAAGTGATAGGATAAGAGGAAATGGCCTCAAGTTGTGCTAGGGGAGGTTTAGATTGGGTATTAGGAAGAATTTCTTCACTGAAAGGGCTGTCAAGCATTGGAACACACTGCCCAGGGAAGCGGTTGAGTCATCATCCCTGAAGGTATTTAAAAGACGTGGATGTGGTGCTGAGACATCGTTTACTGGCAGACTTGGCAGTGCTAGTTTAACCGTTGGACTTGATCATCTTAAAGGTCTTTTCCAACATAAATGACTCGATGATTCTGTGAGACTGTTGTATTTTGACAAACCTAAAAACACATTTCCACCCAGCTAAATCTTTGGCAAGCCTCACAGCAAAGAGTTGCTGACCTGCTACACATGCATGTGTACAGCAGGCTACAGCTTCTGTACCACTGCCATTCAAACTACATTAGAGACATCATCATTGTCCCACCAGGCCTCCAAACATGAATGCCAACTATTTCCTACAACTGCCAAGGCTGTAAACCAATGTTACTTATGGTAAAAAGATAGCCAAACTATATAGTCAGTTAATAGGTGAAAGTTTCCCAAAACACTAGGTCTTGCCCTGGGGAAAGGTAAACACCTGGACTTGCTACATTCTGACACTGCACATCGGCCTTCCACAACTGCTTCTCTACTCCCAAAAAATCTCCCAATTATCACAGCAAAAGAAAATTATCACTCTTGCAATGAAACAAAGTCAAACTATAGCTAATATATGCTACCAACATTCAACAGATAACCCCACTGTCTGAAAAAAAACCCAAACCTTGACTTTTAGCACAATCCATCAGAAAATAGTTTGAAAAAAAAAAACACATGACAAGTTTCCATTGTCAGCAACATAACCAGAATCACTGCAGTAAGCATGGCTAATTATGGGCTACTAGTCATCCAGCAGTTCAGGACAGGTAGTTTGCAGGCAGAAAAAGTAATGAACTTCTGTAGCAGTACATGACCCCTCAACTCTCCGCCATGCTGCAAGACCAGCAGGGCAAGATGCACTGCTAAGTCCACAAAACCAACTGATGCAGAAGTTTCTGGCCTTCATCTGATCACCACCCAAGTTCTGAAAGATGCGAATAACCCTCCATTTAGTGCTGTCCAGCCTCACAGACACCACTGAACACTGAGGGCAGACTGTAATGACCACCCCGTGCCCTTACGTTCCTTCCAAATCCACTGCCACTACAACATCTCTATAAATCCCTGAAGCCTGTGGTCTCACCCTGGAGCCACCCCACACTGTAACACATTTGGGCTGCAGTCACATGAATGGTTGGACTCATCTCAAAGGTCCCTTCCAACCATGAAGATTCTGTGAAGATTCTATGAAAGATTCTGTGAAGGGTTCTGCAATGGAAGAGTTGTGGGTGCTTCACACAGGCAGGAGCAGCACTCTGGGCTGGCAGAGCTGCCAATGACTGAAACTAAAATTGCTTCCACTACTTAAGCCCTTAAAGAAGGGCAAACGGTCCCATAATGCAGCACAGGCAAGTTAGTCAACCCTGGAGAGCTGCAAATAAGTTAAAAAAAAAAAAAAAATCCCCTCACTAATATATTTTGGCATTGGAAGAGGAGGGAGGGTCTGCACCCCAGACCATGTCGGGAAGAGAAATTGCCTGATGCAGTTTCACATAGTGAAGTCCAAAATATCCATCACTGGTAAAACACAAGAATGATAATAAACGAGATTTCAAACAAGTCTCAACAGAGCTCCAGCTACTGCAACAAGCGATTTAGATATGCATCAGTTACTGGAAAGAAGTGACTATCACTGTATTTTCACTGACCTATAAAAATCAAGAATGTTTAAGGACAAAAAATTCACTGTTCTCAACTACAGAAACCTGAGATATCAATATGAACTTCATACTGGTGAGAGACTTTAAAATAGTCATCTTATTTTACCGAGCTAATTATAGTATGTTTATTTTTTTTTTTAATTTAAAGTTGCAAAAAATACACAAAGTGTTCTCTGAAGAGTGGGTGAAGTGTCTAGGTGATGTTTTGTAGAATTCAAATTATTTTCCATCTATCTTGAGAAAGCTACAAACATATTTTCAACTTTTTAGATGAAAGCTTTCATGCTTGTTCCCAAAACATGACTAACTTTAAACTGAATATGTCACACAGATCTTAAAGATTGCCTTTTTTTTTTTTTTTTGGTGTGCTGAATTATTTGCCAGAAAAACTAAAAATACCCACAAAAATTAAATAGACCTGGAATTTTACTGCTAATTGAAAAAAATAAAAAATAAAAAAAAGAACAAAGTGCAGAACAACAAACACCACCAACACAGCATTTTAGTGTCCTGGTAACATCCCTTCTTACAAGCCTAACAAGTTCCTATTTAATCTTAAATAATACACTAATTATTCTGCAAGATAGTTCAATTCTCTTGGTTCAACATCTTCAGCACAGACTTGCTAAATAGTTCTTTTCACTGAATCATCATAATGTGTTTTCCTGATTAATGCAATTAGTTGATTCTTCATTTATGGCATTTTCTTTATCCAATACATCAACTGCTGCTTTAAAAAGAAAAAAACACCACAAATCAAAAATTCCACAGAACAATTTTCACCCTGTCACTGTCTGTGGTGGAGGAGAACCATGATTAATAGGAAGAGGGATCAAGCCTCAAACCTGCTTTACAACATATTTTTGTGTTGCAAAAGGCGGCAATACTACACAGTAGCAACAAGACTTCTCATGAACTACCCTTAACCTGGGTAGCCACGTACTATCACCACATTCCATAGCAGGGACCACAGACTCCAACAACAGACCTTGTGCAACTGGGAACTAGCACAATAGTCACCAATTATTTTCTTGTCAAATCTTCACTGTAATAGTATCCAGCAGCCTAGTTCACAGATACAGAAAAATCAAGAATTCTTACTTCTTTTACCATCGTTACACAGGGCTTACACAGCCCTGAGGTTGATATTCTAGTGCAAAACCCAACTGTAAGTCAAATTTAAGTACTGCCCCCTTCTGAAAACGTTTGGCTCTCAATATTACTGGCGTGCCACATCCAAAAATTCTACCAGGCAGTTAAAAGCTGTAAGATAAGAATTCCTCAGTTTTGGATCCTCCTGCTTTTGAGGATGGAGGCTGTACTGAAACATCTCCCTGTGACATAGGTAATTAAAAAAATAATAAGGTAAAATGGATTAAATCTTTGAACATACATACATAAACACAGAGAGAACACACAAGAGATACCTCTGATTTCGTTATGTGATTTGTAAATGCCAATGCACAGCTGCTTTTGGGGGTTTTTTTTGGACATACAGCAGATTCTATGAATTCTACTAGAATACATATGTATGCACCAAGTGATTTTCCTCGGTTGTCTACTCCATGGGAACAAAGAAAGTATTATTCACAGGTAACAAGAGAGGTGGTATAAAAGCTGGGCAGCAAGGATGTGGTTCATTATGGGAAGAACTAAAGAATTCATTAAGGTGCACTGCAAGGCACAGCAGCTTTGGAAGAATTCTCTGATGTGCCAATAATGTCATAACAAATACGCAAGCAAACTATTTAAGTAGCTTCCCCTCACATTAACATTGGTTTCCATGTCATTCAAGCTGTGGTCATTTACAATTTCAAAATCATGCCTAATCCTTTCTACAAATCACAAAACAAGCCTGGTACCCAAACACTCTTCTGGGGGCCTCAACATTTTCTAGCAAGTTTAAAACAGCATTCTAGCACAACAATGGAAACCAAAGCATGGTTTGTTTTAGTAACACAACGTAGTTCTTTACCTTACCAGTGTGACAGGCAAGCATTCTGCTAGGAAGTTTTCATACCATTACATATTATTTCTTTTTCAGGCATTTTTTAAAATACCTCTTTAAGAAGATGCTATAACTGATGCACCCCACATTTAAACTCACACCAAATCATTTTCTCCACCAGCAGCATGAAGACAGAGTGCATTATGACACCTCATACATATTTAATAATAGCCTGATAGGCTGTCATTAACATCAAACAGCAATCTAAGTTTGCTACATTAAACATGATCCCTGTGTTAAGAGGACAATCACAAAGTGCCTCCAAGATCGAGCCTGTAAGAAATACCCACCAACTTGGACAAGGTATAATGAGGCCAACTGCACTGAAAAAGCCATTATTCACATATTGCAGTTAAAATGGGGGAAAAAACAAAAGCAGGGGAAAAAGAAAAAGCTTCAGTGGGTCATAGGACCAGACATGCCATAAGGCAATCTGCCAGAGAGTACTCATATTAATAACTGTTGTGTCAAAACTGAACATTCAAAAGAAAAGACAAACCTTCCTTTATGTTTTATGAAATGTAAGCCCACAGAATTAATAATTCATGAGATGAAGAAAAATATCAGATTTGGATATAAATATTAACAGAATGCTGTCAACCTGTTTAGAACTGAATACCGACTGTCCTATCTTACGATTATCAATCTAGAAGGGAATATTCTTCAAAAGCTCAAAAATAAAATATTAGTATGAAAGTTATTAATGAAGAAATTAACTTCCTCTATTCACCTACACAAAACAGCAGAACTCTCTTCTGTGTCCAGCTGTGGCCGAGCAAGCAATTGACTGGCATTATTTGTTCCCAGAGTTACCCTGTGTTGACAAAACTAATGTTGGTACGCACAGGGAGTATACCAAAGGGACATACTAAAATCAAGACCCAGTGGAAAAAGGGGAGGAAGAGAGGGTAAGTAGTTGTCAGGTGACAAAGACAAAAAAGCTAGTTAATAGTTATTGTAACTTTCAAAATAAAGTTTATACAACGGGGTTTGGATACATTTTCCTGATTAGCTAAAGGACAGGCATTTAAAAACCACAAAAGAAAGCAATTAACCCATAATGCACAACCATATATCAGTAAATTGATTGCATGCGATTTCAACCAAATATGAAATATATTTTCAGATAAATATTTCAGATAAAGAAGTATTTAATTAGACTTATAAGATGATACATTTATTTCCATTTTAATCTTTACTTTGTTTGCTAAAGTGGTTAGCAGTTAAAGTACAAGATCGCGAAGAAAATTCTGCCTTATGATGCCAACCCTTCTCCGCTTTCGCTACTATAACAGAAAATAGGATATTGGAACATAAAGCACACCTGTGACAAAAATCAGGAATGCCATCAAAATGGCATTCTAAATGATGATGACACAGCTTTCCTTACTAGCTTTTTTTGATTCTCCCCAACACTAATATAATTTCAGTCTAGATATTTCCCCATAAGCACTTACATTCTGGGAAACAGTGTTAAAAATAGTTATATGAGCAGCAGTACTAGGCATACATTAAAAAAGTCAGCCTAAAAACCTCACTTTTCTCCACAGTTCCTGACATTTTCTCTGCATTCTCCTAGTGATGAGCGTGCAGAATGAAAAGCTGTAGAAGTGGAACAAGCTTTTAATATTGTTTTAAAGAGATAATTCCTACCTTTATCATTCTAGAGAGATCTCCAGCATCAGCTAATTCCAACACGATGTTTAGTTCATTGTCTTCTATGAATGAGGCATAATATTTAATTACATTTGGATGATTCAGTTGCTAAGAAAGCAGAATAATGCACATTTTAGTGTACAGCACATTTTATTTTTTAAGACTGATAAACGAAACGTTCTTATTTAAGCAAGCAAAACAACCCCTAAAATCTATTTCAATATGAAATAAGAAGTACTTGCTTATGAGAAGCACTTACAGATAAGCATTTAGCAAGAACACGATGGCAGTTTAGGATCAACCTGATAACTGAAATTAGAGTTTTAGAGGAATTAGGTTTCAATGTATCTATACAATAGCACCGTAAACTAATCTGAAGCAGCAAAGTCAATTTTTAAAATCAGTGTTTTACTGTACACAGGGCAGTTACTGAGAATACCATGGTTTTAGCAGAAACTTCTACTTGGAAAGTTAGCTAGTTTTCTAAAGGATTTTCTTCTCAATGTTAATTTTTAAAGCAATAACTTACAGAGGCTTACAAAACCCTCCACAGTGGACAGCTCAAGTTCATCTATGAAAAACTTAATATAATTTGATAACGGTTGCACATTTTTTAAACAAATCTTTTACCTTTAGAAGATCTATTTCTTTGATGCAGTCAGCACGGGCTTTGGCATCCATTAAATCAAATATCTATATACAAAAGATAAGTTATTTTTATTAAGTTATTAATAAAAAAATAGCAATCAAGATTGTTATCATTATTTCATAGCATTCATAAAGCACCTTGAGTTATGCATTTCATGGCAAGATGTAACATTGCAGTAAGAATTATTCCTAATGCTCTGATGTATCAGTTTCACTGCAATATCAATTCTTTTAGCCCTCTTGTAGGAATAAAATCTATTGTAAGTACAAGTTTTCCAATGACTTAATTGCTACCTCCGCATTTCTGTTCCAACTCACAGCAATAATTCAGCACATTTCCTTCAAGTTGGTTCTAATCCAAATGTCAGCCTGCTCTCCCATTCCTGCCACACCATTATCACAAACCCATTCTTTTAGTAGAGCACACCTTTTTTCCCTAGTCTCTTGCTACAGTCTTCCTTTTCTCTTCTAAATAATGCATATGCTTTTACACTCTCTCTCAGGATCAAAACTTCACTGTCACCTCCAATTCTTCTCTCCCATTTCCTTCCCTTCAGCAAGCAAAGAAGTGATTTGGGTTCTGTATTTTGTTTACTAGAGCACTTTTTTCTAAGCCCTCATCTGGCACCTTGACTTTTATAGCCTTTTACAGTTAGACATCTCTGCTCTTCATTTTTTTCCCACCTCCCAGCTGCTCCAAATTACTTTGCCATTTATCTCATCTTTGCATCATCTAGTTAACCACATTACTCTCTGCTAATTTCAAGTTCTGTTTGGAGTACTTTCCCTGCCTTTAGAGTCCGTGTCCACATCTATTGTATTTAATGTCTTTTTTATTTTCACTCTTTTTTTTTTTTTTTTTTTACCATCTTTGGGTTCCCTTCTCACTTCACCTTCTCAGATGTGCTTTCTCCATACATTGCCACCAACTACACCCCTCAGAAATGACCAGAATTTTACTTTTTCAAGTAAACCATCCTCTCTCATTTGCCATTACTTTGTGAATTCAAAATAATAATAATAATAATATATATAAAACTCAGACAAACGAAAAAAAAAAAACCCAATTCAAACCATTCATCAAGTTCTCTGCAGTCTGCCTATTACATTTTGAGCTATCCAGGAGAATAAGAGGTGCACTATGAGTTTTAGTGATTGCCACAACATTTATGAGATTACCTTTTCCAGTCACATCATTTCAATGCACACCATTTCCTTCTAGATAGTGTCCAGGAAAAGATGTACTATATATAAAACATGTGTGTGAAGATCACTGGTTCCATCAATTCGAAATGACAACAAGCTCAATAGCTGCAAACTTCCATTTCATATCTTGCCACCAACCCCAGAAACAAAAATTAGGATTAACAGCATTTTGAGTACTCGATGTCTGCAAAAATGTCATCTGTTAAACTGAGTAACTGTCCATATGAATCACACCTTCTTTCTATCTCCCCAAAGAAGTTCAAACAAATCAGTAAGTCCACATATGAGCTGTTAAACTTCCTCTTAATTTTCTATACCGCTATACACACTAAGTTTGTCATTCCTTTAATCAACTGAAAGGAGAAGTCTAAAGACTTCATCCATGGACCACAGTCCTCACAGAGCACACGTGTGCTCTTGACTAGCCACTACTTCCTTTTAGATATTCAATCTTCCAACTTCAAAGCTGGCATAAGAAAAAAACAGCCTGGATTGAATGAAAGATTCACTTTTTGACAAAAAGACAACTGAAAGTCAAGAACTGCAATACCAGGCTTGTAGACAGTAAGAAGAAAAGAAAGAAGAAAACCAAACTACTTGCCAAGAAAGAAAGGGAATACACCATCTCACAAGTACTTGTATATTAGTGCCAGGACAATGGGAAATAAACAGACTGAGCTAGAAGGAATTGCTCAAGGAGGAGACTCTAGGGGACTTAACACAAAAGGGTAGGTCACAAGACAGCCAGAAGACACTAAAAAATAAAGCAATTTCAGATGTAATAGAAGAAAAGAGTTAGTACTATATATAAAATTACAAGTACAAATATTAAGAGGTAAATGAACACTGATGGAAAAAGACAGAAAAGAAAGTTTATGAAATTGGGAACAGTGAAGGAGATGAAACAGCTTGCATCTGTTATAGGTCTCTGAATGGAAAAACACTGCTCTTTAATTGTTTTGACAATAGACTAGTATCTGGTGCAGTCATGAAGGACTGTAATGATATTTCTAGGAAACAGTTAGGAAAGTTCTAAATATGAGAGGCAGAACATTAACAGAGGAAGTACTGGGAACGCATGAGATCATAATGGTATGTAATTTGGGAGACCAGCAAATGGAAGATTTTATACCCTCTCTCCCAAAAATGATCCATGAAAGTGTGTACTGGGGAGCAGGAAAAAGAGGGGACAGGTATAGTGGCACGTCTTGTAGCTTGACACTTTTGCTAGGTTCTAGATAACAGTGAGATGAGAACGTCCCTTATAAGTAATACAGAACATAGACTTAGAGAACTCCAAACACACTAGAGGTACTTAATCAAAGCTGCAGACAGAAATTTAGACTGAATATTGTACACAATTAGCTACATTTGGAGAAACTGTTAATGACCATTCCAATATGCCAAGAGGCTTATTAACTTATCTATACCAGAGTATTTCTCTACACAATTGAGCAAATTTTGCGAGCAATTTTTTTTTTTTAGAAGATATACCTCTCATTGGACATACAAGAAAAATAAAGCCCTAGAGACTCAGGACTGTGAAAGATTTAGGATCAAAGCACAGGAAAAACAAAGTTTTGTGTATTCTGGCTGGTATTCCCAGTACTTCTAATTTGTTATTAAAAAGCCTGGAGTAGACTAGACCAAGCAGCTGCTCTCATGATAGGGCAGACTTGTTTCACAAACATGATTCCCTATTACCTTTGCTGCATTTCATACAGCGGACTGGAAAATTTGCCACATCTTTACCTAAAATGGACATTTCAAATGTTATCTGAATAAAGTGAATTAAGACAGAAAATCTGAGTCTTTTTGGATCCTTACAGAGACTGACAAAATAAAGATTTACTGTATATCACTCTTGAGGTTCTCCCTTAGACTTTGGTCCAGATTCAATCTCAAAAGTCTATAAACAGCATTTCCCAGAAATCAAGAATTGCTGTTTCAAAGATACTAAGCTCCTCCAACAGTAAAACTGGAAACAATCCACAGCAAAAATAAAAAACCAAATCAACCAGTCCACGGCCTCTGAAAAAGCTCTGCCCTGTGATATCAAACAGCTTGCAGAGATTTTCTTTCTGAATAGATTATCTTTCCACTTTGCCAAACTGGTGTAATTCTGGTCAGAGGCTCCTAATGTAATAAGCCATGTCAGCTCACAAGGAGGTTACTGTAAGCACAGGAAAACCCCCATGCTTCATCACCAGAAGGTGACTCAACATTGAAGAACGTCTTACACTGAAAAATGGAAGCTGCAGTGAAAGATTTTAAGAGCTGAAGAACATCCTTTCAAGTGCATGTCAAAATTACACAGAGCACCCAGCAGCAATTGGGAGGCTTGTTTTGCAGGAGCTGCTGCAGACCAGATGACCACACAGCAGAAGCTGTCCTTTGCTTGAAGTTTGCTACAGGCTGGCCAATATGAAGAGATGTCAATACTTCCATCACAACTTCAACTGCTTATAGCTTTGCAAGCAGACTAATTCCATCTTCCGCTATTATTCAGCAAGTCAACCTGAAAGGTCAGTTTATGCCCCCACCCCAGCATGCATGTTGTACACAGATTTATCTAACACACACAATTTGTAGCCTTATAAAAACAGTCTTGCCATCACTAATAGCTAGCCACAGGCCTCAGACTGCCTCAGAAGCATTCAGTCTAAAGACTTTTCATATTTTGGCTGGACTTTCCTTGGTCTGAACTTATTTTTTGAGCTTGGATTTAGCTGTAGCAACACTTGCTTTGCAGCTGAGAGACCTAACTGTAATGAAGTCATTACAATCTGATGATTTGTGTCTTAATTTGCTTTTAGATTCAGCTCAGCTTTGTGCAACTGCACGGCCTTAAGGAAATTATAGAATATATAGGAAATGTAGAAGATACAAACAATAAAGCTCTAATAAAACCGGTGTGTTTAGTATCAGTAAGCTTTTGCACCAACACAAAGCATTAGCAACTGACTGCTTGAAAGAACCCAGTATATCCCATGTAGAGCCACCACCAGCATCCTCCTCCCAGCAGAACTCAGGAAACTGGAAGGGTGAGCCTGAACAGGGTCGATGTGAAGAAGCTCATGTACATCGATTATTGGGAACTAGCAGCAATTAGACTACAAGTGTTAGCATCACTGTAATTGGCTGACAATAAAAACTGCTGCATTTTGATTAGACTGCTAGGGCATTAATTAGACTAACAATAAATTCTAATTCTTGACTCCACTTATGAGGTCAGGATCACAGGGTAATTCAGGTTGGATGTGTGTTTCTCCAGTCAGCACAAATCGCACTGTGTAATACACCCTTATTTAAAATTTTCATTATTTTTCCTCAATTTGTATTTTCAAGGACTCTGATAAGATTAACATTTCTACGAAGGAATTATGTTTGCTGCAGAAAACCTAGTAATAAGCAAAAATTATATTACATGTTTTTATGATGTGCCAGTTCTCATGAAGAGTGTAATCAAAAAATCTCTTTGCAGTAGGCGCTATACCTTAGTTAGCAATTACTGTGACATTCCTGAAAACAATTAGGCAAATACTGCTGGAGAGACTTAAGAGACCATTTTTAAAGGCCTTAGCAATTTTTTTTCCCACTTAGCAATAACACCAAGTGAAACAAAAAGACTGGGTTTAGCTCCGAGGTTGGTTTTTTTTTTTGTTTTCTATTGCAATCAATAGCATAGAAACGAAGAGGAGGGCAAGCATACATTGGTACTTATTCCAAAATATCCCCCTCTGTGCACTATGCAACTAAAGGGTCTCTTAACTTAGCACTTAACCACTTTTCCAGCACCTTCATGTGGGCGTAATTATAATTTCATTCTTTCAGCATCCTAGAAATAGCAGCTGTGAGTCCTGCCAGGAGATAGCGGTATTTTTAGAATAGTTTCTAAGCTATTGTAAGATACGTCGCAGGAACTGTTCCCTGTGCAGGTGGGTAAACTAAACAAAAAGACTACAATACATGGAATCAACTTCCATGTATCAACTATGCAAGTAGAGCTCCTAGAAGGCTATGTGCATAGCAAGGTTTAGAAAGAGTTAACAATCAGATGGAAAATATCAGGCCTTCGTTTTTTAATTGTAGCCTGTATCGTACCAATTACCAGCTACCAATTTAACTCATCATCTCAAGTGCCACGCCAAGTTGGAAATCTACTTGCTACCTCTTGCTCTGAAGTCCATCACTTTTCCAAGTTTTCCTTTTCAGTATTGAAATAGATTAAAATCTTTCTAACCTCACCATTTAAATGACAATTTAACCTATTTCTGTTTGAAAATCTGGGTAAAACAAAAACACCACAAAGTACTTCCAAAGCAAAACACAGACATGACTGCTATAACATAAACATACAGACAAGCAAGCAAAACAAAGACTTGAATGCACATAAATATTGAGCTATGATACTGCATAGCAACAATGAGCATTACGTATTTTGCCACCACAGCATTGCTGTGCTGAGACAATAGTGCTTCATAAAGTGTGAAATTACAAGTGCTTTCCTAAGATTAATTATCTCTAATTCAGGACTGAAGTAGCAATCCACTGACAATGCACAATGAATAATGAATGTAAGTGCTAGATAAAAGGATTCATTGTCTGAATTTCTAACACAGGGGTCTCCAGTTTTGGAATGAAAGGGAAGGAAAGGTGGAACAATGTAAGACACAGATGTAATGAATCTGGAATCGTGTCAAAATATGCCATTTCACATAATATTTTAAATTTTGTTTATCTAAGGCTTACATAAAAAGTAGCCCACAAAGTGAATTCATACAGCCTTAAAGTCACCGACTTTAGAGATTTACAACTCTTTTGCCCTTTAAGGATGTTTTGTGAGCTTTTATTCCAGTATCCAGCAGTTGCTTACTTCCTCCTTGGAAGTGACCACTAGACCGCTGACTGCTCAGAATGCCACACCGTACGTCAGGGTGTTAATAGTGCTGTTGCAAGGGTTACTTAGGGTGGCAGTAGTAGAGATGTACTGCACGGTGTTTCAGTATAGCTTGGATCTCAGACTTAACACATGGTAAGAAACTTACTTGGAAGCCCTTAAAACTTATCCTGCTACGTTCATAGTTTGGCTGTGATTGATCTTTCCTGATGTTCCTTTGTAAACATCAAAGTTTGGGACTCAGAGTGTAGTTTAGACATTAACAAAAGTGAAATGCTTTCTAATTCTGGTTTTATCCAAGGAACACTTCAACAGCATCTCAGAAACATAGTTCCATGGAAAAAGGGAACCTTATTATTTTAAATACCACTTCCCTAATCACAAGAAGGCAAACCACACACAGGAAGATGAAGCAAAGAGTACAAGAAGAGGAAAAGACCCGACATACTATTTTTTGTATTCTGCTGGTTAAATTACTAGAAAGAAACCATAAATTAAATGGTTTTCACTCTGCTGCATATCCTACTGGAAACCAAATCAAGAATGCTACTTCTTCGTGTCATCTGGACTCAGTAGCAACTACAAAAAGAGTGGTTTCTGTCACCATCTGCTTGTCCTTCCTCCCACAGCATCTTACTGCCACTTGCTTCTGCTCACATTGAGTTCCGCAAACATACATTTTGTACACATTAATATAACATTTATCAATATTGTACATATTTCAGCCAAATAAAATTTTAATAGCAGAAAATAAACAGTCTTGTTGGAAAGCTTCATAAGAACTCAAAACTGGCAATCCTTTGGAACAAATAACGGCCTGAGATCCAGTAACTCATAAAGAGAGAATAACTGAATATTTCTAAGCCACATCAGACCCTGAAGGCAGAAACAAATATGGGAAAGCACTGGTAATGCACATCAAGAGAACAGCTATCTACCCAACCCAGCCAGGA